>CM008281.1:12123404-12591084 GCA_002319775.1 Fagopyrum tataricum | reverse complement strand
AATGAATACACACAAATGCAAGCAATCAAATGAGCAAGGTGACGAATTAAGTCAACGTTACCCAAGTTCAAGTGCGTTAAGGTTCTACTTTTGGGAAGGCCCGTTTGGCGGTTAGGCAAGATAGGCTAATCCAACAAAATTTGAACCAATTCACACAAATAACAAGTGATAAATTTGCAACGTGTGTAAGAAGATGGAGAGATAAGAAATGGACGGATTGTTTATCGCAAGTTTTACTTGCTTTTGGTCTTTGAGACCTTTTGTACTAATCCGATTTTTCGGATGGAACGCGGTTTGCCGGACGTCTTTTCACTTCTGTTTTTTTTTAACTTTGCAACTTTTGATGCAAGAGATGAAACACTTTGGAAACAAATCCGCTTTGTTGAAGAGTTTTTGGTTTTTTTTTTTTTTTGAATATCAAAATGCGAGATATGCCGAATTTGTTAACAAATAAATCCCAAGAAATTTGGGTAAAATCGATTAACAAACTTGTCGGATTGGAGTCGGTTTAAGAACAAATTGTATTTGAATAGATGGTTTGATGGCAAACCAAATATCTCCTAAATTTGTTTGGTGGAGAAAAAAAAATTCAAAGAAAACTTCAATGAACACGAAGAACAAGATGAATATCTTCAAGAGGGAAAGAACAACAAAGGCAAAAGAAGGATAATAAAATAACGCACAAAAACAAGAGTAAAGAGAACTTAGCTTCGATCCCTTTGTTCTGATGCCAATTTGATGCGTCCTTGGAAGCGTTGAAGAACGGACGCCGGATTCTAGACCAAGATAGAGCTTCAACTACTCGTGTTGATGTGCAAATGAGAATTTTGATAGAAGTTTGATAAGGCGGAAGCGATTTGAAAATGGATGCGGAAGTGAAGGTTTGATTCGATCTAGAGAGATCGAGCAAACGTTGTAGTGGATTTGAGAGTTTGATTCTTTAGAAGAATCCTCGAATGGTGAGTTCTTGGATCTAAGACTTGATCCAAGGTAGAACTTTGAGGGGATTGAAGAGGAAGTGATGCCCAAATCAAGAGAGAGGATTTTCCTTCAAATAACTTGATTAATATTAGATATGCTTTACATGTGAGGCCAAGCATCCTTTATATAGTGGATGAAGGTCAAACCATTAGCCGGAAAATTAAAGACGGAAATAAAGGCGGAAAATAAAAGCGGGAAATAAAGCCGGGCTAACTCCCGAATTGAAAGGCCTAGACTATCAAATGTCGGAAAGTAACTCCCGGAATTAAGTTCCGGAGTTACGGTTCCGAAAATTAAAGTCTATTATTAAAATGAAAAATACATTAAAATAATAATAATATTTGCTAGCTTGATGACGTGGCGCCGGAAGTCTATGCCATGGTGGAATGGTGACATGGCATGCCACTAACGGGTCCAAGTGATGCAATGGTGCGTCGGATGATTGAGTCGGAAGCTTGGGCGATGGCTTTAGCTCGGGAGCGAGTGAGCGGTCCATCGGAGCGAACCCGCAAAGCATCGTCCTCCTCATCCACGGTCATGGTTGTCAAGGGCGCATCATGTGAATTGCACCTTCTACTATAATATGTACTAAATATAAGGTATGAGTGCTTATCTTTTGCGTTTGAGACATGTATTTGAGTCTTCTTGAGATATTTATGGTCTTACTAGAGGACAAGTAAAGTTTAAGTATGAGGTATTTGATAACACTCATTTTAGTGTCGTTTTCCACCCTCATTCTTATCTATCTATTTACTATTTTTGGCATAACTGTATAGCTTATCAACTTATATCCTTCCCCTTTTGTGTTATGAACAACTACCGGTTAATTTATGTCATTGCAGGCAATTCAGGTATTTACGGGGCGTAAATGGAACTATTTGTAATGGAACGACCTCATACACACTAAGGAACTCCCTACAGTCAAAGAGTCAAGGTCAAGACGGAAATGACTAAGATCCGAGAGTGAAGACGAAGACTTCATCGGGAAGTGTGTAAGCCGATCTACATGCTTCTCCTAGGCCGACCGATTAAACTCCGTTCATCTGGCACATGACTCGCACAAGACCACTAGTCAAGAGCAAAGCATTTCGCTAGTTTTTTGGATCAGGCCCATCGCCGACGTTCTATGACGTCTATCTTCCTTACCCTTTTCCCTTTTATTTTGGTTTATACTTTGGCCTGTCTAATTGGACGTTTTTGGTTTGTAGTTATTCACTATGGAAAATTTTTATCTTATTAGAAGATAGGAGTTTGTTGATTTGATAGATCTTAGCATACTCTAGGGGATGATATTTCCTCCCTATAGATAAGGCATTTGACCTTAGGGTTTTATCACTCATTTGAAATTCTCGATGTCGATATTGCAACACCGGTCGATCGATAAGCAACCCCGAGGACGATCGATTGGTTTTTCCATCTTTGATTAATAAAATTTTTGAGTTTAGAATTCAAGGTATGTCTAGCTAAATTCAATTTATTCTAGGCTTGGAGAGCCCGATTGTATTGATCTATGACGTTGATATGATTCTATGAATGTTTGAATGTTTATCTATGAGAGTTATGGTCGTATTTGGATTGATCCTTGCAAATTTTGAGACTTGAGTTTGGTATCTTCCTTTTTTATATGTGCTTAAGATGATAATGGAAAAATGCGAGAGTCAAGTCACTCATGCCCAAAAGACTTTGTTCGATGTGTGATAAGTGGAAATATAGTGTACATGACAATCAACACGACCGACAAGCACGTTCAAGTATGACAAGAAAATGTTGTATTCACGTTAGGGCTGAGCATCGGTTGAAAACCGAACCGACCGAACCGGGACCGAACCGATAACCGAAAAAGGGGGAAATGTGAACCGAAAACCAAAACTGATTTTGTCGGTCACGGTTCGGTTGTGAATCGAAATTTTCGGTTCGGTTTCGGTTAGCATCCGAATGTAAACCGATTTTATTGGTTAAACCAAAAACCGAAAACCGAACCTGTGAACCGAAACTGAAACTAGTATTATTGGACCGAAAACCGAAAACCGAATGAACCGAAACCGATTTTTGAACCTGAAAAGTGAAAACCGAAACTAACCTGCTGAGGGATTACAGAATTCAGAAACATCCAAAAAAATTACCCTGCTGACTTGCTGAGGGAGTGAGGGCTAATTACAAAATACATAATACGACAAAAAGTAACAAACCTGCTAAATACGTAATTGATCGATCATCGATCCGATAACAAAGTAACAAACATCCGAAATCCTAATTTTAACAAACAATTTTAGCAATCTAGCATAGATGCATAACTACATAATAAGTATGAGCCAAAACATCCAAAATAGCAAAATCCATGACCGAAAGTCCGAAATCACCATCATTCTATGAAGCAACACACATCCACACCCACCTACCAACAAGTAGAAATATAATTTCAACTTAGTTGATTACAAAAAAAAAAACCAAAGAGTGGATAATATTAGACATTTAGAGTTTTAGACATACCTCTTTAACAACATATAGTGTCAAGCACAAATAGGTTCATCTTCGCGAAGAATTGGTAATTTTAGTGAGAGCAATTCTTCCAAATCTATATATATATATGAAACAAATAAACAATGATATCAAGTAAACAAGTATAAATAAATAAACAAAGACTTTTAAGTTTTAAGCATTACCTTTACGTTTTTTCATCATTTCTTCATCTTCTTCCTCTTCAATCTCGTCATCCTTAGGTCCTTTACTAGTGTCATTGTTGAAGTTACTCCTAGTTTTCCCAATTATCCAATCTTGTGCACAAAGAAGACCTTGAACTGTCTATTAGCATACACAATTCATAGATTCATAAGAAGATAATAAATGATAAACTAAGTTTAAAGGTTAAAGAATATAAAAACAATGTGAAAGCATACCTTAGGATCTAAGGAACTTCTATATTCATCTAGAGTACGTCCTCCGGTACTAAATGCTGATTCGGAGGGAACAGTAGTGATTGGGATGGCTAGCACATCCCGAGCCATATGTGCAAGAATAGGATATCTACTCTCATTCAATCTCCTCCACCCTAAGATGTCAGTCATCTTAACTGAAGACCTTTGCTCTATCAAATATCCCTCAAGCTCACATGTAGCAAATCCTCCATCACAACTTTCTTTATCCTCAAGCTCTTGATAAAGGCTATGTTTTAACTTGTTCCCACCAACTGAAGAAGTAGAACTTGTTGAAGCTAAGGTAGAAACATCTTGAGAGCGTTGAGTAGTATACAATGCTTTATAATGCTCAAATAATCTCAAAGTGAACTATTTCACTTGTTGTGTTAATTCTCTCCTTTTCTCCATCCCATACATTCTTTGCATAACCATCTCCACCATAATCATCTTGTGTGTTGGATTTAGAACAATAGGAACAAAAATCAGCATATTCATCTTCTCCAAACTACCACACTTTATCTTCATTTGAAAAGCCATATCATTACAATCCATATCCGCACTGCTCGTCCACTTATTCAACACAATAATGAGGTTACCAATGTAGAAGAAGAAATTACTAACCGTCACATAAGATGAACCGGATACATCTTTAGTGAACTCATAAAACTCACCCAAAAACTTCACAAGGGTTTCAATTTTCTTCCACTCCTCAGTAGTAATGGCCCTTAAACAACCATCATCACCTCCTCTTGGAGTATCAATCCGGGCAAACACAAACTTGTATTTCAAAGTAACATCAAGCATCATGTATGTAGAATTCCATCTAGTAGCTACATCAAGGACTAACTTTTTCTTGCTTTCAACTTTCAACTTGATAGCTTCTTCTTTAAACAAATGCAACCTAACGGGAGAATATCTTACATACCAGATAATCGACCTCACTTTCTCAACACAAATCATATGTAACTTCAACCCATCATTCACAATCAGGTTAGCAATGTGGCTACACATCTCATATGCAAGTTATGACCATTGTAAATGCATGATCCATTTGTAATAATGGATTCTTTCAAGACAGCACACATCACATCATTAGAACTAGCATTATCAACGGTGACAGTAAACAATTTCTCATCTAAACCCCATACCCTCAAACAATCCTCAACTCCTCTAGCAAGTGCTTCACCCCTATGACTAATGATCTTACAGAAATTTAGAATTCTTTTGCAAATTCCAGTCATTATCAATAAAATGAGTAGTAATAACCATATAGTTGATTCTCTGAACTGAAGTCCATGTGTTAGTGGTCAAGCTAACTCTTTGACAGTTCTTCTTCAACCAACTATGCAATGACACCTTTTCATTCAAATATAACTCATAGAAATCTCTAGCAACAGTGTGACGGAAAGGTATTTTAAAAGTAGGACAAGTAGTAGCAACAAATCCTCTAAATCCATGTTTTTCCACTTGTCTAAAAGGCAACTCATCAACAATAATCATTTCAGCTAAGGACTTCCTACTTGCATCTTGACTTAACACCCAACTCTTAACCTTAGATTGTCCAATTTCAGCAACTTCTTGTAAGACAATTTTAGATTGCGTACCTTTAGTTTTGTTGGCAGGATTCTCTACAAATTTTCCAATATGACTTGTTTGACGTGTCATTGACCTTTGAATCAGCTGCAAAGGTCTTCGGACAATAGATACACTCGGCTCTAATCTTGTCATTCTCGTCCAGGTATCTTTTGTAATGGTCCCAATACTTCCCTTTTCCTAATCTCCCCTTTTTTTATATCGATGTAAGCTCTTTCAGGCACAACAACAATAGTGTTCTTCTTCTCAATCGTACTTTTAGCCTTAGTATTATCAACCGCCGGACCCGCCGGTAACATCAACACGTCTTCTCCCTCACCCTCATCATCCAAAGGAAGATAACATTTTGTTGAGCTTCTTGAAGACGATGAAGAACTTTGAGACCTTGGAGTTGTAGGCTTTAGAGTTGGAGTTGTCGTTGACACTTTTTGAGACGACGATACTCGAATCCTCTTGGACTTTCTCTTTTGGTTTTGAGAGGTCGACATCTATAAAACACAAAACGAAATCGATCAACTCATAATAGAAACTTTAGAAATTTCAAAATCTAACACAAATTAAGAATCTAATATAAAATGCAGAACCAGATGTGCTCAACCTAAATCTAACAGAAAGTCAGAAACTTCAGAAATCAGTCAATCACTATCATTTTGGTTCATTCATAAATCACAAACGATTGTACATAATTTAAGAGAAAATTCATCAATCACTATCACAGTATCACTTGAGAAAGTTCATAATTAGAACATAATTCAAACTTCAAACAATTCAAAGTTCAAACTATTTTCAGAGTAGTGAGGAATACCTTTCCGGAGACAATAATACCGTGGATTGAGGATTCGTGGAACTGACTAAACTGAGGAGTGAGGAACTTGAGGAAGCTATCGCCACTCTCCGGCTCGTTGCAAACTCGCAGGACCGCAGCCGAAACGAAGAGGGAAGAAGGCCAGTGGGGAGTCAAGGGACAGTCAACGACTCAACAGAACTAATCAACTAAATGTCAACCGAATGAACCGATAAAATGATGAACTGTCGAGGAGGGAATAAGGGATTCAAGGGACAGGAAAACGAACTTGGCGGCAAAAGTGGAGGTTGCCGCTTCCCGGAGTGAAGATTGGTGGGCTCACGGCTGGAGTGGAGGGCCGGAGGCTAGTCGGTTTGTCGCGAGGGCGAAGGCTGCGAAGCGGAGCGGTTGTCGACTTGTCGCTTGTCGAATGAAGGAGAAGGACCGAACGAAAAAATAAAAACTAAGGTCCTAAACGGTTGCTGAAGCCTAAACCCTAACCCCCGATTTCCATTTTCCGGTTCACACTTTTAAACTTCGGTTCAAGCCGAAAACCGTCGGTTTGGTTGGCTAACCGAACCGAAAACCGAAAATAAAAATTAAACAGACCGACAGCCGAGCCGATAAAATCGGTTTCCGGTTTGGTTCTTGTCGGTTGTCTCGGTTTCGGTTCGGTTCAATCGAACCGACCGAAATATGCTCAGCCCTAATTCACGTGACAATCTAGCTAAGTTATCCCCCACATAACATGATTTACATTTTGTTTTGGATATATATATGCGAGTGTTGTGGTGATCCTGATCGTCGAATTCTTTATTAATTGTTGATTACTTATCATTTTCGTGTTATTCTCGAATTCTATGATTATGAGTCCAGAAATACACAATCTTTCCCTCCCTTATTGATATAGTTTTTACGAGATTTAATTACAGAGGCCAATCGACGTACAAACCCCTTGGAGGCCGATTGACCACTTCTTTCTCTAATTTCCTTTTGCTTATGTTTCATATTTGTTTAGTTTGGTCTCCGAGATTGATCGACGGTGACATCGGTCATTTGATTGACATTTTTATTTTTATTTCTGTAATTTTGTTTATGTTTCCGTAAATATTTTAGTTTATTTATTTTGTTGTTTCATAATTAATTTGTCAAATAAAAACATCACCTTCTTCTGTTCGATCCCAACCCCATTACTACAATCGATTCTTGTAAGGCTCACATTTCAGCCCTCATCATTACACCTTGTTCAACTTTTGTGACTAATTTTATAACTTCGGGCTCATTTCAAAAAGGATCTTGTGTTTGTGTAAATGCTAGTTCCTTCATTTGACGTACATTCTTTAAATATTCCAACATTTGTAAGGTGTTTCAATTCCAACATATTAACAACATATTTCATCAACAATTTCATGGATGAACAAAATTGACTATATATAAACATATGTCAATGTACATATGTAAAAAAAAATGAGCGAAATGACATTACTACAACTAACCTTACGATTGTTGTCCATCTTAACATTGTTACGAGTGTTACCATCACAATGATCATTATCATGTATGTCCTTATTAGAAGTTTGAACTTGTGTTATATTATTCAAGTCCTGAATGGATTCCGAATCCAAAACCACCGTTATTCTTCTCCACAAATTCTCTTTGTTTTAGTAATAAAGAGTTCAAACGAATAAAACCCGAAAATGTTTGAACGTTCAAGTTCGTCCCAAATGTCAAACGGTCGATGTAAAATAACTGCATAGAAATATAATACATTATACAACTAAACTATGTAATACAAATTATGTACACAGTTTCAAATTAACTATTAGTAGGATATACAATAAGAAACATACCAACAACAGTAAGCTCGATGCTTTGATGAAAGACTTCTTTTCTTAATCCCACATATTTTTAGCTCCTATCAGACATGTTCAAACTAGGCCACATCAATTTGTGCTTTTGTCATTGTTAACATCTCCTAAATTTCTTAAGTATGCAACATTCACTTGACCATTAGTTTGACTTTCAATAGAAAGTGATACAAACAATACGATGAAACACATCCAACATTGATATATTTCTTGAGAAAATATTTCTCTCAAGACCGTATCACCTCAAACCCGTTCATACCTCGTGAGCCTTTAATTTCTGCTCCGCTAAATGGTATCCCAAGTATCAAATGCACATCTTTTTCTTCAATAAATAAATTAACATTGTTTGATATTTTCAATAAACAACTCGTGCTATCAAAATGTTCAACCAACCAATTTTCAATGAACAACTGCATAGAAATCTAATGCATCATCCAACTGAATTTGTAATCCAAACTATGAACACGATTTCAAATTAACTACTAGTAGGACATGCAATAAGAAGCTATGAAGCACGGACACTTCTAAAAGGTGGTGTGTCCCATGTCCCATCATGTCGGACATGGGGACACGGCAAAACACGGCTCGGACACGGTCAAATATGACCCGACATGGTCAAGACACATTTTAGAGGTAGGACACTACGAGGTCATAGGGAGGACACGGCGATGACACATATTGTGTTTGGTCAAGACACGATCAACGAAAGTTCCCCTATTTTTTAAGGCTAAAAAAATTTTAAAAAAAATTGATTTACCGTAACATTTCTCCTCTCTCATTTTTTTCACACTAAACTTAGCCCCATATGGCCACCTGCGAAATTGTGGTTGCCGGAAGCAGGCAACCAACCTTCTTCTTGCTCCTCCTTCTTCATTTGTAAGGTTGAAATGTTATTGTTCCACCAACCGACTATCTTCTCCATTCTTCTTGTGATTTCATAAATTGATTTTGAACATTTGGTAACTGGTTCACTGTGATCTTTCTTTGTTGAGTGTGTGTTATTCCAATTCTTTCACTTTTTTCTTTTTTACAAATTTTTATTATTATTTTCCTTGGTTGATTATGATGTTCAGTTTTTGTTGATTTGCAAAATGGATGATCCATTTTTCAATTTTGAAACTAAGTATGTTTATTTCTATGTTTTGTAAGACTGGAAATGGTTGCTTCTATGATTTTAGTTCGGTTATTTTGTTGGCATTGTTAATGTTTCTATCTACTAATATATCATTGGGTTTTTCACATACATGTATCTCATTATGAGATATGAATTCTACAATTTTAATCGCTTTAAAATGATATATTATTTGTTTTCCTTGCCGTATCCCCGTTTCCTATGCTTTTGAGGATTGTCGCTTCCCCGTTTATCGCCGTGTCCGTGCATCATAGATAAGAAGCATACCAACAACAATAAGCTTGATCCTCTGACGAAAGACGTCTTTTCTAGAGCCCATGTGTTTTTAACTCTTATGAGACATGTTCAAACTAGGCCACACCAATTCATTTTTTAACATTGTAAATATATCCTAAATTCCTTAAGTAGGTAACAATCTCCTTACTATTGGCTTGACTTTCAATCAAAAGTTATATAAACAATACGATAAAACACATCTAAATTGATATATTTCTTGGAAAAATGTTTCTCCTAATATTGTATCACCTAAAAACCGTTCATACCTCGTGAGTTTTTTAATTTATGCTCCACCAAATGGTATCCCGAATGTCGAATACACATCTTTGTCTTCGATGAATAATTTAACACCGTTTGATATTTTCAATGAATAACTCGTGCTATCAAAATGTTCAACCAATCAATTTGTCAATTTCGTAGGGAAATCGTGAACAATTAATTTCAGTAATGATCCACCCAATTGAACTTATATAGATGAACAAATATTATATATACTTGAACAAACATCAAAATAATGTAAAACTAATTTCTTTATTTCTTTTTTTGAAGCATTGTTTCAACACAACATATATGTTTATTCTCTGTTAGACGTAGAATCGTTTTGAACAAATATCAGATTGAATATAGTATCGTTGTTGTCGATTTCATTTCAATTATGTTTTGCTTGATAAAGTTCATCAATTTACTCTAGTTTGCTTGAAAATTTTCAGCGATTTCAAATATTGAGAATTGCTTTTGTTTTCATTTTTTATCAACAGAGGAAAGGAAAGAATGGTTTTTAGACGTTAACGACGTTATCATTTTAATTTTTCATTTAATTTAAAAAATATTATATCTATTAAAGCATAAGCAATTTAGCCACGTGTCGCCGTCAGGTTTAACGCAGCCCCCAAAATATTTTTTAAATGTGATTTTTAAATCCAATTATTATCAAAATATTTTTTAAATCGTGGTTTTTAAATCCAATTATTTTCAAAAATTATATCATTAAATTTTTTATATTTATTCTACTATCTTATTACACATTTACAAATATATAAGAATTATTTTTATTAATAATATATAAAAAAAGCACCCATACAGAACACAAGTAATACACTAGTTCTAATTTAAAGCGCACATCATTATAACTCTTTATTTTTTTGATCGGACGACTGAGCATACTTCCTACTTTCCACGTTATGTATCATTTGTTCACTAAAACAGTAAAACCCAAACATATATTTATTACGGTATCCGAAAATATGAACTTAATTTAATTAAAACATTTAATCCCCGTGTATAAATGGAGAAATGATTAAACTACATCACAGTCCACAGACATATATTTTACAGGACAAATCAGCTCACGGAATGTAATAAAAGACCCAAGAAGAAGTAACCCAACAAATCAGCCCAAGAAATCAGGCCCACACGCGCGGCCCAGCTAAGCCTCTCCCAGGCGTGTCCAGCCCGGCCTTGTTTCTTTTCTTGTGCCCCAACGTCTCTCTTTCGGCCCACCAGTCACAGGCCCAGATCTACCACTTCCCTTGGAGCGATCTGTTGGTTTGGATTGGGCCACGCCAGCAGCTTCTTCGGCCTCCAGCTCCCACTCCCAGCCTCCCACCGACTTCGATCGTATAATGTTTTTTTTTATATATATTTTAGTTAAATTATATTTATTTATTGGTAATAAATTATCTCTTCCTCGTTGTAGGATATAAGTTAGGTTATTTTATGTTTCTTATTTCTATTTAATTTATATTTTTGTTCAAGGCTATAGATAGGAGTATTTTCTTTTTTATAATAGTTAGCTTGAGTTGAATAATATTGTGCATGAGTTATAAATATTATTTGATTACTCAATACATAATATTTTTTTTTTTCTTTTTAGAAACTCCAGTTATATGACTCTAGCTAAAGATGTATGTTTTGCCTCTTCATTTGATTCGTGATTCGATCACTTTCAATTGAATTTGGTATTGAATCTTCTCCCTTTATTTTGCTTTATATTACTAATATTTGGGATTGAAGAGTAGTTTTCCAGAAGTCTCCAAGAACCTCAAATTTCGCAGACTTAGAGAATTATTATGGTTGAGTTTTGAGTCGAGTTTGATTCATTCATTTTAGATTGAATCGAGATTGTTTATTTTTCCTTTGAATTTATCAATTTGGTTTCAATTTAAATGTTTGTTATTTACAACTGTTAGGAACACATGATTATCGCTTTCAACTTCTCTTTCTAAAGTTTTTCTCCTTAATCTCCTTTTTTAAATTCGGCTCTAAGTTCCCGAGTATTGACAAGTGATAAGTGGTAACTTAAGTCGAGAAACCTAGATACCTTGCTTTACTATCATAGAAATGTCAAGTATTGACGAGGCTTAGGAATTATTTGGAGGTGATACCGAAGTTCTCATTTGAAATATCGGGCAATACAAAAAAAGAGTCAAGGGTTATACCCTTGATTCACATCAATAAGGAGTGAAAGCTTCTAAGAATCGCTACATAAAAATAAAAATAAAAAATAAAAAATAAAAAAATCTTGATTGCACCACTTGTCCCGTGTGTGGATATGAGATGCACGATCGTGGATACATAACGTAGGATTTTGTGCTTTGTAAATCTACGGGATGCCAATCACAAGAAGCACGAGTTTCACAAAAACAAGGCTCACAATTGTGCCCTCGCTTCGATACAAGGTACAAGATTGTGCACCTATGAATCGGAGCACCTCACTCTTGCTCATTATCATTCATCGTTGTTTATTCGTGCTAGACATGGGCTCGGTTAAACTTAAACCGCCAAACCGGCGGTTTTCGAATCGGCCCAAACCCAAACCGGCGGTTTAGGTTTGGCCGGTTTAGGTTTGGGCCGGTTCAAGGTTTAGATTTAGGTTTATGAAAATAAAAAACCTAAACTGCCGGTTTGAAGCGGTCCACACCGTCGGTTTACCGACGGATGGGGATAAATAGGTTTTTTATTTAAAAAAAAACTTTAAAACCGACGGTTTTGTTGGTTAAACTGTCAGTTTTCTATTTTCTATTTTTAAAAAAAAAATCGTTCCGACGGTTAACAACAAAACCGACAGTTTTTGCTTCAGGCCGGTTTCTCAAATTTTTTTTAAAACAAACTGTAGCTAAACCGGCATTTAGGTTAAACCTAAACCGCCAGTTTAGGTTTACAGTCCATCACTAATTCGTGCATGATAAACAATACATTATGAACAAGTTATGAACAATATAAAAAATTGTATTGGACAAGTATATATTGATGTTGCTCATAATACACATGATTGCCACCACTACTAGAACATGATTTCATAACTACAAAAAGCATACAACCGTGAGTGAAGGGTACACGATGGTGCACCTAAGAACCACGTGTGGAACATGTGGTGAAATCAAGATCGTTAATTTTACTTTGATTGAACATCACATAGAAGTTCTCACTCCTTATCGTAAGGGAGATTCCCATATGATTGTGGCCTATATGAGAGACTATATTTGTATTCATTATACTTTTCCTTTAATGCAACCAAACCATCCTTCTTTTTTTTTAATGTAAAGTGGTAAGGATGACCGGCCAATTCAAAGACAACTTTATAAACCTTAGAGTGTCTTGATAACAAAAAAAAATTTCACCCTCGATTTCGATCTTTAATATTTGCAATTTGATAAATTCTTGCATTGAGAGTAAAGACTTCCGCTTTTAAAACCGTTTTTTTCACCAAGACCAATAAAATCTCGTTGTGGTTTTGGCTAACAAAACCGATGGAGGTAGACTAAGGTAACCTAAAAGTCAAGTTTAGAGCTATTAGATTAATGTTGTGGAATCTAGGTTTTGGTTTTATCATTTGATGTTTTTTTTTTCTTTAGGAATGTTGTTGTTTTTGGTGATGGTTATATGTATATTCATCCTCGTGTATAATAGTTTTTGTTATTCGTGGATTTGATTATGAATGAAGACAATTTTGTTATTGACTAAGTCAAGAGACTATTTATTGAAAATGATTTCCGTGGTGGCCTAATGTCATTATTTTGTTAGTTTTTATAATGATTTGTTTGATAAAAAGATAAATGTAGAAGAAAATTGCATGAGTCCTCAAATTAATAGTTACACAATTTATAATTTTTAATAGCAATAATTTTTATTTCAAACGTAAGTATTTAGTGTTTATTTCAAACTTAGTAATCCGTCCGTTTACAAATAATTAACGTTTTAATAAAAATACAAGTATAAAACGATAATTATTTGTAAACGGAGCGGAGCGAGTATATAATATTCACCTTGATATGTACGATTAATTATATTTTCTCCAATTTTCTTTTGCTATACTATCTCTTATTTGATTATAAGAACATGTTGGTAAAACATGATATATTTTGGTCCCACCAGTGGCGACTTTTCACGTCAAGTCCTCCAGATTGGAAGAAAATGACAAAAATGGGTCGCCTGAATGTCACGTGCGGGCTCTGCGGGCGATTGAAGGGGGGGTGTACGTGTAGACCTATCATAGGTCAGGGATTTGATAGGATTCCTCTCATACACCAACACATGAGTACGTGACTGCTCATTGCTGACTGGCGGTACCCACTCTCATTTGGTCCCTATCACTCCACAAGCTTTATTCGACACTTGTGGATCTCCTATTGGATATCCCATTTCCATCATTGATTCATCTTAACCCATAATCTTAGATTTATTACGTAAGAGAGAACACATATTACCTATAAATTTAAGCCTTCTACAAGAACATTTTAGAGCTTCTTTGTGGTTTTTTAACCTTTAAGAAGCCTTTAAATATTAATATTTTAGGTTTTAGGTGAAATTCTAAGTGACATTGATACGCGTCTAGGCGTTTTTAGATGTTCGGTTCAAATTTCAAACATTTTTTTTTTGAGTCACTTTGCTCTCCTCTCTCTCGTTTTCGCTTCAAATGTCCTTCAACCCGTCAAAGATCTCATTAGGCTCTTCAATGGCCGGTGCAAAAGATGTCGATGATGACATGACAATTTCCATCATTTGCTATTTTGATACAACCTCTTGCTCTATTGGATTTCTAGCCTATTTAGATAGAATCTCAAATACCGTTTCACGTAAAAAAAAATAAATGAGACCGAGTCAAGAGTAATCCAGATCATACAAAAATTCAACTGAAAATTAGGCCATAATAGTCACTTTTGGGGTTGTTAAGGGTGTGTTTGTTTGTTCATAAGATACTAATTTATAAAGTAGAGTGTGTTTAAACTGAAAATTAGGTCATAATAGTCACTTTTAGGGTTATTAAGGGTGTGTTTATTTGTTCATAAGATACTAATTTATAAAGTAGAGTGTGTTTAAAAATATTATATACTAAAAATATCTATTTATAATGTTAATATATTAACATTGGTTTTTTTAATAATATAAACTAGTCTAGTGTTTAATGAAACACTCGGATTGATAAGAGTATGTTCAAATAAACTAAAAAATATCAATTTACAATAAAATAAAGATATCAATTTACCATCTTTACTTTTATTATAACAAACTAACTAGGATATTTAAGTAAAAATAGTTAGATGCAAATTATTGTATAAACATTTAAACTAGTGTTGTACAATCAAACGCGATTTATAATATTTTTTAAACTAAAACTAAAAATTTAACAACTTTTCATTTTACACTCTGATCTGAACATACACTAGTTTCAAGTTTTGAACACTAGCTAGTAGCTAACATGCAAATAAGCTTGAACTTAACCGAGATTAAGTTACTCAATCTTATATATATTATAGGAGTAGCACTCCTTGCCACGTGTCACGCAGAAAAATACTCACCGTCACGTGTAATTTTAGCATTTAACCACAACTCACCAAAATATTAATTAAGTTTATTCATTACAAAATTATTTAACAAAATATTAAAATCAAATCTTAATTAAATTTATCCCTTTTAATCACCTTTTTTTTTGTTACTTGATATATGTATAACAGATTAGATACACATCCATAACAAATTTTAGCATTACAAAAAAAAAGAGAAAAAAATTAATTAAATCCACTTTTAACAATTAAATGTTACGGTTTTCATCCCTTCCAATTACCTTTTTTGTTACATGAGATTGTGTTGTTTCTTAAATTAATTTATATATAACAATTAATTTAACACCATATGCTACCAATGTACTATTTCTATTAATATATGAATCAGTATAAAAGGGGGAGAAAAATCAAAACATGAATTATTATACGGTTAGATATTTTATTAATGTATTATATAATATTATAAACTGTACAAATATTTATTGCTTATTATCTACTCGATCTATCTAATGACAAAAAATAGTTTATATATAATTTCTTAAATAATTATAATAACAAATAATATTTTTATTAAAATTCCGTGCAAGACACGGGTAATACACTAGTTTATATAATAACCTTGTAAACATCACACTATTATCATTGTTGTTATAATCATTGTCCTAAGATGGGTTTTTTACTTGATTAATTCAGCCGAGTTCAAGCACTAGCATGTAAAACATTAGATGCCATTTAGACTCTTTCTTTTAGTACAAGTTATAATTTTGAATAAAATGCATTTGGTTGGCCAATTGAACCTTTTTTTTTTTTTGAAAAAACATGCATCAACCTTCCATGTAATCATCCATCACCAGTTTACACAGTTCAACAGGAAGTAAACAAGAAGAATCGAAAATAACAGGAGAACTAGGACACATCGAAGCTAACCAGTGGACCGGTTGATTACTTCTTCTACAAACATGAGACCAATGGCACGTCTTGAAAGCGAAAGCCTCCCTCCTTATAGAGTGAATCATACTCCCAATCGACCCCCTTAAACTAGCACCAGAAGAAAGCGTCAAGATGACTATGTCCGAGTCCGATTCACAAACCACATCCGGCCAACCAGTGAGCTGGTTGGTCAATTGAACTAGTTATGAGTTTAAAAACTAGTTAAATATGTAATTCCAAAATATAAGGAACATTTTAAATTAGGTATTATTTTTGAAATTTATAACTAAACTTTTATATATATATATATATATATATATATATATATATATATATATATATATTTACAATATTGACTATTATTTAACACGTCATTTGTTATTACTTCACATCATCTGCCCTTTACATGACCCGTCAATACACTAGTTTTTTTTTTAATAAAAAAAACTAGTTTTTTTTAAATTTTATAAACGTGTTTGATTGGTTTTTGTAAACTTCAAAATGGAATTATTTATTTTAGCTTAAAATTAAAATACAATAATTTATAAAGACGTACGTCCAAAGAACCCCTAAAACGCAATAGAGTTATAGAGATGAGAATGATACAGTGTATAGAGTAGTAGAATGCAATGTAAAAAGGGACCACTAAAATGGCGAAAAGTGGCAATACAATGCTCCATTATATTCATATTCCACTTTGGTCTGAGGTTAGTACAATTATTCTACCGTGCCTACATCGTTACTCACACCTACGTGCACCAATATAATATGTGTTTCCTCATTCCCACGCACTCTCACGCGCCATTCATACATGTGTCAATGTGTCAATGTGTCATGTGTGTGTGGGGAAATCTTTCCTTGTAAACGTTACGGTAATAGAGACCGGATCTGAAATTAGTAAATAGAGTAGCCACTTTGAAAATATGCAATGTTTATAATTTTGTGAAGGTAAATGACATATAATGACGAGGGATTGATCGTTGTGGTTTTAAAATATGTTTAAAATCATCACCCAATATATAGGATGACAATGGGACAATGGATCAGAGATGGGTGGATGATCTTGACCGTTACCTGATCTATCACCCAAAAAATATCTACCACAACCAACCGACCACCCGTTGAGGGACTCACCAACATCCACGGATGAAGTGGGTAAACCAAGAGAGATTTCATATGTTCTACACTTTATTTATAATTTTTTTAAAAAATTATATATAATTTATAGAAAATCAAGAGCATACTTAAATTCAACAAAAAATAATAATATAAGAACAACACTATAAACACACAAGATAAAGCAAAATAAACAAATTATTACGAATCAATAATAAAGACCAAAATATATTAGAAAATGAATTAGGAAATATTATAATGAGTTTGCTTTAATATAATTTATATAGTAAGAAAATAAAAGTACAATTTTTATTATATAAAAACTACAGGTTGGATGGATGGGTGGATGATGGATCGGGTAGTTGTGTGGGTGAAACACTCACCCGTATCCTACCTGATCTACCACCTGCTTTCACCCGTTTTTTAACGGGTTTTCCACCGTTTTTTAATACCTACCGGCGTATATAAGTTTGATGGGTTTGAGTGTAATGCCAAATACTTTAATGAGTTTCAATACAAAGTTAAAGAGCATTGTTAAATACACACGTCATGTTTACTAACGCATAACTGATGCGCACTATGATTACACATCTGATAAAAAAAAATTACAAAAATAAATATGCTTAGGAAGGATTTTTTTAATTATTTTGTTTGAAAAATTACAAACAAAATTTAATACAGACGCGCATTGCGACTCCAAGTCAAAGTTACATCATAATAAGTTTGTAATGTGCAGTTACTATTGTGTCAGTTATGCTTTAGTAAATCCGACGCAATACATTTAACATTCGGAAAGTTAAACAATAGTACCCCAACTTTGGTACCCCGCAGGGATGGTAAGTCCATGTTATAAGACTGATAAGTACAAGAGGGAACTCACAAGTCACAACCTTTACCTTACCATCCTCACTTTATAAATACCCACAGATCTACCTTTGACAAAAGCCATGTGGAAAACACAAATGACAGCAAACAACACAGAACAGTACTTCGTTTTCATGAACTTCGATCCCCACTATGAGCTCCTCAAAGCTGATAGGTACGTCTTCACTTCTCATATATCACTTCATCATCATCCAACGGTCATTATTCATCCAACATTGTTAACAGGACAAAGAGAGGGGCTTATGAACTCGACGTTTACCTCAGCAAGAAGCACGACGACCTTCTTGCTAACAACTTGGAGCCTGGAACCTACACCAAGATTTCTTCTCTTGTCATCGTCGATGGTTTTGCAGTTCAAATCACCGATGATCAGGTTTTTCTTATAATTAAGATTGTTTATTCAAATTGTTTTGACTTTGAATAATTATAATATACGGATGGATTTGTTTGTTTGTGCAGGCAATTGTGCTGAGATCTGCGAATCAAGTGAGATTGGTGGAGAAGAATCAAGAGTTGCCGTAGAATAGTTTATTGGTATCTAGGGAGAACAACATGGGGACAAATTGAGATTCATTATCCAATTGGATATTTCATATTTGATTGGGATATGTTTCTCTTTTTACTGGAATATAATCTAGTATTTTTGTACTGTATTTTGTGAAAGTAAATTTTATCTTTATGAGTGAAAAATGGTTAAATATGTGTCGAATGATCTCGAATTAATGCTCTATTTTTTAAGATTTATGGTCTGTTTGTTACTAAGAGTTCATCGAGATTGAATGTTGGGGTTTTTAATGGACGAAGATGATAAGATAAAGGTAAATTTAATGAGATTCAATTAAAAACAAAAAGTATCTGAAGTGTTGGGTAAGAAACATATGAACCGTGTAATACTATAAAAATGGGCATGAATATGTTTTTTAAGAGATGACACGTGATAGAAGGTAGGGATGAAAATAGGGTAACCTGTCATCCGATAATATATGGGTGAAAACTCAAAAAAGTTCGAGTTGACGAGGTGGGGCGTTGGGTGGAGGTATAACCATTATCCGTTTCATATATTTAAATATAAAAAATATAAATAGTTAGGTTCATATGTTGAATTATATAGTCCATCCACTTTAGTCTGAAAAAGAAATCTCGGTTTTTGAAATTGTTTTCATTCATATTAAAATCTTGTTACTAGGTTCACGCACCCAAGCCAACAATTTTCCACTCCTTTTGTTCAAGGACCATCGTCGTAAAAGAAAGAGGTGTGAAGGAGCTTGTACAAGGGCGACTCCTAGAAGCATTGGCGATTCGGCGGCGGTTACTTCTAGCAGACACAATCGAATTTCTCGCTTCTCTCCGGTGTTAATTGTGACTTGTGAGGGCTAGGCGTGTCGACTACCATCTAGTTGCTTGGGATGGGGAGTACAAATCGGAATTTCCATTTGACGGATGCCGAGAGCGTCAAAATCAAGGTTACTGTTGGGAATGGTTCAACATCGAGCAAACCGTCCTTGTTACTGGTGGGCACCGTTCTTACGCAGCGTCCCTTCAATTCCTATGTATTACGCTCTACGATGAAGGGAGCATGGCGTTTGAAGAATGGCTTCCAGTTTCGTGAGTTGAAGAATAACATGTTTATCTTTCAATTCAAAATGAGGAAGATAAGGAGAGAGTCGTCCAGAATGGTCCATGGTCCTTTGATAAAGCAATTCTGCTTCTATCAGGCATCACTCAACCGTCTAAGTTACAGTTTACTCATGCTCCGTTCTGGTCTAGTGTTAAGGATCTTCCGTTGGGCTCGTTCGATCATCTAATAGAGGAGATAGGCGAGGCGATGGGTGGTATAATTGAAATTGACGAGAATTTCGATAGAGCTTCAGATAGTTTTATAAGGATGAGAGGTTTCAGTGGCAATACAAATCACTTCATAGAGGGCTACTACTGAATGTTGAAGGGAAGACGATATGGGTGGAACTGGCTGATGAACGACTGCCGAATTTCTACTATGGTTTGAACATGAAGGTATCTATGAGGTAATACGTAATGCATGGGATAATCCGGGTAGTTCAATGGCCTTACTTGGAATTATGGGAAAGGCGTTAGATGGATTGGTGACGCTAGTGTCGAGAAGCCAGTTGGATGGATTGATGTCAGGTGTGGGGAGCAGGGTAAAAGTGTTAACCTGGGAGGAGGGGGGTTAATATGGTATGTTCTTGGTTGGTGGGGTGAGAGATGTATATTTAACAAGGTAGGGTTTGGAGGGTGGACGAGTAGAGTTATGCGATGATGAGGTTGTTGGGTTGTATGGTGCGCGAGTGGCTGGGTTGGCGAGCGCAGGGAAAGGAGTTGGCGGGTTCTTGTGGAAAAAGGGAGAGTTTTTTTATTGATGAGTTTTTCCAAGAATTACAGAAAGGAGATGGGTGAGTCTCGGGCGTAAACTGTATCAATGACTGATTGATAGTCTGAGTCAAGACCTTCAAGTACTCGATCGGTGACATCTTCTGGGTCCATTGGCTTCCTAACATTGCCAAATCATTGACCACTCGTTGAATGGACTGCATGTAGTTGGCAATGGGGAGGACCCTTTGGTGAGATGCCGAAGTTGGTCCTAAAGTTGCTTGATGTGTCCTCAGGTAGGGTTGACGAAGGTTTTAGCAAGGGTGTCCCCCGCTGCCTTAGATGTTGTAGCATTGTTGACAAGATGGGTGAGGAATGGTGTGATAGTGCTTACTATCGCTTTAAAAATCAGACGATCCTAACGAAGCTAGGATGTGTAGGTTGGGTTGGTCGTTGTTGCTTTTGCAACTGTGACAGTGGGAGACGGAGTAGTATGAGTACCGTCCGAAAATTTAAAGAGCCCGTAGCTAACAAGAGTGGCTTCCAGTTGAAGTTTCCAGTAGAGATAATTTGTGGTGCTGAGTTTTGAGGTATTTGGGAAGGAGACAACGACAAAGGGATGAACGTTGTCATTCTCATTTGGAATGGTGATAGAGTGGGATGCCATTGATGGTGAGCTTACATGAAAAAGAGAGGAGGTTTCAATGCTCTGATACCATGTAAAGGTTGAGCGTTGTATGAATATTATTGATGAGGAAAGTGTTACATATATACAACATATGGTTGTTGACTATTCATACAATCAAGGGATATCAATCTATTATAGATAAGAGTATATACAGATAAGGAAGCATGAAATCATAGGGGTAATAGGTATATGTTGTTGCCTTATGAGTTTCAATCTTGAGATTCTAAGAAACGTTATTACCATAAGGTTTAGGGATGATCTTGATTTTGAAACCCTTTGACGATTTGAGATTTTTCTTTCGAAGATGAATTCTTAAAGTAGCTCTTTCTGGAAAATAATTAGGATTCGTGAATGGTTCGGTGGAGAAGTCTACATTTGCGTAGCTGGATTCTAATCAACGGGTTAGTTGTGATGACCTGGTCACTTCTTGGTTGTTGTTGCTATGAACATGGACATTGAAGATAGTTTTGTTCCTCACTTATGTTAGAGATACTTGACATGACTTCGTTTCATACTTTTCTCACGCTAAAGAAGCACATGTGTGTTGTTTACAATAATTGAACAAGATAACAATCACACAAAACCGATAACACATTTCCTTTGTACTTTAAATAATAAAACAAGTACACGATCGATCACTTCTACTATTAATCAATCTCAACAACTCACTAATACATTTCTTTAGTTTTTTATATGTATTTAGATGTTTTCCTCATGTAATGTAAGATGTCTTTCACCGCCTTGGGTATGAAGGAAGATCATTAGCTTGTGGTTGTCACCTTTTAATTTGCACACCACCGAATTCTTGTATCCTTAGATCACAACACTAGAATCAACATATTAAAAAGCAATTAGAAGAGACATGTTTATCATGTCAATTTTGTAATTTCCATTTTTATGGTGACAAACAACTCATAGATATAAAACACAAATATTACAAGTGGTACTCAATGATAAAAATGCACACAATAACATAAATGCACAAATATTACAAGCTAATGACTTTAACATATTGTTTGAGAGTCAACTCATGCGTTTGATCGTTATTTCATTTTTCTCTTTTCTGTTCTAGAATAGTTTTAACTCTAAAAAATTTGATGTGAGTACTAGGCATTCTGCCTTGGATCAATCGGGCGGACATGACTCGAGCTTTATCTATTCCACATCACCTTCATGCATTGCATCACGTTGTGAATATTATCTCTCTTTACTTTGACATTTTGCCACATTGAGGACAATGTAGAGTTCAAGGATGGACTATACTCACATCGCATCTATATTTCTCTTTTTGTTACACGTCTATTTTCATGTAATTTTTATTTTACTTTTTCTTGAATTTTCTTTTGAATTTTTACATGCATAAAAACACAAAATCAAAAACATATTGCATTTTAGTGTAGATTAAGTTTGATAATGTCATGTTGCCTTCAAAATTTGATATGTGTAATGTTGTTGACATTTGTTTTGTTGACGATGCTTTAAATTACTTTTTTTTAGTCTATGTGTTATACACATGAGTTTTTGGATGGCTTTTTATAAATAACATGATCGAAGATGACCTTAAAAGCGCTTTTGACCTTTGAACATACACTTCATGTGTCCTTTCTCTATCTTGTGTGACCACCACCAACATGCTTAATATTTGCTACAACTTGTCATTGACTCTCTTTCAAAATAACGTTGTCATTTGATTTTATATACTTAACATGAAATTGATTGGAACCCTCTTTGATAAGCTTATGTGCCCTTTCTATATATGCTCATTTTTCTACTAGCTATTTCTTGCCTTTATTTACCCTTCTCTGGTAAACTCCTCAAAAACACCTTATTGATGGATTTTATAGTCTCGTTTTACCCTATCTAGGGTTGAGATGAGTCAAGATGATAAATGTGGGTTACCTGGTTGGTATAAGTGGTGAGTTCATTGCCTGAGTTTCAAACGCTTTATAAGATTGTTTTTCTTCGTTGGTGGAGAGAACAAAAAGTTATTACCAATCTTGAGGTTGCAAAAGAAAGATTTGAGTTAATATACAACTCTAATGCTCGATTAACATAATTAGACGTTAAATCATGAACATCAATTTAATCCGTCGATTTAGATGTGTTCTTATTACTTACCGTAACATATGTTTTTATTGGAACTTAACCTTAGAGTTAAAAATAGGAAGAATCTACAACTATTGATGATCAAGTAACAATTATTCAAATATAATATGTATTTGTTAACTTAAATTTGTTCAAATATATTCGAAATTGATCAAATATGTCAATTGTTCAACTATATTCGAAATTGGTTAACTATATGACCAAATTTTCAACTATATTTGATTTTGTTCAACCAAATGACCATTTGTTCATGTATTAATTTATATGTTCAATTTTTCAACTAAACTTTTGTTCAACGACTAATTTATAAGTCTAAAAAATTATCAAAATATATTCAAAATTGTTCAAAATATGTCAATTGTTCAACTATATTCGAAATTGTTCACCTACGTAACCAATTTATATGTCTAAAACTTTTTTGTTGAACACATGATAAAAGTAAAAAATATAGCTTAAGGAGAATATTTTTAGTTTATATGTCCAAACATATTAAAAAATTGTTCAACTATATGATTGTGAATCCTTTCTACTTTTAATCCTACAAACCCTTCTCATATGATCCGAATCCTATATATATCATTTAAGTAAAATATTTTTAGTTTAGTGAGTTAATAGTTTTGTTTAATATAGTTTTTATAAGATACCATTGATAATATTTTGTAAAAACAAACAAACAAACAAGCGATACGAGATCAACTTAGAGCTCGTTTAGAATTACTAAAAATTATATACTAAATATTGCCGAATTATTTTTAAAAAATTATGTTTGGTTGGTGAATAAAATAAATGTTAGAGGTTTTTTTACCAATAGTAACAAATTATTTCATTTCGTTTGCCTTACTCATTTCGTTCCACTCTCATTATACCCTTATAACTTTTAACCAAAAAAAATTATACCCTTATAACCGGGGATAACACGTAACAAAAGTCAATTTCTTATAGATTGACTTCCAATTTAGCTGGCAAATGGCAATCATATTTAAAATTTACACTAGCAAATATAGCGTGACTTCCAATTAGGCCAGTCACTTCCAGTTCGCTGATTCCAATCAAATTTAATCCATTTCCTTTCTTCTGCCTTTGCAAACTATACATAAACCACCCAAACACTAACATAGTTCCATCTATCCATCCATTATTTCTTCAAACCTCGTATTCCTTTGTCCAACACAACCATGTCAATATCTTTACTCTTGTCCATCATAATCACAACCCTATACATAACAAGCCATGTACTCGACGTCGAGGCTACTGTCACCCCATTGGGCGTCGGAGTATGCTACGGACAACAAGCCGATAACCTCCCAACAGCAACGAACGTGACACAACTCTACCGCACATACAAACTCAACAAGATGCTCATCTACCGACCCATCCCACCGTGCTCGACGCCCTATCCAACACCACCTTCGAGCTCATCGTCGGCACCGACTACAACGACGTCGTCACGCTCGCGCATACCCTCGGCACCGCAACATCCTGGTTCTTGGAAAACTTTTCCCCCCACTTTAATACCGTTAACATAACCTACATCATCGTAGGGGTTGACGAAATTAGGCACCCAATCTACGTGATTGCTGCCGCCATGCGGAACCTTCAGCTCGCCGTCGACTCCGTTGTGGCTCCCGGTCGAATCAAGGTCACCACCATGGTCGGCATGCATGTACTTCAAACCATTGACCCTCCCTCCAACGCCACGTTCGCCGATCCCGGAATGGAGGAGATTCTTAACTTCTTAAAAGTCCGTTCATTTAATCCCCGTGCAGAGTTGAGCCGGCCGAAAAAACCCGATCAGGTCCAGGGTACCAGGTTTTTGGGATTTTGGGTTCCGGTCCAATCCCGGTCTCGCCTGACCGGAAATTATATGCATGATTTTTTTACATATTTAACTTTTATATTTATATATAAAAAAAATTATAGATTTTTTTTATTTTTTTCATATATATATATATATACACGCGCGCGCTGCAGGCAATGCTTTGAAAATTTCAGTCCACTACCCTGAATCCGAATATTTGGTCCTATATATATATATATTCTCTTTGTGTACAAGTCTAGCATATAATATCAGTCTAGCTTATATTATCGGTTTACTTGCAGGAACAAGAATCCAAGTTGCTAGTTAATGTGTACCCATACTTCACCTATGCGGCTAACCCGAGAGAGATAAGATTGGATTACGCACAGTTCAACACTACAGACGTGGTGGTTCAAGACGGGCCCTTAGGTTACAAGAACTTGTTCGATGCGATGGGTGATTCGTTCTACTGGGCAATGGAGAAGGCAGGGGCGCCGAATGTGGGTTTGGTGGTGTCGGAGAGTGGGTGGCCGCGCGGAGGAGGAGATCCTTTGATAACAACGGTGGATCTGGCGGCTCATTACAGTAACAAGTTGGTCAAACATCTTGAGAGTGGCTGTGGAACTCCTAAGAGGCCCAATGTTTACCTTCAAGGATTTTTACATGCAATGTATGATGAAAATCTCAAGGCTCGTGGGGTTGAGCAGAACTGGGGTATTTTCCAACCATCCGGAATGCCTAATTATATTCCTTTTTTTAAATTCTTTTATTTATAAATTTAATTTGTATGTTCAATTGATCGAATCTATCAATTATTACAAGTTATATTCCTTATATTACTGATATTTTATTGAATTCGCCCTAACTGGACCAGCCCGAATAAACTTTCTAAAAATGACCCGAAACCGACCCGACTGATCCACCATTCTTGCCGTTGCGTCGAGTATTTGGGCCTACAGGCCCAATATATGCTAAAAGCAAAACCGGCCCATTCCCAAACATATCTGCTTGATTCGCCATGACAGCCTTCTGCCGGAGACGAAGCGGGCAATCATCCAAGTAAAACGACGTTTACTATGTACATTCTTCCAGTTTGATATCTGCTTGAATCGAGAGAAATCCGTTGATTCTGATCGTTTCCTCTCTCAAACAAAATCCTCTTTGTTCTTTGTGGATCTACCTTACCTTTCGAAATTTGAGACACATTGCGATTTTTTTTCTTTGCCTTAGATTGTAGTTTTCAAGAGGTTGACATTACAGGTAAGAGGAAGAGTTCGAGATAAACACGTCTTGTTGTGTCCTTGATTAAAGAAGAAATGCTTGTTTCGGCAAATTGCGTCTGAAATTCGGTATTTGCTTTTCGTTTTGAATGCCAGTAGACGAAGATGACAAGCGAAAGTGGTGACAGTTTCCAGGAGTTCGGATGGACAGGCGAATTGGGGCTTTCGTTTTCCGGTACAATCCACTTCTATCTTCAATTTAATTCAGAAGTCGTTTTCTATTGATTAGTTTATTAATTCATGAACGTATATCCAAATTTTGTGTGGTAGAAACTGAAACAGATAGTTTTGCTCAACACTTGGTCCCAACAATGCTCTTGCTTCAATGATAGGTTACTTATTTGACACCTGCATATCCATACAAAACACAATAGGACCACCAAAGCTGCAAAATCTATCTAACACCTTTCTGCCCTGTTGTAAATTTGTAATGGATAACCCAACTGCCCCTCAATTATCTCAGCACATAAACCCGAGTATCAATGAAACATGGGTTTCAAACCGTAGGACATCTTGATATGGGACAAAGACTAACCTTACAAGATTATTTATAGATACATTCTCAAAGTGTAAAATAGTTATGCTTATCCTAGAAAAGCAATTATTTGCACCAAATGGGCAAGATTCTAATAGTTTTCTTGATAAGCTTTCCATCTCTATAATACAAAGATATTACTAGATATCTGGGATTTATCATGTTGGCTGTCCTAGGTAGCCAGGACCTCCCAGATAAGTTCTGGGTCAAAAGATGGCATCCTAGCAAGTGGATAGCCGCCATCATATTCCAAAGACTCTTCTGGTGCAACTTCTGAAAGAGCATGTGATGATGATGAGGGTGATGACTCCGTTTCAGTACCCGAACAAATCTCATTAGCTGCCTGCAGAGACGATAATGAACTTGATGAAGAGTAAGAAGATGAAGAAATGTTGTTCTTCATCGTACCATCAACATTAGTACTAGCTTGTTTCTTTTTAGAAGATTTATTAGCTTTCTGCCTCTTCAGTTTCTGGCAAATGGCCAGAATCTTAGAATCCACAGCACGCTTAATTTCAGAGATCTTTACAGAAGAATCCTGGATACTTAATTCACTAGGATCCTTCGAATTAGGAAAGTTCAAACGTGCATATTCGCCACGAAGCTTGTATGCAGCACAGTCATAGGCATAAGCTGCAGCATCAGCAGTATCATACGTCCCGAGCCAGACCCTCATTCGGTTTTGTGGCAATCTAATCTCTGCTACCCATTTTCCGACATGCCTCTGTCTAACTCCTCTATACAACTTCTTCCTGCCGTTGGATGAAACTGGAGAGTTTTCGTAAGGGTAACTTATGATCATAGAAGAAGGGGAAGAAAATGAGCCTTTTGGTCTGTTTTGTTGCAAAAATTTGTGGAAAAGATCTCTTTGTTTGAGATAGACTGATGTTCCTAGAGGCTCAAGGGCTTTGTTTGGGTTGATGGGGTTTGATGGAGGGCAGTCGCGGAAAATCGAATCCAAAGTGTTTGATGGCCCGGCTTTTAGAATAAGTGTTGAAAGTGAATCTCTGATATTGCTGATGTTTTCCTGGGACTGTAATGGGAAGTTGGTTTCTTGGATTGTTTGCATTTTTGTTGGGCTTCTGTTAGATTAAAGAAGGTGAAAGAGGGATACCTCAAAACTGATCCCTGAAGATTATAATTAGAAAACCAAAAGAGATAGATTGGTGATCCAACAGCACAAAAAATAGCTGTGGATCAGAGAAGGAAGGAGGAATATAGTTGTTGCAAGGGAAAAATAAGTTCTATATGCATATGAATATCTCCTTTGTGGGGTATTTATAGTTGGGAAGGGAAAGCACCTACAGAAGGCTTTTTACTCTATCTCAAGAGTTGAGAGAATTTATTTGGCCACAATGCATTAAAAAAAAACATAGTTTTTTTTTTATAAAAAGAAACGGAAAACACTAAACTATTTCATAGATGTATTTATATAAAAGTATTGATAAAAATTATGGCAGATGAAATAATATAGAGTTTTATACTTTGGTATATAGGTGCATTATGCCCCAGAAGTCTAACTTGGTAAGTCATCTTCCTGTGAGTACAGTTGTGATAGTGTTAAGTCAACTGTTATGAGCCTTTTCTTTTAAGGAGAGGATCCTTTCATTAGAAACCTTTACAGTTTTCTTCACATGCATGACAACTTAAAAAAAGAAGTGCATATTCCTCTGTTGTTTTGGTTTTCCTTAACATCATGCTTACTACAAAAATCTATGTTGTATAAGGCGATAAAACAAGAAACATTGCTCATTCAAAAATTTTGTGGTACATAACGTACCATCAAAGCTATATATGATGATGATGAGTGTAGATATTTACAAAACTAGAAGGACCTCAATCAGGGAGGAGTTTCAACTTTCAATGGCTGAATAAATATGCAGACTTACTGCAGGGCTACGTGTTCAATTTTGAGAGGAGTAACATTTTTCTAAAATTTAATTCTGTATGGTCCCCTATTATTGCTTTATTTTGGGTTGAGTTTCTTTTTATATAATTGCAGGACATTTATGAGAGAAATGATACTTCCCAACTGTTGCCCCGTTTAGGCAGTGGTTTCATACTGCACACAAATATATTTGGTTGCCTAGTTTGAGTTTCACATTATGGTTTCGGATTACGAATATAGAACGCGGAGTTGGAGTCGAGATTGAAATCGAATGAGCAGATCAAACTACGACTACACATGTTTTATGCGTATGTGTGTAGGTTTTATGCGTATGTGTAGGTGCACTTCAGCGAAACATGTGTAGTTGTTTATGGTTTTTCCTTTTTTTTTTTCTTTTTTTTCTAAGAGGTACGTAGATCATCCGGTTCGATCGGCTTTGCCGATCTACATCCGGATCGGTTTATTAGTTTGTGGCCCATTGCTGGGATACTCTCCCAATATCAGTTTTTCCTCTTTATATGAGTAGTTGTGTCTTATTTTGTTCTTTTTTTTTTGTGTGTGAAACTACGCATGATATATGAGTAGTTGAGTATGTTTTTTTATTTGGTGAACTGCAACTACACATGTTATATGCACGGTTAATTAGCTTTTATGGGCTTGAAATCGGCTACAATTATGTATTTTATATGTGTAGTCATAACTTATTGTGAAAACAAAACTAGGCACGTGAACTACGTAGTTTTGCTGTTAAATTATTTTTTTTTGCCGATACATCAGATAATTCTCGTACTATACCTTATATTTGAACAATTATTAATATTTCATTTTAATTTAGAGAGAAATATCATAAAATTAAATATAAATATGTAGATGAAATTGGTTGGGAAAGATCATTGAAGACATAAAGGTTGAATTTGGAAAGATGAATTGGCAATTTCCGGACTTCATGTGAAGGAGCCCACGCTCTACCACAAAAGTCAAATCGTCCTTAAACTTCTTTCATATCATGTGCTTACTTCCTCTTTCGGCCATGCAATCATTCAACCTCTCTTCTTCTTTTTTTTCTTTTCATTATTGTCATATGAAAACTTTGGAGTTATAATTTGATAGAGTAAATATAATGGGGGTTCACACTTTCATTTGATCGTATATGTTCAGCGAGACAAATAAATGTTGGTTTTATATATTTGTATAGACCGATCTATAAGTATACATAACATTATGTAAAAAATTATCGAACGGAATCACCATATCTTCGTCTTCGTGTGCGGATAAGTGATAAAGAAGTTCATTTGACGAAATTAGCATGGGGTCCCATATTGGAATTCTGAAACCCAATTTTGGAAAATTACAATATGATTAGATTTGGGCCCCCTTTGCTTTGAGAAAAATACATACACAACGGCCCACAAGGCACCGCCCAAATGAGAACAGGCCACGGTCGTCATAGTAAATAGATAGGGGAACTTGTTTCAACCCCGTCAACAACAAACTACTCTACATAAACACTTATGTTGAAAGGATGTCTTCTTTTTAATGACGTTGGGATTTGATTTACTACTATACTTTGAGAGGTTGACAGGCGGATTGACCCCGTAAAGAAAACCGAATAAATATAAACAAGAAATAGAAAATCAAATATCATAAGCGAGGGATTTAAGCATACGTAACAGGTCCGAGAGCAGCAGAAAAAGAAGAAAGTATGAGTACACTTGATCAAAAAAAGTATACAACATACTCCCGAGTAACAATATTGAAAATCTTAGATTTCAACTTGATTGTAAGGTATTATATTTTAGCTACACTCGACCTCTCGAAGAAGAAAGTATGAGCACTCATTGATCAAAAAAAGTATACAAGGTACTCCCGAGTAACAATAGTGAAAACTTTATATTTTAACTTGATTGTGAGTTAATATATTTTAGTTACCCTCGACCTCTCCAAACAAACAACCAAATATATTATCAATACAAACAATCTAACAACAACATTACAACACATGTATCTCAAAATATCGGCTAAAACATTTGAATTTCTTAAAGAATAGAAAGTTACTTATTTGATTTGGAAAAAGTTAGATAAGTCAAATTAATCTTTAACTTAGAAATAAAGATAGATTTTCAAACGACGTTATTTACCTAAACAAATAACGGATATATACTCGTGTCATGCATGAGACTCCCGAGCACGGTGAGAGTGGGCCTCCTGTTCCCACTAAAGGTGTGACCCATTCTCTAGTATAATGCAAAATTCGTTCGTTACTCAATAATCATAATTCTAGCCATTAGATTCGAACGTTGGATTTTATAGTTGTCGGAGGATTGAAATTATATATATACACGTGTTAAATTAAGATTATCAATTGCGTTGGGCACGTTCAGGTCCTGACAGGGAGTTAAACACCCCTTGATCCCCTTATCATCAATGTATGTCACCAAGACAACTAGTATACTAGTTGGATGGATCTTTAGATAGACCGTAAGGATCCTATCCACATCCTTGCGATCAACATCCTGGAAGATGGTGGTGTTATATACCTCGGACTTGGCAATCACGATGTCGATCGATACATTGGCGGAGATATTAAGTAGATGGATAATGTTGATAGATTTATGGTTGAGATAGAACCACCAATTATTAATGTTATTAGGACCCTTTATATAAGGATTACAAGAGAATAAAAATGGAATGATAAGATTGCAAGGATAAAATAGTACAAACTAGCCTAAAATATATTAATAATATCATTATTATTCTAAGCAACATATATTTAAATATTCCATCACATATATCTTTCAATACGCCCTCGCATTCAAAGCGTGGAAAATGCAAACAAACGCTGCATACTGAAATATCATTGACAACGAGCAAGGAAATGCCTTCTTTATAGGACCACTAGTCAATCGATGACGGTGGTAGATTTAGACGTTGATAAGCTGACGACATGCCTTAAGGCACACTAGCTCAATCGGATGGACTATTATTGTCCATGCCCGAAATTAGTTCTTTAAGGTCGACAAACCCAATAAGTCAGGATCCGAGAGATCGAACTGCTGTGATACCATGGAGATAGAACCACAAATGTATTAATGTTATTAGGACCCTTTATATAAGGATTACAAGAGAATAGAAATGGACCCTTTATATAAGGATTACAAGAGAATAGAAATGGAATGATTAGATTGCAATGATAAAATAATATAAACCAGCCTAAAATAAATAGATAATATCTTTATTATTCTAAACAACATATATTTAATATTCCATCACATATATCTTTCAATAAATATCGATGACTTCTGGTTCCGTCGGACCAAGCCGCCCATCCACGACACCTCCGGGCCCTCCACCTCCAAACATCCTCCCATCAGATTTGCTACTCCTGACTAGTATCCTATGATAGTTAACGACGCCAAAGATCAATTCACCTCCTTCCACGCTCATTTCGAGTACCGCTTCAACTAGATGGAAAGGGAAAATAGATGTCATTTAAATTTCTTCTTTTTATCACTTAAGACGACACATTTATAACCCATCATGACATCCACCACCACCAAAGATGTAGTGTCGTTGTATTTTCCCCCCTCCATTTATTATCTTGTTGTTAATATATGCTTTAACATTGAAGACAATGTAATATCTAAGTATGGGGTGACTATCTACATTTACATTCATTATATACTCGTTCATGTCGATTTTATCTCTTGCTTACTTATCCCTTTTGATTACAGTTGAATTGCTTATACCAATCGGTCAACCAAGCACAAAACCTTTTCATATACACATTTATTTTTCAGTTTTGATCATCTTTCTCTTTTGTCAAGAACAAGTTGGCCGACTGTTATATATTGATCGGCCGATTAATAACTTTTTTGTCAACATGCATATTTTATTTTAATGTTATCCAATTCTCCGAAAAAATGTTGAAATTACTCTATGACTCTATATCAGTCGATGAAGCTTGAGATCTCGATTTTTAAACCTTGTATATGCCATTGAGTTTATGTACTATCACTCGAATGAAATGACCTTGTGAGGATTCTTATGCCTTATACACATATGGTTTTGTCTTTTTTAGCGATATCCGCTATGCTTTTGATTATTTAGAACTTCATGTTGACTCTCTTTCGGGATTACATGTTGGTTCTTGCTTTTACATATACGAATATGATTGAGGCATGTCTTTGTATAGCTTAATATTTCCTTCATACCTTTTGATGATAATTCCATCTTGTTAGCCCCTTTTGACTTAATTGACCTTTTTTTGTAGCTCCATAAAATTTTCCCTAGGTATGTTTACCTCGTCCATGAATTAGGAGGTGTATTGATACACTAAGAGAAGATCACAAGATTCATGCATGGGGTTCCTAAGTTCGGAAATACCAAAGGTACAAAAGTGCTATTAACATGGTTCCTTGTGGTGTTGTGCATCAAAGAAAAGAAATCTATAATGTATATTTTATGCACCACTTGGAGCAATCTTAAAAAAGAAATGTTTATAAATAAACCGAGAAAAGTAACATATGAAGAAGTGTTCAAGGGAAGAAATAAAGCCACTGCAAAAAAAGGAGAATGACAACAATGTCGACCGATCGGCCAATTTGACCTTATAAATGTCCAACCAAGTTCTTAATAATCTCAAAGTTCTTGGATTTAATGCACCACATAGCCAGAATATATCCTCACCTTATTCTTCTACCCCCGGATTTCAACTTGATTGTGAGCTATTATATTTTAGTTACCCTCGATCTCTCCAAACAAACAATGAAATATATTATCCATACAAACACTCCAACAACAACATTACAACACATGTATCTCAAAACATCGGCTAAAACATTTAAATTTCTTAAAGATACAAAAGTTACTTATTTGATTTGGAATAAGTTAGATAAGCCAAAATAATCTTAAAGTTAGAAATAATGATAGATTTTTAAACGGGGTTGTTATTTACATTAACAAATCACGAAAATTTACTCGTGTCATGCATGGGATTCCCGAGTGCGGTGAGAGTGGACCTCATGTTCCCACTAAGAGTGTGACCCATGATCTAGTATATTGCAAAACTCGAACATTGCTACAATAATCATAATTCTAGCCATATGATACAAACGTTGGATTTTATAGTTGTATGAGGATTGAAATTATATTTATACACATGTCAAATTAAGATTATCAATTGTGTTGGGCATAGGGATGTCAATGGGTCGGATTTGGGACGGGGAGTACCCTAATTATCCCCATCTCCGTTTAGTATAACGCCCCTCATCCCATACCCGTTCGGGTATTGAAAATTGTCTCAATCTCCGTTCCCGTTGAATATTCATCCCCGTCGTGGAATCTCCATCCCCGTTTAATATTTCCAATTTAAAACTTTAATGGATTGTCCCCGTAAAACTCTTCATCCTCATTCTTGTCCCGTTTAACTTTCAGAAATTTGATAAAAATATTAACACGGATAATAAATGTGAAATTAGGCCATTTAAATAAAAAATTTACTTTGTTTAATTATATAAATTAGAAAAAACACGAGAAAAAAAGAAGAAGAGAACTCCAAAAAAATTTAAAAGTATAATGTTTTTTCAAAGTAATGTATACCGTGTATGTATATTAGGTTTCGTTCGTTCAAGTATGATCAAAACTTGTAATACAAACTAGCGTAAACTAATATAATTATTTCTTACTAACATTTAGATTACGATCTAAAATAAAGTGATATATTATTATATCATTTTAATTTTACATTTATGACGTATTAAGAAATTTCACGAGGGTGTTATCCTCATATGATCGAAAATCAAATTAATATAGGTTGACATTAACATGTACATAACTTACGCATATATTATACATTTTAATTGAAATATTATCCTCATATTTTTTCAAAACATATTTTGTGTGAGTAGAAACGAGTATGATACTCTTTAAGTCTTAAACTACAAAAGTGTATATAGTTTACTAACCTTTAGTTCATGATTACAAGATAAATGACAATTTATATTATATAATTTATATTAATATAAATTTCTAATTGAAATGTTGGCGTGACTTAGTTGGTTGTTTAACGCATCACCTTATCCAATTTATATTGTATTAATATACATTTTTAATTAAAATGTTGGCGTGACTTAGTTGAAATCTTACGTGAACGTGACCAATATGCTTGCTTGGTTGAGTTAATCGGCCGATTTGTGTGTTTTCTCCTTACGTGATTTATATTATGCACTTACATCGATTATGCCATCTTTTGTCTTGGTCGGTCGATTTCCATATCTTTGGTATTGTCTTCTATTTTGTTATTGAGTATGTTTGTCATTTGTTTTACAATTAACTTGTCAAATCATTACTCCATTGTCGTGTGTTCGATCCTGACCCTTTTACTATAATAAGGTCTTGTATTATTTGCAAGATCCAAGGATCACGTTGCAACCCTCATCAAAATTACAATGAATGAACGTTAGAGAGAAACAAAATTGACAAACGAAAAAAAGGAGAGAATTACCAACTCGATTTAACATTGTAAGATCAAACCAAACCTAAAATCCAACTTTGATCTCTATAGAGTATTTGTGATTGTAGTAGGAGGGATGGAGGATAACCTGCTATTGCAATTAGATATTTTAATAAAAATCAAATAGAGAAAGAAATAGAAGGGGTTTAACTGAAATCAATCTAGATTGACTGAACTAAAGATCTAATTGAGAACTCAAGGGTGATTGAAGAAGACAACTAGAGCAAGAAAATGGTGACTAGGATTTCCAAAACAAAACATAACTTTATTGATAGTTTGGTTCTAATCAAATAATATTGACAACATATGCACAATATATTATACAATTCTAAGTTAATCCGAAAGAATGACAAATGACCTATTTTTAAATAGATGTAATGGTAATTTTGGTGGATTTGCTCGTATCTTTTGTTGTTTTTTCTCGGGACATTGTTGTTTTGAGTGTTAAGAATTATTTTTGAGATTTTGATTTATCGAGTAAGAATAAACCTAAAAGCAAGTATCTTGGGTTGATTTTATCCAAAAGAGATTGAACAGGAGAGAAGAGCCACCAAGCCCCTAGTCTTCATGACACATACATCACAAAGAAGACGAACATTGGCTTCCAATGGAGCTTCAACAAAAGAAGCTTAAGAGTGGACTTGACGATCTTTGAGAACCAGCCAAAGAAACCCACTATAACTTTAAAAGAAGCAGAAGCCCTTGGAGGGACTTTAGGATCTGGGTGTTACGAGGAGAGGCTTTGGCTGAGTTTAGAACTCTTTGTGTTTGATTTGGTTTTGAGTCCCTTCAGAGAATTATAAGAATTTTGATTCCAAATTAGCTTTTTTGGGATTTTTTTAGAGTGGTGCGTGAAAACGCATTGACTAAGGGCAATTTTGGGGTTTTTATGTGATGAGCATAAGACAGTTACAGTGTAAAATTGAGCACGTGTTGTAATAAAAAGTTTGTTACAACAAACTTTTGTTTGTTCATGTATAAATACATGTAAACGTTCACAAGTAAAGTGCAATATACATTTTTCACAGTTCATATTCAATCTCTGAATACAGCTTCAATCTTCTCTTCATTTCTCCTCTCTTCTTCATCTCTAGTTCTATGAATCTCTGAATTGTATCATGGTATCAGAGGTTAGCACCGATCCTCTTACCTCCAACAATGGCGAAACTATACCTCCCATTTCTGGTGTTGATCATTCGCAATCAACAGATGCAGATCCCCTTGGACAGCTCTTCATTCACCACTCGGATTCTACCACGCTGAAACTCTCAACGACACTTCTCAATGATCACAATTATAATCGATGAAAACGCTCAGTAGAAGTGTCCTTAATGGCCAAAAACAAACTTGGATTTGTTAATGGTGAATACAAGAAACCACTGGAAGATCCAAGGCTTATCTCTAAATGGAATCAATGCAATAATATGTTGATTTCATGGCTAATTCACTCGGTTGAAAAGGATATTGCAGAGTCTATTCTTTATTACAAGTCAGCAGCACAAATCTGGAAAGAGCTTGGTATTAGATTTGGAAAATCTAATCGTACAAATCTTTACCAGATCCAAAAAGATTTAAGTTCAATATCTCAAGGTAATTCGTCTATCACAACTTATTTTACTCGCCTAAAGAAGCTTTGGGATGAATATCTTGCAGTTGAAGATCAAGTTTGTTCCTGTGGCTCAAATGAGACAACTCTCTCCTTGCTTAAAGATCAACAGATCATTCAATTAATGGCTGGTTTGAATGATTCTTACAGCACTGTAAGATCAAATGTTCTGATGATGCCTACACCACCAGATCTTGGTGAAGTTACAAGATGTTGCTTCAAGAAGAAGCTCACAGAGGACTCAAGTCTTCCACGATTGTCAGTGAATATGTTGTTGCTCTTTATTCACACAACCGAGGTAGTTCTTCTCGAATTTTTTTAAAGAATACTGAATCCAGTCCAACTATCACTAGATCTAGTAATCAGAACTTCAACAAAGGTCTGTTCTGTGACCATTGCAAAGCTAACAATCACACGGCCAATAGATGTTGGAAAGTACATGGATATCCAACTGCATCTGGACCTGGTATTTCTTTTTGTGATCACTGCAAGATTCCTGGACATACTCTTGCTAAATGTTGGAAAATACATGGACAACCAACTGGTCATAAGCTTGCTGCAACAACTCTTTCACCAGATTAAATGACTCAACTCTTGTCTCTATTACAAAATTCCTCCATTGCAGACAAGAGTAAAGACAGCCATAGTGCCCTATTGGCTGGTAAGCCTCTGTGTTTCTTTTCTTCTAAACTAAAAACTCATTGGATAATTGACAGTGGTGCAACATATCACATTACTCCTCACCTAGACCTTTTCTCTTCTTATGAGCTTGTCTTTCACCTAATTCACATCACCATGCCAAATGGAATGAGTGCCACAGTCTCACATGTTGGTACTGTCATTCTAAGTCCAGATTTGGTTTTACATCAGGTTTTACATATACCAGAATTCCAATTTAATTTAATATCAGTCAACAAACTTACAACTGAGATGATGACTGACATTGCTTTTTCCTCTACCATTTGTTCAATCCAGGCCTCTTCGATGAAGCAGCCCTTGGTGATTGGTAAAGCTTGCAATGGACTGTACATTGTTGACAAAATCTCTCTTCATCCTTCTCCTTTACCCGTACCTTTACCTTGTAATAAATCTGCTGAACATCATTTTGTAAATGCCTCTATAAGTCCTGAAGTATGTCATTGCAGACTTGGTCACATACCATTTGATCAATTGCTTAAAATTGATTCTATCAATGTCAATGTTAAGAATCATTCTCTTTGCCAGATTTGTCCTCAAGCTAGACAACATAAACAGCCTTTCTCTGTCTCACATTCTAGAGCTGAAAATCCATTTGATCTCATTCATATTGATACATGGGGTCCATACAAACAACATACCTATAATGGCTTCTCTTACTTCCTCACCATAGTTGATGATCACACACGATGTACATGGACTTATCTCATGTCCAATAAGAGTAATTCTCTTTCTCTCATTCAATCTTTTGCCTCCCTTATACACACTCAATTTCATACCAAGATTAAAATCATTAGAACTGACAATGCTCAGGAATTTACAAGCAATGCAACCTCTTCTTTCTTTAATCTTGAAGGAATTATTCATCACACCACTTGCCCTTACAACCCTCAACAGAATGGTGTTGTTGAAAGAAAACATAAGCACATCCTTGAAGTTGCTCGAGCCCTCTTTCATTAAAGGTCTTTGGCTGTCTTTGCTTTGCTAATACTCTTCCAGTCAACCGTGACAAATTTACTCAAAGAGCTATACCATGTGTTTTCTTAGGATATCCTTTTGGCAAGAAAGGTTTCAAGGTACTTACATTAAATTCAAGAGAATTAATGTACACTAGAGATGTCACCTTTCATGAGACATACTTTCCATTTCATTACATTGCTTCCGCTCCCTCTACTCTCCCTATACCTTCTAATTTTTCATCCTTTGATACATCTATATTTCTTCCAAATCCTACCACAAGTCAAAATATCTCTGACTCTCTACAAACTTCTTCAGATCGCCTTTGACCATTTCTGTACCAGAAAATACAATGAACATATCATCAACTGAGATCTTGCCTATACAAACATCTTCTCCTCAAAATAACTCTTGTCCAGAAAGCCAATCTCCTCCTTCTTTGATTCCCATTCGACAATCAACAAGAATCCACAAACCACCTTCATATCTCTAAGATTTTGTTTGCTCTTACAGTTCATGCTCTTTGCCATCACCAGGTATGTTTCATCAATCTCTTTTTCCTATTCCTCACCATGCTTTCATCTCTTCTATTTCTTCCTATGTTGAACCACTATCTTACACAGAGGCATCTAAAGATCCTAACTGGGTTAATGCCATGCACTTATAGTATAAAGCTTTGCAAGATAATCACACGTGGGACATAATGTCTTTACCATCATCTAAGAAACCTATAGGGTGCAGATGGGTTTTCAAAGTAAAACTCAAAGCTGAAGGTAGCCTTGAGAGATACAAGGCAAGACTTGTGGCAAAGGGATTCACTCATAAAGCTGGAATTGACTTTCATGAAACCTTCCCCCCTGTTGTCAAGATGACAACAATAAGAACCATCATTGCTGTTGCAGCATCAAAGAAATGGACATTACATCAGCTAGATGTCAATAATGCATTTCTACATGGAGATTTACATGAAGAAGTTTACATGAAAATGCCCCCTGGTATATCTAACCCTCTATCACTAGTTTGCAAGCTTCGCAAGTCACTTTATGGTCTCAAACAAGCATCCAGACAATGGTTCAATCGTCTCACTTCTTCTCTATCCACTCAAGGATTCATTCAGTCAAAGAATGATTACTCTTTATTTATTAAACATCAATATGGGCTCATCACTATCATTGCAATCTATGTGGATGACCTTCTGATTACAGGTTCTGATGTTGATGAAATTACAAGGTTAAAGAAGGATCTTGATTGCACTTTCAGTGTAAAAGATCTTGAAATTTTGCATTATTTTCTGGGCTTGGAGGTGAGTTATGTTCCTGAAGGAATTATTTTGTCTCAATGCAAGTTTACAAGGGAATTATTGAAAGATGTTACACTCCCTAATGTTAAGACCACGTGCACACCTCTTCCTTTAAACCTCAAACTTGACACAAATGATGGTTCTCCCTTGAAAAATGCTTCTGCATATCGTTGCCTGGTTGAAAAGTTAAATTTTCTAACTCAAACTCGTCCAGATTTATGCTATGTTGTTCAATGCTTAAGTCAGTTCATGCAAAATCCATATACTTCTCATCTTCAGGCACTGCATCACACTCTTAAATATCTGAAAGGGACAGTTGGTCATGGGATTATTTTGAATGGTTGTGATAATCCTTCACTTCTAGGTTACTCAGATTCTGACTGGGCATCTTGCCCATCTACACGAAGATCTGTTGGTGGATATGTTCTTTTACTTGGTAAGTCTCCTGTTAGTTGGAAATCTAAGAAGCAAGGGACAGTGTCTCGGAGTTCTGCAGAGGCAGAATACCGGGCTTTAGCCTGTGCTGCAGCTGAGGTCACTTAGCTAGTTCGTTTACTTGAAGATTTGGGTTTGTCATCTTTACAACCTGTGAATTTGTTATGTGATAATAACTCTGCAATTCAGATTGCACGTAACCCAGTGTTCCATGAACGAACCAAACACATAGAAATAGATTGTCATCTTACACGAGATAAAGTCATGGAAGGACTTTTTCAATTACATTTTGTACCAACTTCATCTCAGTTGGTTGATGTCTTCACTAAAGTGATACCCTCAGCACAACAAGATTTCTTACTCTCCAAGCTGGGAATGATTATGCCATCCTCCAGCTTGCGGGGGGTGATGAGCATAAGACATTTGCAGTGTAAAATTGAGCACGTGTTGTAATAAAAAGTTTGTTACAACAAACTTCTTTCTGTTCATGTATAAATACATGTAAACGTTCACAAGTAAAGTGCAATATACATTTTTCACAGTTCATATTCAATCTCTGAATACAGCTTCAATCTTCTCTTCATTCCTCCTCTCTTCTTCATCTCTAGTTCTATGAATCTCTGAATTGTATCATTATGTGTCATAAGAAATTCACTGTTGTTGTACGGCTAAAACAAAGAAAAATGTTATCATTTTACTTACAGAGTGTTATGTTATTTATGAGTATTTTTTTATTACATGAAAAGTTACTCAAAATAATATACACTATCAATATTGAGTTCAAAATAATATCAACTTTAAAATGACTAGTAATGATACAAATTCTCAACGTATTTACCAAAAATAATATGAATGGGATTTGCAACAACAACAAAAAAAGAAGAAGAAAGATTAGATGTGCATTGTGTTAAAAACCTACATTAAGTTTAATTTTTAAAATATCTTTTCAATTATTTCTTTTCGCAATTTTTTTCCTCAATTTTTTTAAATTTTAAGTATTAAAATAATAAATTGTATACAATTATATTTTAAAAAAATTGTTTAAACAAAAACAGTTTTGAAAATCGAGAAATACGTTTTCTGCATCGTAGTATTGGTGACTGACTGACCGGTGAGGTAGATAGCTTTTTTTAAGATCTCACACTCATAGGTTTTTGTAGGTTGTTCCTGGGAGTTCATTGTTTTTGGTCTGGGTTGAGGGTGATATATAAGGCCACAACATTATGCTATGGTGAGGTAGAAGCACTCAAACCAGTCAAACGTGTACATTTAATTAAGCATATGCATCAGTGAGATGGTAGTGCCCGCTCTCTCTCAATTGGGCTTTTTTTTTTTGTCAAATGGGCTTCAAGGCCCAAGTCTGTGGTTATCTTTAGCCTAAAAGTTACATAACAATAATAATGATTTTTAAAATTAAAAAATCACTTTTGAAATTAGTTGACTAAAATAGACTAAATTAGTACCCGTGCAAGGCACGGATGACACAAATAAATAAATAGATAAATAAAAGTGTTACTTAATAAATATCAAATTATTTTCTCTATATTTAAAACATCCAATTATTTGAAATGTAAAATAACCAATTATATATCTTGGTTTAAAAATAACTTGAATTAAATAAAATCTATATAATTTCATCTTCTAACACACAAATAGTATAATATATGTTAATTATAGAAAGTTATTTTTTTTATGTCTTAATCCTTTTTTTATATTTTATATCTCATGTCATTCTCTTAACTAATAAACTAAATAAAATAAAAATGGAAATAGTTGACTAAAAATAAATAAAATATATGCAAAATCCGATGTGGCTTAATGTGGTGGTGACATGTGGCAAAATCCTATGTGACTTAATGTGGTGATAACATGTGACAAATCCTAGGTGGCTTAATGTGGTGATAACATGTGGCAAAATCTACTTCTGCTTTAATATTATATATAAGTAGATTAACTAATGCAAAATCAGTATTTTAGTTGTTTTGTTTCAATACCTCTTTACAATATATTATCCATACAAAAAACGATATCTATACTAAAGTATCTTACGGATTATTGACGAGGCACTATAAGGTTCCAGTATCTAAGACAAATAACCATATATTACTAAATTACCACTTCCTTTAAAATTATTTATTTTAAATTCAATTTCGAAATTATTAATTTTTAAAAATTTTAATTTTAAAACTAAAAGATTTGGTGCAATCTGATGCCATGATCTCCATCTTTTTTGTACGAACAATTTTTTTATATAAAAGATTACATTTTTATATAAATGTCAAGTTAAAAAAAAAAATAGTTAAAACAATATCTACAAATCTACAATTTTTATAATTTCAAAGTTAATTTTTATAGTATATGAAAAGCATTTATTATATTAGATGATAATTTATAGAAGCTAATTTAAATTGTCACTCCTTTCAAGTTATTTATTTTAAATTCAATTTCGATATTATTGATTTTTAAAATTTTTAATTTTAAAACCAAAAGATTTAGTGCAATTAGCTTTCATGATCTTCATAATTTTTGCACGTACAATTTTTCATATAAAAGATTACATATTTATATAAATGTCATGTTTAAAAAAAAGATAGTTAAAACAATATCTACAAATCTAAAATATTATAATTTTAAAGTTAATTTTTAGAGCGGATGGAAAGCATTTATGATACTAAATGATAATTTATGGAAATTAATTTAAAAGTTATTTTTCCCTACTTTTAAAATCATATATATGTGATATATAAGAAATTCGTATTTTATCCTTCTTTTGAAGCAACAAACAAAAATGTTGTATTTAATTTGTTAGTCTGGTCAATTTTAATGCGTAGCAGCACGGGATTAACACCAGTTGTCATATATAATTTGCTTATACTTCTAAATTAAAAACGTTAACAAATTCATATTTTTGCAGATCATGTAACTCATATATGCCTTTATTTGTAAACCAAAAGCGTTAACAAATCCATATTTTGACAGATAATGTAAATCATATCTGATTTGTTAATAACTCTGTTTTTAAAATCTCATCAATAACTAAGCTTAATTTAGCATAGCATCATCTCAACTACCCGGATATGGTAATGATTCCGATCATTTTACTGCCTATATATACCTTCATAAACAGATCTAGATCATAGTCGTGCCTAAAGGTGTTGTTTCTGAATATCAGATTACGCTCTAATTATCGATTGCCGTTTGCTTACTAACGTATTAACGTTTACAATTGAAATTTATCCTTAGGTATCGAGATTGTCCAAGTATTGGAATTTAGCTATTGGAAAGATTGGTCACTTTGCTCGATAAATGGGTTCAATCGAGTTGAGTGAGAGGTCGATCGGCTCAACCGATGGAAGGCCTATAATGTGGTTTTCTTGACCGTAGAAAGAATATTAGTGTGTCGTAGACATTCTTATGTGGATAGCTCTCTTGGAAGGCCTATAATGCTTGTAATATCGTAAACGCACAAGTAATTCTCCAAAATACAAAAGGAAAGGAGATATACTATAATATGATGCAAAAATACATTATATGTTCAAGAGATGGATACAAATAAAGATGGAAAAGACGGTAAAATGGATGTTATCATATACCCATACTTCAACCTTACGTGTCCTCAAGTAACATCCGGAGATAACTCTATGTGAATGAAGCATATACATGTTTCAACTAAGAAGATAAAACTCTCAAGACAATTGTTATCATCACACATATCATAGTCATATAGAATAGTCAAAGCTCATAATTTTCAAGATCTCTCGAGGACATAGAATTAGGAGATAAAGAACTATACCGAATAATTACCTTCTAAGATAAAATAATAATAAAAAAAAGTTTGAAGGCAGCAAGTCTAATAGTGTAGGTAGGGATCGAATGTCGTACTTTCATTGTACTTTTTATTTACAAAGTTTAAAAATCTTTCATATGCCTCACGGGAATCTCAAATGTTGTACACGTAAAAGCATGTGTTGTAGGCAAGTTTATCAAACCAATTTAAGTTCGAAAATAGGGAGGATTTAAGGTGTGACAATCCCGCTAACGAGGTTGGTATGAGTAGACAACATGTATGGCCCAAAGTGGTTGGATTGTTTCTTTCTGAGCAAGTCTAACAACATCGACGACAACAACTCTAGCAACTTCAATATTATTTGCCGCTTCATGGGTTCTTCTCTCTAGCTTCCGTATCTCTAACCTTAACTCGTCTGGTTGTCGTTACATCTCAATGAGGGTGGTTGTTGAGACATTGTGTAACACCCCGGATCTTTAAAACCGAATTGTTACGAGCAAGGACTTCACAATATATGGGTCTTAACTCTAGCTTGACAATGACAAAAATATATCTTGCAAAATGACACAATTTATAAATTTGAAAATAATTATATTATGCATAAATCAAAGTCATGCAATGAAACTAGCAGCCTCTATTTTGCATAATACCCATCATTTTAGAATCAAAGTCGTGCAATGAAACTAGCAACCTCAATATTGTGTAACATCCCAGATTTTTAAACCGAATTGTTACGAGCAAAGACCTTACAATGGGTACTAAATTCTAACTTGACAACGATAAAAGTAGATCTTGAAACATGACACAATTTATAAAATTATAAATACTTATATTATGCATAAATCAAAGTCGTGCAATGAAACTAATAGCCTTACTGTTGCATAAGCCCCATCATTCTAGAATCAATGTCGGGCAATGAAACTAGCTGCCTCAATAATCGTAGTCTTTGCCAACAATAACACCATCAATGTCACCATTCCCTAGAAATTGATAGTCCATCTCTTGTCTTTCAATAGTTCTTTGGTTTGTTTGGTTCCTACGATTAGTACGTGCAAGCTTGTGGCTTAAAGGGACTAGGTTTCTTGAATCACACACTATCTGCATTCAATAATCTAAACCAGCGAGACAAAAATATTAAGAACCCATATTAAAGTCACAAGAAATTTTATAAAAACTAGTTAGCAGAAACAACCAATACTGTATGTAATTCCCGACAACGATAATAAAAATTTGATAGGATAACACCTACCCGTAAGTATGATGAGATCAGAGATCGTAATTGACAGTCAAATTCACAAGGACTACTTTTGTATTAATTTTTTTTTAAAAAAAAACGGAAAGCGGTTAGATTGGTCTACCTTTTAGAGGTAGTCCAACTTAAAGCATCCTTGCGGATGTAAACAAAGTTCATGATCATCAGAAAAATTGGTGTTGGGTGTCGAGATTCTCAAATGGGTCAACCGGTCAACAACACAAATAATTTCTCTGAAGTGCCTTGATTACACACAGGTTATCACCTTCATTTCGATTTTTTTTAAGATGTTGTCTGATAGCCTCTTGTAAACCGGATTTGAGGGCAAAGGCTTCGGCTTTTATAACCGAATTGAATTTTTTTTCTCTTTGCGTCGAGGCTAACGACATCACCACTGTAATTTCGGATTACAAATCCAACCGAAGTGATTCCCGTATCGAGTTTTGATCCATCAAAATTAAGTTTAAAGAAACTCGGTTTTGGTTTGTCTCATTTAATATTATGTTTTTTCCTGACTACTTTTGTATTAATGGTAAATGTTGGATCGTAGATCATTAGTATTGAGAACTAGTGTAACTTAGTGTTAGTTCCCAAGACAACGAAATATATATTTAAGAGTGTGAAATATGTACTACGATAACTCACAATGCTATAAATGCATGAAGACACGAGATTTAGAGTGGAAACCCTAACTGGCTAATTAGTTAATCGGAATAAAAACTATGTGCCTTACCGCTACACAACCAATAAGGACTTCAACTCTTCACACAACTTTATTGATAGGTGGTCGGAATATATACTCCTTAGTCCTAACTCCTCAATTTCTAAACTCCAACTCTATCAAACAAAGGTCTTCACTTTTCTTCACTCACACCGTCTCCCTCTTTGTCTCCCGTCTAACTAATGCGCCCAACATGTGTCTTTTAAGACGCATGTTATTTAGGGTTATGCGCATACGGGTTGAACATGCACCTTACCCGAACACTTATGCAGCCCGAGTCTAACGTCTTCCTTTTTTTTTTTAGACTGTTTCGGTTTACATGAGGCACATCTTTAGAAAAGTGACTGAAATTGCTAACAAGTTGACCAAAATTAACATTTTTCCTTCACCAGTTAATGAATTCATCGCAAACCCTCCGCTCTTGTAGCAGTCATGATCTTCTATATCACTCATATTTGTATCCTTTGTATCCCCTTCACGTAATTGGTGAGTTTTATATTATTTTTTATTTTTCTCGTAAAGCACTAATATTTTAATACCTATTTATTTAGCTTCCTCCAATCACTTGAGAGGGATACATATAACAGTGTTACAGAAGATCCTGATTGCTCTTGTAGACGTCTTTATTTATTTTATTTTATTTTATATAAAAAATATGACAAGACCCGACGGTGGGTTCAAGCCGGAATGAGTAGTTGCATGTGATTGTGTTTGGGGTAGCATGTAGCCCCATATGTCGGCACGTGGCAACCAGCCATTGGTGAGTTGTGGATGTTATTGAGAATGCACGTGCAAATGGTGTGGCTCACATTGTTGGGCTGGTTGGGCCCCAGGTAGGCGATCATGTGCAGTGGGCCCCTGCCTTATTGTCCTTTATCACGAGCTCTCACATGATCGAACACAAACACTATTTTTCCGGTCTGATTCACACTCTTCATTAAACGACGCCGTCACGTTCCTTTCCGCCTCTTTATTCAATGTACGTGGCCGAGTACCTAACGTCTGTTTCATACCGTTGATTGGTGCGATGAACCGCAACTAATCGCAACATATGGAGCAATTGACGGCAGAGATTCGGCCAACATATATTCCCGTCTCCCTGCATATGTATTTCGTTTCATATTTGAAGAGCCGCCGACAACTAAGACTTGATGTTGTGTTTACACGTATGTAATTTATTAGTTAAGGTTGCCGGAAAGAAGTTATAAAATAAGGTTAAAAAAATCATTATACTTACAACTGCTACGACCATTTTTTTATAAGGTAAGGGTATAAACATCGGTCTGTAAGGTTGTTTACGGGCCACAAACAGATGAACTGTCAAGTGACGCCGTCCTGCTATCTACCAGTCGTTGAATCACATGTTTGAGAATTAGATTTTCGAAACTTGTATATCATCGGCCTATGCAACAAAGATCAATCGATCATTCACAATAAGATTATTGGTCTCTTTGTTGATTTACATGAAAATATATTTGATTATTGGTCTCTTTGTTGATTTACATGAAACATATTTAATTATTGGTCTCTTTGTTGATTTAGATTGTATTAAAAGTTATAGATAAAACATGATACTATCAAATAAGTGTTCAACTAGTTATTAGATTTTCATATCCCTAAACAAGATTGATGAATTTCAAATTATCTCTTTCGATTTTAATTGTTAATATGATAATGATATCTATTTTTATTATGTGAAATTAAATCAATCTAAAATATAATAAAAATGGTAAGGGTATGACGATAAAATATAAAGGTAAAATAAATCAATCAAAACAAAAGGAAAAAGGAGTCTCACAAGGTACCGTTTGAAATCATATAACTTTGGTAATTCCTGATTCGGAATACATCAAAAAAACGCCTGATTCGGACTGCATCAAAAGTTGCAGATAAAACATGATACTACCAATTAAGTTTAAAAAGTTTTAGACTACTTGTTAGGTTTATGTACCTAAACACAAATGATGACATCCAAATTATCTCATTCGATTTTAATATTTTATATCTCAGTCATATGGCCATTTTAATTATGTGAAAATAACTTTGACGCATCTAGAAACTCCCGATCAATATGCTTTTAGCTATATCATACGTAATCATAACGTCATCCCTCTTGCTACAGGTAAGGAAAGATGTGATGTTGAATTTGTCCTTGAAGCAGAAGCTTTCGTCCTAAGAAGGGCCTTCAAAAGGCCGCAAATTTAGAATTCACGATCATTGATATTGAAGGAGATAATTCCGTTCTTATTAACGTTATCAACCAAGTTTGAAAACCGCCTTGAAAAATAGACATGATCATCTCGGACATCTCTTCTATGATATTTGGGTTCACTCAAGCTAGAGTTCAACACATTATTATGGAAATCAACTTTGTGCAAATACACTCGTATCTATAGGCCACAACTCAGAAACAAATGACATGACTATTTCGAAAGACGTTAAAAGACCTCGTCCACATGTTTCTAGAAATTTATCTTCCTTTCGGCTAACATTTGTGTTAAAAATATATATATATATAACTCTAGTAATATCATATAAATAATTTTTTTAAAAAGATTAAAATCAATAGAAATATATAAAAATAATTATGATTGTTTCAGTCATTGATTACTTTCATCTTTAAGCGTTTTATAAAAGAAAGATTCAAATTATTCATGTTAGTGCACATAGTGGAAAATTAAACAAATGAATGGTATTGAAATGACTACAATATCTCTACAATAATAGAGGTTAAAGATGCAAAAAATGGGAAATTAAGTTGAATTGATATCCTAATTAGTTGGCGACAGAGATTGATAATGACTCGTTGATTAAGAATCTGACACTTTTTTACAAAATTCAAGAGAATAAATCATGCCAAGTTACAAGTAACTTCTGGACTCTGTTACATAATGGTTGGCAATAGTACAGGGCAATTCACACCGATTGAAATTTCCTATATCAGATATATACGTATCTCATATATCTCTATCATGTGATTAGTTAGCAATAGTACAAGGCAATTCACACTAATTGGGATCTCCTATACCAGTGATATATATATCCCTATCATGTGATTAGTTGAGACTAAATAAATAAGGATTAAAGTTTTATTGTTTTTCGAGAAAAATAATAAACAATATAAATTTCATCAATCGCGTGATGGAGATACAAGGATAAACAAGGGAAGGGATATAAAAAATGTTGACCGAATTCACTCACTAAGATTACTTCCTTGATTGTACTTTGGTCTGCTACATAATAACATTATGATGTAGTTTTTAGAAAATTTGCTATTCATCCAAGAATAAAATCTGATTTCAGTATATGTAATAATTACATTATTGAAAAATTTAGGTTTTAGGAGTTCTATTGGAGAGATTTGAAATTCCATGTGGTTTACTTGATCTTTTATTTTATTTCGTGACATGTCATGTGAGGATATGTTATATTAACCAAATGTAATATGATTATGCTACTATTAGCCTTTTGTTGGTTGGCGAGAGAGATTTTATTTATTTCTTTTAGCTCAATGATTTTTTTTGGGTATGAATATATCACCGATGGTTGTATGAATGGTTATGCTTAACGTTTTTTATTTTTATGTTTTTATTATAGTTCAAGTATTTTTTTTAAGGGAAAGGGATCCGAGGTATATGCAGGATCATGTGGTTCGAGAGGCCGCTAAAGTCTAGCAGATGAAGGTGTCATGAACGGGCATGCATTCCTATGGTGCAGTCCTTAGGAAACCATATGTTTAATCTCCTTTTTTATCTTGATCGTCAAAATTTTGAATTAGGGTAATTTGAATTTCTTCTAGTTCTTCTAGTTTTGTATCCAGTGTATTTCTAAATGTTGTTTTGCTCCACATTTTAACTTTATTTTTGAGCGATTGAGTTTTAATTTTTAGCATATTATACATATGGTTTCCTAAGTATTGCACCTTGCAAGTCTACTTAATCATATGTTTATAATATCTTCGTATGGTCCACATCATTTCAAACTTTAATAGTTGAGTTATTATGACTTGGTTGTTATTTATGTCATTGGTTAGTCTAGATTGGTCTGAATTTTTTAATGCATGATTTTTTTGAATAAGTAAGGGTATTGATCAAATGATTCTAATACTTGTTATTGGATGATGAGGGATGAAACATGAGACTCATATCTCGCAAATAATTTACAAGGTCTATTTGTATTAAAGGGATCAAGATCGAAATGGGGAAGAGTGTTGTGATTTGTTTGGTTAATTGTAAATCTTGAGAACAAACATAAACACAAAAAGCGACAATCAGCTGGGGTATGACAAGTTGGGCTGATCAAAGACAAAAATGGATAGTATGAAGGATGCATGAGAATAACACAAATCATTTAAGTGAAGAAAGCACATAAATTGGCCCGATTGGAGGGTTCAATTGACCGACTATTGAAGCAATTGAACGACAATAACAATTAGGGAGAATATGAGAGTTTTATAGGTGATCCAGTATCAAGGGAATTGAGAATGACGGAAACTACAATTCCATAATAATAAAGAAATTCCAAAATCAAAATCGTAACAACAATGCATTTTTAACCTTAAGTCTTAATAACAATATCCACAAATGATATATCATGCTATGTAGGAAACAACCTTGATCAATTCTCGCATTTTACGCGGTATTAAAAGTATCAATAACGCATCTCTTGCATCTAGCAATTAACAACGTAAAGAACAAATATACTAATAGTAGATTTGTATGTGGCTCTCGTATCTTGCATAGACAAACCCTAAAATATGATAATACATGAATTAAGACATATAATCAAAGGGCTCTTCAAACCCTTTAACAAGAGGAATTAGCAAGACATGAACTTACATAATTTCAAATTTATTATTCTATGATTATTGACCGATTGACCGATCAACATGTACGAGTCAACCGACTTCTTTGATGAAACTCTCGATGAAAATTGGATAAAAAGACAAGTCAAGAACGAGCATAGACAAATTGGCCGACTTGGTTGGACCGATTGGCCGACTCCCTAGTGGAGTTCGATCAAATTACCCAGTCTTCTCCTACATGAATTATGAGGTCTTGAATTTAGAACGTAAAATTGGATAAATAAACTAATGTGAAATAGACTTATTTATAAGGAGGATATTTAACATAATTCTCCTAGGGTAAGAGGGCAATCCAACTAAACACTATTTCTAAGGATAAAATATAAAAATGTCTAAATAGATGGTCTAAAAGATAGCCCAAAACAAAAGGGGTTCACAAGCTTTATGATAAACATTCATTTTAGCATATTTTTCCACATTCTTATCCATCATTTGAGGATTTAGAGTAGATTTTCATTTCAATATGGTATATTTCCTTCTCTTTGTGTTTTGGAGATCTACTCGTGCATTTAAGATATTGTAGGCATTCTAGTTCTTCTTGGAGATAAAATGGAGTTATTCTTGTTGGAAATCGGTTTCCGGTTTTAGACCAAAGGATCTTAGTCTCACTTAAGTGAGTAGACGATTGTTCCAATTGTCAATCAAATTAATATACTTATCTTGGAGTGAAGTCAAATTATTAATCAATGGTTTGTAATCTCCACAAAGGAGTAGACAAAACCCAACCAAGAGTTTGTAATCTCCGAAAAGGAGTGGATGAAACTCTAATAGATATTAAGTTCAATTGCAAGTCTTATAAACCGATTGTTATATGTTAAAATCATTGACTTGGATTATGTTATGAGTCATTCATAAATAAATTTTATTTCTAAGTGTATTTTCCCTACACCGGGAATATCCAAATACCTTAGTGGAATAAAACGTTACACATTACAAAGACTAAGTAAGTGACTTAATTACTTGTCTTACTTTGTAAAGAAAGGGTATTCTTAGGTTTCGTCAATACAAAACCAAACTAAGTTGGGTTCCTATCATTTATCAATACAAAAGAACTATACTGGTCTTTCGAGTTTTGCAAACGAGCTATAAGAATGTATATCCAATGGAACTAAAACGTTATTTGTTGCAAAAACGATTGAATCATCAAGTGAAAATGGCTCTCCCTTTTATAGGCATAGGGGGAACGGTTTTGGGGAGTTACAACCACCAAAAACGGTTAAAGGTAGTTAGGGAAGTTACACGGAAGTTACTTGGATGATGGGCATTGAAACCCTAGAAAGCTCTGAGGCTTGATGCCCAAGCAGGGAGCCCAAAACCGCTCCCCAGAGCTAGATTAGAGCTTGCTTGTTTTTCTTGGTCCAAACACTTCCAATGAGCTTTATTCACTTTCACATAGCTAGGATAAGCTCCAAGATCCACAAATACTCAATATCTTAGCTCAAGCTAGTGTAGCTCATAAAGAAGCTCACTAGCTTCTTCATTGACATTCACTATGCATTTGAGCTTGGATTGCTTCCAATTTTTAAGCAGATGTTCTTTAGAAAATATAAGGCCTAAGAACCAACGGCGTGCTAAAAATCGTGACTAAAAATCCCCAACTATCGGCCTTGTAAAATATGACACAGGTTGACCTTGTCGTAGATCACCTTGCTTCGATTCGACTCCTCTTACAATACTAGTTTCTCTTAGTGCCGGTCACTTGGCTTGTCTCTCAACCCAGACAAAGTGACACACATGTGAACAACTCATTGCACCTTGTCTCAAGACAAGCTCAATGGTTACATTGAAGACTTAGCCCAAATTTTCAACAATTCTCAAAAGAACGCTCGCTACACACTAAGAATCACCAAGTGATCAACGAAGTCGAAGTCAAGAATGAAATGACTGAGATTCGGGAGTGAATAATTGAAGACCACTCGAGGAAGAATTATCAGTCCACTGACCCACACACTCAAGTCGGTCGATTTGTCCCTAGATTTTGAGCATTTGACATATTACTCTAAGACGATATGTTATGCTATGAGTCGAGATATCCAGTGTAGCAGGTCGTCCAATCTGGCTCAGAAATTGGCTGATTAGTCCCCCCCTGATTTGACTTGGGTGATCCATCTTATTTTTCCCCTTTATTATATCCTTTGTTTTGGGCTGTCATTTAGTCCGCCCATTTGAATGTTTTTATCTTTTATTCTTAGAGTTAAGATTTAGTAGGATTGTGCTATAACCCTAGGAGAATTAGGTTAGATATTCTCCCTATAAATAAAGTTAATCAATCATTAGTTTCTTGATCAAGTTTTACGTTTTTAATTAGCGTAAGAGAAGACTGGACCGACCGGATTGAACTCCACTAGGGAGTCGGTGGATCGGTCCAACCAAGTCAGCCTATTTCTCTATTGTCATTCCCGACTTGTCTTGTTTTTTATAGATTCAATAAAGTAAAATGTTATATAATGAAGTATGTCTTGCCGAAGTGTAATATTGTATTTTATGAAAAATATGTTTTTATGGATTAAATACGGTTTTGTCCAAACCCTTTATTGGACTGGAACATCACATTACATGACCGGACCGTAATATCTTGAACCGAGACCGGACCTGATTACTATGGTATATGATTGAAACGTAATTTCTGATTAGATCCGGATCTAGTTCTAATTTGAAACCCGCTTGTAATTTGAAAATGACTTTATGAAAGGTCAACATGAAAAAGAAGGAAGACAGTTTGACTATAATGAGGCAAATACAAAATGGTAGTTATATAATTAGTTAAAAAGTAACAACAAAATCTGTGAGTGATATATGACACTTAAGTTTAAAGTAAATATCTTGTAGAGAATCAAAAAACAATGGAAAATTGGAGTAATTTGGACCCGCTTTGATTCAGAAAATCATATTAAGGTGACATATCCACCATGTATGTGCCCACCAATGTATACAGAGGCTATCGTTTTTGTTAGTTCCAAGAAATGTGTTGTGTTGACATATATCATATTATCATATCATACAAAAGAAATAAAAACTTATAGACATTGAGAATATGGTCACATACGGCATATCAGCATATGGATATGAAGAAGCTTTTGGAAGCTGTAAAAGACAGATTCAGACTTGTGATAATGTGCTACGTTAGGTTGCTCAGATTCTGGTGTCGGCCTTTTTCTTCTTTTGTTTTCTATCATTGATGTGTTTTCCTCCACCGCTTATCTATTTGGATTCTCTCTCGTTTGGATTTTAAGTTTACTATTATTTTACCATGTTATATATATTGAATCATTGATGGGTTTACGTTATGTTATATGTGTGTACGGGTTAATGACATTGTAAAACTAAAAAAGAATCTACAAGTCTAATACGTCAGAATTCAAGAAACCTCTTTAAAAAGGTTAGAAATAATATGGAAGATTTCGTCACATATCTGAACATAATTATGTTTTAGGTCAAATCCTATCAAATATGTCTAGTTAGATTTTATCTCCGTCCTTCAGTTTTTGTATATATGTTGGCAATGCGTTATGTATCCTCTCTCGCTCATCCAACCCTCCTAGTTTGCAGAAGACCTCCGAGGACTGCAACCACATTTTCGCATATTCAACATATTTTATCGTTGACAAAAGCTTTCCTCGAAACAAGTTCAAGTTTCTCGCCTCATTTTGAATATTATGATCATTGACAATTCAGTTACAATCTATACAGGACACTCTCAATGCTAGTTGTTATCGCTTATCATAACCTTGTTACCTTTATTATGTGAAAATGTTGAACAACGTCTCCAACTCACTATGATAATATTAATCTAAAAACACACATACATATAATCTTAAACCAATTCAAAATAGAGCTTTAAAGAAGATTACTGATTTATTGAGCTATAAATTTAGTCTAATTATAAAATAAAATAAAATCGCCTGCTTAATTTGAGCTTTAATCATACCAACAAATATAAATAAAATACAAAAATTATCACACGGAGTGAAAATTCAAAGGTAAATCATTATATGTTTATCTTCCAACGAGTTAGAAAATTTTAAAATACAATGGTGAGTGTTTGATTATACTCGACTTTCTACCGTCTCTATTATTGTGACATCTAAACACATTAACTATTGAAAATGAATGAATAAGGTCATCACTCCTCCATTCAGCAGTGTGCTCATGAATGTAGTTTTTAAGTTTGATTGCTTGACCCTGACTTTCAAGATTAAAAGGAAAGGATGTCCTCGTAATCCACAATTCCTAATAAAGTATGGCTTTATCACCAAGAAATCTACATTTCAATTGCCATCTTTCATTTGTATACTTAGATTAGATTATACATATATGTGGTCTTGGACTCTTGGAGCATTGGCATGAACCGCATGCTATCAAAAGATAAGATGCCAAAAATCCTGCACTAAACAAAACACAAGGCTACTCTCCTCTCCTACATCAATATACAAGTTTTTTTTTTGTTTTTTTTTACTGCACTGGACCTACTTAGTTCAGCCGAAAAATGGAATAACACATGACTATATGTTATCCGGTTTGACTCAATGCGTCAACAATGACAAAACGGATAACAAATGATTATCTGAATCGACACGGTTAGAGCAACCCAACACAACAACTATATATAGAGTGATAACAACTCTCGGCTACCACGATTACAAGTTCCCTAGAGGTACATATTCAAGGATTATTAATGCGGCCAACATGCATGAATATCGGATCGAAAAGTCCTCTTTAGGTGGATGAATTAGGTAGGACATACCGCAAAAAAGGAACGGTCACTACTCACTACTCACTACAAACAAGCACACAATCGCACAAAATCGCACAAATGTCATGGAAACACTGTCTTTCCTGTTCAATAGATTATTTATTTTATAGTTGAAGAAAGAAATTAATATAATCTCTTTATAATTAATTAATTTTATTGGAAAAAAGAAGAAAAAAGGAAACACAACTTGTCAACATTATTTGTTGGTGTGATTTCCACCATCTTAACGTTCTCCCCGTGATTGCTGCTGTGGGTGGAGGAGGTCTCAATAAAAACAAATCAAGCCATTGTGTAGCTAATACGACGTCGTATTGCATGCCGAATGAAAGTTCGTTATGGAATAGACCTTAGATCATCGTATGTTATTAGTGTTAAAAATGGTAAACTATTAAGGTATTACCAACGTGTGTACGAGCGAGCGATAGATATATTATAATCATATCTAAAGACTAAAGATAATAAGAATGATAGTTATATTTACAAGATTAACACCAGGATTGGACAACGTTACAAATTATGTGCGACCGTATTTATATGTGAATCGTAGAAATGGACAACGGATGTACTTGACAAGTAGATGAAATGATGTAAGATTGTCTTTGGTGGCATCATGTATGATGATGATACTCTTAGGCAACTCATAGTATGATGAACGGATATGAATTGTGTCGGGTAATGATATAGGATATGAATCAAAATGATGTAAGTATTCTTTAGGTTAAAAGGAAAAAAGTTGATAGCAAATTGATACGATCCTCCTAGATTTCGAAGACATGTTCATTCTTCTTTTTTTGGGACGTTTTCTTGTTTTAATTAAATATGGGATGGATAAGACAATTTTGAGATGTGAAAAAAGGATAAAAATGAAAGTAGTTATGAGATACGAACAACAAGATTGTTTGGTCTCTCACTTTAGACCTCCTTAACTCGAGAATCTCTTACTCGAAATTTCACTCTAGGATTGAACTCTCATTTTTTTTTTTCTAAAAGTCTCTCACCTCAAAAATACTTCTAAAGCCTTTCATGTACAAAAATTGAAAACTAACATCTCACTCTTAATTCAAAACTTTTTTATTCAAATATGACGACACAAAAGCAAAATTCACTTCATTAATCTTGGGTCATTTTAGAATGGGGCATGAACAAAGCTTCATATAGCCCCAAAATTCAATCTAAAAACTTCACTAATAGAAAAGTTTTCCTAATAAACTCAAACTAATAAATGGCTAACATTAGCCTTTATTTACAGATAAATCTTAGAATTTATTCTCTTTACTTGGATAACACATCAATGAAGAGAAAAGGAGATAACTTACCGGCCTTAGGAGCAAAGAAGAAGCATTTGGATTGCCTTGACTTCATTGAATAATTGGCCGGCCTTATATCATTGTATGTTTATTAATGTATATTATTAATGTATTACCAACGTGTGTACGAGCAAGTTAGATATACTATAATCATATCTAAAGACTAAAGATAAGTAAGAATGATAGTCATACAAGAATAAAACGAGGATTAGACAACGAATTAAAGATTTACTTACTTGCTTAACGTTACAAATTACAAATGTTCGACCATATTTATATGTGAATTGTAGCAATGGGCAACAGATGAACTTGACAAGTAGATGAAACGATGTTAGATTGTCTTTGGTGGCATCACATATGATGTGTGAATAATATTTTAGAAACCGAATTGATGATACTCTTAGGCAACTCATAGTTTGATGAACGAATATGAATCGTGTCGGGTAATGATATAGGATATGAATCAAAATGATGTAACTATTCCCTAGGTCACAAGGGAAAAAAACTGATAACAAACTAATGTGATCCTCCTAGATTCGAACACTTATTGTTCATTTATTTAGGACGTTTTTTTGTTTAATTAAATATGGGATTGACGAGACAATTTTAAGATGTGAAAAGAGGATAAAAATGAAGGTAGCTATGGGATATGAACAACAAGATTGTTTGACCTCTCACTTTAGACCTCCTCAACTCGATAATCTCTTACTCTAGGATTGAACTCTCATTTGTTTTTGAAATCTCTCACATCAAGAATACTTCTAAGCCTCTCACCTACAATGGTTGAACTAAACATTTCACTCATAATTTTAGGTTTTTTGCAAACAAACAAATTATCGCACAAAGACAAAACTTACTTCATTAATCTTCGGTTATCTTAGAATGTGGCATGAACAAAGCTTCATAAAGCCTCAAAATTCAGTTTAAAAACTTCCCTAATGGGATAGTTTTTCTAATATACTCAAACTAATAAATGGCTAACATTAACCTTTTATTTAGAGATGAATTTTGGAGCTTATTCCCTTTATTTGGTTAACACATCAATGAGGAGGGAAGGAGATGTTTGGCCGGCCTTAGGAGCAAAGAAGAATATATTTGGATGCCTTGATTTTGTTGAATGCAAGTGTAGAAATACCTTCAATTTTGATAAAATGTTAACTTGTTGACCTTGTATTAATTTATCTTTTTATATCTGGCAGGTCTAAGATGTAGAGGGTTATGCGTGCCAAAGTGAACCTGCACACAAGCATTTGGGTTTTATCCTAAAACTAATTTGCAATAGGAGAAGTAAACCTAGGACTTGTATGTTAGGTTCACTTAGTGTCATATTGTCGATGTGGGACATTTCCACACACAACACTCCCCCTCAACGGACCGGATCGGACCTGCTCTGATACCATGTTAATTTATCTTTTATATCCGACAGGTCTAAGACGTGGAGGATATGCACACCAAAGTGAACCTACGCACACAAACATTTGGGGTTACATCCTAAAACCAAATGACAATAGGAGGAGTAACCCTAAGACTTATATGTTAGGTTCACGTATTTCATATTGTCGATGTGGAACACATTTTCACACTCAACACTCTCTCTTAAGTGCAACTATCTTGGACTAGTTAACACTTGACATAAAGCCTTAAGGCCGACTTAACCAAACGGGCTGATAGCATATTTTCGCTAATCAGTTAATCCTATGACTTATATGTTAGGTTCCCTAAGTATTATATTGTCGATGTGAGACATTTCCACACTCAACCCTTGACTTGATTGGCAAACATAATCATCCAAAATATGTATAAAATATCGCATGAAATGTACATGATTGTACGTGCATATGTATTGCATATCCATTTGACATGGCTTCGTGCATATGTATTGCATATCCATTTGACATGGCTTCGTGTGTCATGGGCAAACGCCTATCACATTGTCGGATCATTTTACCCTCTTTTTTTGAAAAACTTGAACTATAAAGTTGTAACTTTTAAAAAATACTATTTAAAATATTCGTTTAGATTAAATCATGTTAGTTGCATTCATCTAAATGTTGTTGCATTACTAGTCAATTAATTGTAGAGTTTGAGACCGAACCGGAATTTGACGGTTCGGTTCGATTCCTATGCTTATTTGTTAGAAAATTTTGGAACTGGACCGTTTAAATACTGTTCCGATTCCGATCCGGTTCCAAATACATAAGAATAAGGGAACCGTTTAAAAACGGTTTCGGTTCCCGTCCGGTCCAGTTCCAATGCTTATTTGATTTTCAAGGCTTTTTTTCCCTCCCTTGAGACTATTAGAGGGTCAATATGTATAGAATTGTGAAAATTGGTTATTTTTGTAACCTTATATTGAATAATGAGGTGTGTGTTTATAAGTTTCTATCTAATTTTCACTTTTACTTTCATCAAGTATTCAAACGGTTCCAAACTATTCCGGTTCGAAACTGTTCAAGATGGTTCCGGTTCCGTACGATTCCAGTTCCAAACGGTTGTGTACAGTTCCGGTTCAACCCGGTCCGGTTCCATATGGTTATGAAATTTCTTAAACGGTTCCGGTTCAAAAAAAACGGTTCCTTAAACGGTCCGGTTCTAAACGGTTCCGACCAAAAAAAGAAAGAGAGAACCAGACCATTTACCTTAAGTAGTTCCGGTTCTGATTCCATAAAAAAAAAACAGTTCTTGAACCGTTTTCTAATGAACTACTATCAAGCACAGAAACCGGACCCATTTGTAGTTTATTAGAAAAGTATCTTGAAAAGGTTTAACTAGAAACTGATGATTTGATTAATAGCAAGTGTTTGTGTTTTACTCAATTCGTATAAAATGAGTTGTACTTATACATGATTGATGATTGTGATTAATTAGGGTAATAGTTCCATTAGCTTTGAAAAAAGTATATCATATACATGTCGAGCATGTAGCGTAATTCCTAAACTATGTCGACCGAAGTTCATTAAGCAATAAAAATTTAAACATCTTACGTTAAAATGCTTAATTACTAGTGTATTATATAACCACGATTAAACCAACACATTAGAATATAAATTAATTATATTTAATTAGAGACACGTATAGGTTTTGGTGAGTAAAAAAAGAGGAATAATTAATTAATCGAGAGTATAACATTAGTGCATTATTAGGGCAAATGGGGTTGTCTCCTCTAGCTGTGAATACGACGACGATATGATCATTTGATACAAACTACAATAATTTATATGGCCTCCCAAATTTGTCTTGTCCGTCGATTTTAGTGCCCTTAATTGTATCATAAAAAAAAAAAATTAAAAATAGGGTATGAATTCAATTTGAATTAACAAACTGTAATAATCCATGCATTTAGATGTATTATATTAACTCACAAATTTTATTTATTTATTATACATTCTTCACATATTTATATTATAACATCATTCGTTTTATGATGATAATTACGTTATGAACTAGTTACCTCTTCGAGCAATTTCAAATTTACCTCAAGCCTTATAAAACCTGCCATAACATTATACATTATCCATCGTCGAAAAACCAAGTTTTTATGTGATTATATTCAACTTATTTAAAAATGAATTGAGTTATCACATTTAAAAATATATTTATATTCGACTTGTTTATTAAGTGAACGAGCTTGTACCAAGTATATCGACACATATAACAATTCAATTAAAATCAACTCATCTAATTAGTTGATCAAATCGAACTTTGTTAAGCTCATATTCAACTCCTCCAAAATCGAGTTGATCAATTCGTAAATAAAAATATTTTTGTAAATATCTTATTTAATATGTAAATGAAAATAATTCATCAAATCAAGCTGAATTATATAATATAACAATATAATATAATTAAATGTAAGAGTGATATTTAAAAAGAAATACACGTCGTGAAAATATTTCATATATATTACTAGAAATGAAGATTTTGATATTTTAAGGGATTTTACGCTTTAGTAGTTTCGTAATAAGTGTTGAAATAATCGAGAAGAATTCATATTTGGGCGTTGACTATACATGTAAGGGAGTCGACGTACGATAACCGGCGTCAACAAGACAACAACCGGTTTTTGTTGTTCTGTTGGGAGAGCACGTGGACTTCCACGTCCTTGTTTACATTTTGTCTCCCCCGCTTGTTTTTTTAAACCCAACTGAGCATTTCAAACAACTTCTCAAATTTTAATTCAAATTTTTTTATAAAAAAAGAAAAGAAGAAGAAGGTATTTTGGCGGGTAGAGTATATTTTAAGGGAAGGCCGTTGATTGCGGTTAGGAATAAAGCGGCGCCTCTGAGTCTCTGACAGGCGTTCGACGCTCTCTCTTTTCAGTTTTGACCACGCCTCCACACCCTTGTCGTTTCTTTGTGCTCCTTTACGATTTTGCCCTTGCTTTTCTACCTTTTATTACCAAACTGACACTTTATTCGTTCGTCTCTTTTCCCGCTCTTTCCTTCCCGCTATTTATGCTTCCTTGTATAAGCATCCTTCTGGTACCATATATCGCTATGTTTAACAATTTAATACTGTAATTAGTTTTAATTCTGTACAAAATTTATAACAAGAATTGATACCTTATTTATACAAGAAATTTAAATACGACTTTAAAATCTTTAATACGAAAAAATATAGTACGTAGAAAAGACATGTTTTTTTTTTTCATCAAAAAGTGTATCTAATTTTTATAAATGACAAATATTAAGAGACGTGTTATATACACGGCACTCAATGACAAAAGTTGATGTGTGGAATTACTAATAAAGAACGAAATTCTACATACAAGAAAGACAACACTCATGTTTATAGTTGTTCACTCAATAATTGCTACGTCCACTTTCCATATAGATTTTATGAAGAAGTTTCAGAATAAACGAAAGGATGAACATATGAAAACTAGGTTAACTAGATTTTCTAGATTATCAGATTATAGAAGACAAAGAAAACCCGACAATATATATAGAACAAAACCCTAGGTTTATACTTGAGCGTCAAGTATAAAACTACGCCAAACAAAAAAGGCTCAAACTGATAAAAGCTCAAACAAAATATAAGCCCAATTCAAGGCACATCAACAAATCTCCTTATCTCCACTTTGACTTGGATCTTCACATATATACTAGATTGCATTAGTCAATGCCCAAATCAACTCCTCTCCTCACATACATACTAGATGCATTAGTCAGGGTTTAGATTAACTCCTCTCTCTATCCAGATGTACCCCTTGAACACTCAACAACTTCTGACATTTAGCAAGTCCAAACAATGTTGGAACTTGTTGCGAGGTACTGGCTTGATTTACATATCAACAGGATTATCAACAATTTTCACTTTCTTCACCTTGATCCTCTTCTCGCTTCTCAAGAAATGATATATGACGTCAATATGTGTTAGTCCTCTCATGATGAACCTGATCTTTGGCCAAACAAATTACACTCAAACTGTAACAATATATATAATAGCATAATTGTGATGTATACTTATATCACTAACAATCCCTTTAAACAAATTCCCTCTTTAGTTGATTATGTCAATGCAATGAACTTTGCCTATGTGGTAGACAAAGTAATTGTGAGTTGTAAGATTACCTTCCAACTCACAACAGAAATCCTAGGAGTGAAAACATAACCGGTCATAGATCTTCTAGTATCAACATCTCCTGCATAATGAGATTCAAAGTACCTTGTGATCAAACATTATGTATCATTCCAAAAAACGAACCCAATGTCAGATGTACCTCTAAGGTACCGAAATATCATCTTCACAACTTGCTAGTGTTCTTTTCTTAGTTGCTCCATGAACCGGCTAACAACACTAACAACTTGTGCTAAATTTGGTCTTGTACAAACCATAACATACATCAAACTCCCTATTGCACTAGCATAAGAGACTCACGAAATATACTCCTTCTCCTCATCTGACTAAGGTGAAAACAGAGTGGTAAGTTGGATGTTAGCAGTACTAGGTGTATCAATAGGTTTGGCTGAGGACATTCCGAACCTTGACAACACATTTTCAATGTAGCCATTACGTGATAAGAAAAGCTTATTATGACCTCTATCTCTAAGAATCTCCATTCCTAGAACTTTATGAGTTTCTCTCAAATCATTCATCTAATCTATCGTTACAACAAACCATTATGTAGCTTTGGACCCATATACAACTTCTCTATAGGTAGATGGTTCGTGAGTATCCACCTCTTTAATAACTTGTAGAGCATGACCAACCATATCCTCAAAGTCACACCTTTGTTGAAGTCTTACTCCAACCTTTCTTGAGCGTCCTTCAGCTAATCTCTTGTGAATAACTTTTGATGGTTGATCTTTCTTTGACAGAGTTTACATCCCTCTTTACCCGTATGACCAAGTCTCATATTCCATAACTTAGTCATATCATCATTGTGAACATCTGAAGATGCAACATAAACAAATCTGGAAATAGTAGAACCCTACAGGAAATATAAAGTGCCCCTTTTGACACCTTTCAAAATTAACATTAGACCCTTGCTGACATTTTTAAATCCACCTTCGCATTTGAAACAAAATCCCTTACTATCCAGTTGACTCAGGGATATCAGATTCTTAATAATAAGTGAAGCATGTATGACCTCGTTCAATGTACATAATCTTCCTTCACTTGTCCTAATTTTAATCGAGCCCATTTCAACTGTCTTGCAGACAAAAATGTTGGTCATGGAAATATTGCCACCATCTACCTGCTTATAAGTTTCGAACCACTCTCCATTAGGACATATGTGATAAAAAGCTCCAGAATCAAGAACACATGCATCAACCTGATACGTGTGTCCACCAACAATTAAAGATACATCCTTATATGATTTAAAATGATCTTCTGCGGTAGTTACATAACCAAAATCATGCGGTTTCTTTTTCTTAGAACATTCATTTTTCCAACGCCTTTTCTCCTTACAATAGGTGCAGACGTCATCATGCTTAGGACCTTTTGAAGAAGAAGACTTATTGTCCTTCTTTGATTTTCCTTGTCCCTTGCCTCCGTTTGTATATAGATCAGATGTGTGACCATCCCTACCGACATCACTTTCAATCACCTTGTGACGTAATTCCCTTGTATGAAGGGAAGATTTGACCTCTTTTAAATTAATAATATTTTTTCCAATAATAAATGACTGAACAAAGTTGTCATATGATGGCGGCAAAGATACCAATAGAATCAACGCAACATCCGCATCCTCAATCTTAACATAAATATTATGCAAATCTGTAGAAGATTTGTGTTCAAGTGATCTAAGTGCTCAAGAAGTTGCGTACCTTCCTACATTTTCAAGCTGAATATATGTTGCTTCAAAAACAACTTGTTGGTGAGAGACTTTGTCATGTAAAGGCTCTTAAACTTCAACCACATTTTGGTTGCGGTATTCTATAAGACATCATCTGCAAGACACAACATGATGGTCGAATGTGTCTTATCCTCCTGACTGACCATCTCAACAATATCGCCATTTTCCTTTATTGACAACGGCTCTCATAAGTCTTGTTGTTTCATCAACGCTCGCATCTTGATCTGCCACAGACTGAAACTGTTCCTTCCTATTATCTTGTCGATCTTCATGTTGAAAGAAAACATCTTTCTCCCATATTACAGAAAACCAAAGAACCCAAAGTTCTGATACCAGTTTGATATTTAGAATTATTGAGAAAGAACAGAATTCAACAAACAAGAAAGACAACACATACATATTTATAGTGGTTAATCCAATAATGGCTACGTCCAATTTCCAAAGATATTTTATTAAGGAGTTTCATAATACAAATAAGATGATGAACATATGATAAGTAGATTTTTTAGGTTATTAGATTATAAAACACAAAAGGGACCTACAATATCTATAGGAACAAAACCCTAGGTTTATTCTTAAGTCATTTTAAAATTTTAATTTCTTTTTTTATATTTTAAACCGATCTTACATAAGTATCAAACGAGCCCTTATCATTTCTTAAAAGAGAAAATTTAGCAAAGAAAAGAAACAAATGCTTATAAACGTGTCCTTAGCAAAGAAAAGAAACAAAACCCTAGGTTTGCATTATTGTTTATTTTATAATTCTGAAAAGTATGGTTTTTTGTGCATGGTAAAAAAAACGTTTATATGGAATCATTTTAGAAGAAGCCCATACGTGTCACTTAATACGAGTTTTAACGGAACCTTTCGAAACAAGGAACCATAAAGGAGTATTGCTAAAGCTGTAAAATTCAAAGTCGGAGTTGGAATTACTATCGAATAATTGACAGTGAGACTATACATTATTTATAAATAAAAAAAGTTTTGAAGGAAAAAAATTGTTAAAAAATACATATTTTATGTAATCTCGTCACTTGCAAGTTGCAACTACTGCCTCCATTTTACTATAATTGCCCATCTAAACTGAAGGAAAAATTTCTAGATAATTGTTTATAAAATTCATTTAATGTCCAAACTTTATAATTAAAAAAATTATACACTATTTTTGAAAATGACACTTATATTTATTACATTCTTTCTTTTATATATAATTTGTCTTAATGTATGAAAAATAATAATAATTTTTTTAAATTTCTATTTTAATGCTTCTTAATATGTGTGAAAAATTATATATTAGACAAATATGTTGTTGCATTTTACATTGACTCGTGAAATAGATGAAACCAAAATGTAACATCTATAAAAGAAACAAAATTTTGAATTGTAGATTGGGTTGAGGTCGGAGCATTATAACTCGGTTAAATACAACTCAATTCCGTTTTGAACCGTATTTGTCCTATTGTTTATTGGTTTGAATCAATTAAAATTTATGCTTAATTTTAGATTTTGTTTGATTGGTTTAACAAGTTTTTAGTTTAAGTTTTTTTTTTTAATTTAACATTTTGAAGATATCAAGGGTATATTTTATTTTGAAACTTATGTAATTTCACATCTATAGTTCATAAACAGTATAATTCGTAATACTAAAATAAAAGTGTATGTTAACGACACATTAAATCACATCGGATTTTTTTACATGTCATCATCACATTAAACCATCGAATTTTATTACATGTTACCACCACATTAATTCACATCGGATTTTTTTACATGTCTTATTTTTTTACTAACAGCCTTGGCCAGATCGTAACTCATAGACTCCCAAAATAATGGACCATAAAGTGTTATAATGTACGTATAATATTTAAATTTTGTTTTAAGAGAAGTATGATAAGGATTAATGAAGAAGAAACAGTAAAGTGTTCTGTGTTCATCCCAGTCCAGCTAGGAGAAGAGTCATCCTATTAGCGTTACTCTTTCCCAACGCATACACAAGTAAATTAAAGACAAACTAATACAATAAGATTCTAGACAAACTCATAAAACACAGGTAAAAATAAAATATTACTTCGTATTAAACTAAAATTTGTTTTGACGACAACCTGAAAGTGGAAGCTGAAGCAAGGCTTCCGGTCTCGTGGCCATCGTGTCAACCATCAAAATACATCCAATAATAAAATTACGTCTCTTACGCATTGTGTTAGTGGGACAGGGAATTTCCGATGAAGATCACCGTCGTTGAAAAAGAACTCGAAAAAATAAATGTGGATGAAAACGGAGATGAGAATAACATCATTCCTCACGTGGAGATGTGAGTGAAGTTATATGTTTTTACTTTGATCTTCTTTCTAGTTAGGAATTATCACGAAAATTTCCGATGAGTAGATAAAATGGAAATTAATGGTGCATTATATTTTTTAAATATAATTTATAAATATTAATAATACTTTTTATAATTGTATTTTATTAAATTGAGTTAATATTATTTTAATTTTATGTTAAATATATCATCTATACAAATAAGATATTATATTTAACTCATGTGAATTTATAAACGAAAAATCTAACAAAAAAACTCAGAGAAAATCAACGGTAATACAAAAAGATAAAAACAATAATCAATAAGGTATAGTTCAACCTCTAACATCATCAAATAAAAGGACCACTACCAACCAAACTCCACAAATGGTTTATATAAAGTTTTTTTTTTTGGAATTATCGTGGTGTCCGAAAAAAACTTTTGGCTGATATCAAAATAACAACCAATACGAGCATATAGCATTATTATGCTAGGAGAAATAAAAACAACAATCGAACAAACTGAAAAATGTTGGCGCGAAGTGTTGGTTTCAATAGTGTTTGCTTTATCACGTCTGATGGACATACATGAGGCTTATGCCTACTATGAAAAAACAACATACTCACTAATGAAAAAATGTGATACGTCATAAGGATAAAATATTCATTATAGTACTAAATACTAATTTAGAAACTAATTTCTCTATTAATATCTTTTTACTATACACTTCTCCAAATGAAAGATTTAAAGAAGATTTTTAGAATAAGATCACGGAAGCTATAAACGCGCAAAATAAACTTGTTCTCATTATGGGAGACTTCAACGATATCCTTAACCCTTCGGAAAAACTAGGTGGAGCTACTCCGAGTCACTATCAATTTCAGGGACTACAAAACATCATGCAAATGTGTAATATCGTGGATATTGTTTCAAAAGGGAACGAGTTCACTCGGCGAAAAACCGGTCTGGAATACCTTGAAGTAATCACAAGAGAAATAACCGGTCTAGAAAATAAGGAACTAACCAAACCATTTTCAAATGAGGACATTAAAAAAGCAATATTTGATATTGACAACGATAAATCATCGGCTTTTGATGGAATGCCCGCGGGTATGTTCCAAAATTATTGGAAAATCATAGGCCCGAGTGTTATACGTGCGGTTAAGACTTAAGAGCTTCTACCGTACGGGTAAAATCTTAAAAAGAAATCAACCATACTTTCATCACCTTAATCCCAAAGACCGAGAACCCAACTTCGACTAACCATTATAGATCTATTAGTCTATGCTTAACAATGCACAATTTTTTTTGCAAAAATCTTAGCATCCAAACTCAAGTTAATCTAACCAAAATTGATTCATCCACTTCAAAGTGCATTTACACAGAGTAGATCGATCCATGACAATATTCTTATTTTTCATGAAACCTTTCGTGGTTTTAAAACTAAAAAAAGAAAAAGATGAGTATATGGCAATCAAACTCGACATGGAGAAGGGTGAGATGATATTTCATCCTCGTTGTGTTGGAAATTTTGGCTTTGAGAAGAAACTCATTAATTGGATTTAGGAGTGTATCTACACCGATTCTATTCTAATCAATGATAAACCTACAAATATAATACATCCTAAACGAGGTTTAGGTCAGGGTAACCCAATTTCACCTATGCTATTCAACTTAGGTGCGGAAGTTTTTGCACGAAATATTCAAAAACAAAGTAACAGGAATAAAAATATAACGGGATTTCCAATAACTAGGGACTATTATCCCATTTCTTGCCTTTGCAAATGATTTAAGTAACATTTGTCAAACCATCAACAACGGTAAGCACTAAGGTACTTGATCTCTTGAATTGATATTTCTATATCTCATGACAAAAAGTTAACTTCCACAAATCTTCTTTTCAAACTACGAAAAATGTTGGGTCTAATGTGAAAAGACAAAATCTAGTTAAATATTGTAATAACCACTACAAATTTCTTGAATAACTATCTTGGGTGTCTAACTATTAAGGGTAGAGTAAATAAGAGTGTCTTTGAAGATGTGATAACAAAATCTAAACAACAATTAACAAGATGGAAGACTTCCACGCTTTCCCAAGAAAGGAAAAACAACCCTAATCAAGAGAAACCTTAATGCTAGGCCAAACTTCATCTTGTAAAGCTTTGTGCTACCAACAAATATTCATACATAATTAGATCAGATAAACTGAACTTTCTTTTAGAACAAAATATGCCTTGACTATGCAAGCATAAGCAAATAGGAGGAGTACTAGGTATTAGGAAAGTAGAGGAGCCTAGATTTCAGATCCATCCTGACTCCGACCCGGGTAAACGGGCAAATTTTTTGGCTAGGGTCCGACCCAAGTCCGAGATGCCAAGATCTAGTGGCAATATCCACACATACAATCATTTTTATGCTTATTTTTAGCAATTAAAAAAGCATATACCATGAAATAATTAGATTATGTATAATCAAATCTTATGCCAGAATATATCAGATTGGTTTAGGTGCGGAATGATGAGTGCCAAAAGTATCACTTTTTCATTATATGTTTTCATAGATTTCATACCCTATTTTCCATCCCACATGTACCTATTTGTATGGACAACTTTCACTTTCTATATTTCGGTATCTACCTTGGTTTTTTCCTATGTTTCAAGCACTTTAGGTGCCGAATACACTGGAATTGTGTCCTCCCTGAAGTAAGAGCTTAAAGATGATCCCTATGACCGAGGAACTGGAACAAAAAGTCCACACAACGAGCTTCGAAGTGAAGAATCGAAATTTACGAGATTGACGCAACTTACCACTAGTATTACGGCGTGTTATGGCTAGGTGACGGCCGTAAGGTGGCCGTAATATTCGTTGCGAGAGCTTTAGAAGCCCATATCATGGCCCAACTAGAAGAAAGTTTATTACTAAATGTTATGGCCAATTATGGTCGTAAGGTGCCCGTAACGTTAGCCGTCATGAAAAGATCTTATCCCGCGACACAAGGCTTCATTAATCCGATTTTATTCTTAGAAGTTTTTGTAATTCCGTGTAACCCTAGACTTCTGATTTTTCCTATATAAGGACGTGTTGAGATTAGGTTTAGAATCATCCCTCCCTTACTCTTAAGCATTTCATTTTTCTCCTCTCACCCTTATTCTAGCAGCTATCAAATTGTTAGTGTTGCTCTAATGTTCTCCCAGCTAGAACAAAACAATTTGTAATTTTTACTCTTTCATGTTTGAATACATTTCTTCTGCTTTCAATTTCAACATGCCTCGCTAATCTCCTTCCTTGATCGGATTGGAGTGGTCCATATAATGCCTTAAACCTATTATTGCATATATATTTATGAATTCAGGTATTTGATATGGCTTCTTTTCAAAGGGATTAATTCCACCTTTAATTATCTTCATAAATCGGAGTGACGTTTTTAATTGGTTTAATAAAACAAAGTGAAGAACAAAATGGTTTGCATTATTTTATGTTTTGAAAAACACTTAGTTTTGAGAGTACCGGTGCGTCAAAGCTTCGAGGATTCTGAATCATCGTAGAATTCTTCGGTATTCCCACCTTTTTATAATCGAAGAACCAACCAGTTTTTCTTGGTCTTTTCCGAAATTCTAAAAGCTTATGGGTTTTCCTATACTCGCCGAACCACTAGATTGAGAGCTACGTGAGTTGGAAATCATGGTCTTCCTTAAAGCGCTTTTCCCCATTCTTGCCTCCAATCAAAATTGTTTGTTACCTTTGTTACCTTCATTGTCTCATTTTACTTAAAATAATGAATTGTTATTGTTTTCCAAATTAGATACAATCCATGTGATTAGATACCCAATTTTACTACATCCGATCCCGTATTCTTGCAGGGGAGGTCGTTTTGTTGCGGTAAAACTTATCACGATCAAGTTTTTGACGCCGTTATCGGGATTGTTGATAGAATTGGTTGACATTAATTTTTGGTTATTTTAAGGTGTTTTTGTTGGCTGGAATTTTTTGTTTGTTTTTGTCGTTGATTTTTAGGGTGGATTTGTTGAATGCGCAGATCCGCGACTCAAGCAAGCTTGTATGTTTAGACAACGAGATTGAACACACCCCTCGCAAACAAAAAGCTACCAAGAAATCCGTTGTTGTTGGTACCATGTAAGAGAACAATAACAACCAACTACATGCCGTTGATTTTGAAGCTGAAATTACAAGGCTCAATACCTTAGTTGAAGCTAAAAGTGTTGCGAGGTTGAGGATCCCATGGTCCCATATCAGAAAGGGCTCGTCACCCTCCTTAAATGTTGGATGCCAGAAAGAACCCAAGACAAAGGGTGTCCAACCATGCTTTTGTGCTCCTTGAAATTGGAGGAAGAGACTTCAACCTCCGCACGGATACCATCCGATTGATCCAAAATAATCGATATTTTGGAGTGCTCAATGAGAACCCGCATCAGCGTTTGCGGAATTTTAAAAATATTTTGAACACTTTGAATTATGAGAATATTACTCTTGGTGCTTGATAATGCGAGCGTTCTTTTTATCTTTGACTTGAAAGGTTGCAAAACCATCTTCCAAGTACCTTCACAACATGGGAGAAATTGACAACAACATTCTTGAGCAAGTATTTTTCTCCCCACAAAACTACTGAAATCAAGGAGAAGATATCACACTTTGATGGAGAGAACATCCACACCGCATGAAAAATGTTCAATGAATTGCTGCATTTATGTCCTCACCATGGATTTGAGGAAACACTTTTCGAATATTTCTAAAGTAGATCGAACGACACTACAAGGATGTGGTGCACGTTGCCAATTCCCATGTATTGATAAGGATGAATGAAGATGATGCTTGAAACTACCTTGTCATTACTACTAAACATACAAGGAAGTATGCCAAGACTCGCAACAAGACAAAACGTGTCTACAATGTACATAAGGAAAATAAGATTGACAAGCTTCCTGAGCATGTGAACTTGATGAAGAAAATGGATGGTAATGCTTCTTTCTCACTTGCTAGTTTAGATACTAATTTTTAATTTTGCAACGGTGCAAGACATGAGATAAAAGATTGTTCCGCCTTCAACGATTATGAGGCATTGTAATCAATCAACTATCTCGAAAATCAAAGAGAGGCTCCCTACACAAGACCCCCTTACCCTCAAAGTAACTTCCCGCAATTTGCTAGAAGGAATTTCCCACCCAAAGGTATCATTATCATTCCCGATCAAGCTCCCGTTGTTGGATATGCTGCTCCTGCTTGATTTAAACTAATGATATTATTATTTTGAACTAACAAAATTATAATAAAGTATTCTAATAACCATAAATATAAAAATATGAACTTTTATAATATTAGTTCAAAATTTGAGTAACATATATTGTGTACTGTTAGTTAAAGCATTGTGTTTTATTAGTTCATACATGTACAAGTAACAAAGTGCATATAAACATAACTACTAAAGTAAGAAAATAATGTGAACTAACTAAAAAAAACATATCAGAACTGATAGTGTAGAATTTTGAACGAATTAAACTAAAATTATAGACCGAGATAATAACTATTATATTTTTTCATGGTAATTACAAAAATATCATCGTGTTCCCCTTTTTTAAAAAACAAAATTTTAAATGGCACCTTCTAAAAATTGTTACCGCATCTCTGTTCATTATAATGACGTGCATGAATATAACCAATTGAACCAAGAGAATCAACTACCCATATTACTTTATAATCTACTATCTACTATATAATACTAAAGTAGAAGGAACTTAGGCCACTTGTCATCTTCACATTAAGACACATCGATTTTTTCTACTTGGCGTGCTCACACTATGCCACCTTAATTTTTTTTCCACATGACGTCTTCATATTAAGCCACCTCATTATTTTTCAATTTTATTATTTTCTTTCGTGAGATTGTGTCCATATAAATGAAGATATTAACATGCATTAGATTCCAAAATGAGATAACATGATATAATATATTTGGAAAGAGAATAATAAAACAAGTTAAATAATTAAATAAATACCATGTACACAAGATGGAAAATTTGAAAAATCATATATATATATATAACATGAGATGATAAAAATAGCGCAATCTTTTATAGTTTTTGTATTTAAAAAATATTTTTAAAAGAAGTAATTCAGTATTGCTAATGTTAATATATTAGTTTAGATAAAATTTCCTGCATTGCACGGAAATTATACTAGTGTTTAGTGTTGCACTATAACATCCTCAATATTTAACCAAAAAAGTAAAAATAACATCCTCAATAATCGAACTGTTACCATAATATATTAGCTATCCTAATATAGATGAGATGTTATCTTTAATAATATCAAAGAATAATAATAATATACTATCCTAATTTTATATGTATACTGTGTGATTTAGACCAACTTCTTTACCCTATCATCAAAATTTACAAAAATGCGTACACCAGATTCTTCTGAGAGGGACATTTTCTGTTGGGTTTTGACCAGAAGATCCACTTTCACTGTCTTGGTAACTTCTCAGATCCCTTCACTATAAACATATCTCCCAACTTTCGTAATATCAAATCAGTAGATATTATTATTAAAATCAAATTTCATTAAGAATGATATTTAAAATCATTCTTTGCAGCAAATAATAATGTTCATATTAATGCAATATAACAACATAATCTTGAATTATAAATGCCCATAAAAAATGTCAGATAAGAGAAGACCCCCACACCTGTCAATTCTGAATTTAACCCTAAAACTGCCCTTCTTACACCCCACCGACCCTTCGTGGTGGCGATGGCTAGGGAACCTCCTACACGCCACGTCACCCTTCTTTCTCAACTGTTCTCTCCTTCTTAACAAACTTATATTAAATGAACCTGTAAATTACACTAATGTACCCATCTTCTCAAATTTTACACAAAACCGCCCTTTAAGTTATAACAACGTTACCAAACTTTCTTTTAACTTAACATTCTAGTTTAATGATGTTTCATATTCTCCTAATCTTGATTTTCCTTTTGAAAAAAATAATTTTACTATAATAGGTGATATGTATCAATTTAATGGGTCATTTAGTGAAAATTAAGGTGTTTAAAGGGGTAGGTTTGTAATAAATTAAAAGAAAATATTGTGTTCCTCTGTTCCTACTTCCGCCTATATAGTCCCCTTGAGAAGCTCCTTGCCGCTCACCCACCTCAGTTCTTCAGCCCCTTCCTCTTTTCTCTTCTTAATTTGTTTTGGAGGGTTTATCAGAAATTTTTGGCTGATAAACCACACCTACCAGCATTTCCACCAATTTGCTTATGATGAAAACCATTTCAATGGCTACTTGTACTTTACTTCTGGCTCTTCTTTGCGCTTCATCTTGCATTCCCTTTGCAGTTTCTGCAGGACATGACTATTCCGATGCTCTATCTAAGAGCTTCCTGTTCTATGAAGCTCAAAGATCTGGTCACCTCCCTCATAACCAAAGAGTCACATGGAGATCTAATTCGGGACTCTACGATGGCAAATCTAGCGGGGTTAGTTTTCTGTTGATTTCTGTAATTTCTAGCAAATTTCGTGACCGATTTTAAAAACTGATTGGAGAAATTTTGAATGTTGTGCAGGTGGACTTGGTTGGAGGGTACTACGATGCAGGTGATAATGTGAAATTTGGTCTTCCAATGGCATTTACAGTGACAATGATGTCTTGGAGTTTGATTGAGTATGGAAGACAAGTTTCCTCCATGGGAGAGCTTGGTAATGCGCTTGAAGCTATCAAATGGGGGACTGACTATTTCATTAAAGCTCATCCTCAACCTGATGTTCTCTATGGAGAGGTAACTTTTTCGATTCATGTACTGTACAGAGATTTAATGCTGGAATTAATTTTCAATTTATTGTTGCTTACCAACTTGGTTTTTGCTATTAATGACTCTCCTAATTGGTCCTGGTCAGTTAAATTTCTACTTAAAACGCTCCAATAATTTAATGGAAAAATTAATATAATTCCATATGAAGGTGGGAGATGGGAACACGGATCATTACTGTTGGCAGAGACCCGAGGATATGACTACTGACCGTTCAGCTTACAAGATTGACCCGAGTAGACCCGGGTCGGATCTCGCCGGAGAAACCGCAGCTGCTATGGCGGCCGCTTCAATCGTCTTCCGCCGCTACAACCCCACTTATTCCGCCACGCTTCTCACCCACGCCCGCCAGGTATGCTACTTTTTCATTATTTATATAATATTTAGTTTAAACATTTATTTATTTTAAAAATATATATTTACGACGAAGGTGCATGTTAGTAGTGAGGGAGTTAATGAGGCAGTTACCTTGGGGCTTGAGGCTTCGTCATAGCGTGGTCCATAATTGATTCGTAACCGTCTGATGGTCTTTTTAAGTAAATAATTTACACAAAATTGAATTTGAATTGTTTCAATAATATAGATAGAAAATCCTTTTTACCATTTTCAAAAAATAAAAAATATAAATGAAAAAGTGCAAAAGTAATGTAGGGATTTGGTAGTTGTTGAGTTATGAGACAACAATATCCCTCCAAATCCCAGCCTTTTTCTTTACACACCTATAGGCCCATAGCCCATATCTCATTTTGCACTGTAGTAGTCCCATTTACAGCAGTAAATTACCAAACCCTCCATAATAATAATAATAATTATTATTATTATTGTAAATAAAAAAACTAAAGTGTGCGAAAATGGCCTCCAATGCCATCAATTTACTTCACTTCTCTTCAATTTTCCAAGACTCATATAAATGTCCTTTGTCAGCTTTTTTACGGCGCATGGGCTTGATATTTGAACATGGGCTGATGGACCACTCGGTTTTTCGGTTTCTCTCAATTAAAATTAAAAAAGAAAAGAAAAACTAGTTGCCACGTGGCATGAATCTGAGCCGTACACATCTGTTCACTTTAATTAGATCTGAGCCGTGTATTTCACGGTTCATGGAAAGCTCTTGTTAGTTGGCACTCACGTGACATTAACTGTCGGTGGGCCGCTCAGTTACTCTTCCTTTGGTCCGTATGAAACGGTCGTTGGCCCTAACTGTTTTCCTCAACTTTACCATTGTACGAAAGATTCGATTACCACTCACATAATCAAATCAACCTCAAGTACTAGAATCTCATCATTTTGGACAAGCAATAGAATATCAAAAGAAAAGTGAATCGAAGAATAATCCCTCTTTGTTGTTTGTTTCTTTTCTGGTTTTGATTTCAGCTGTTTGAGTTTGCGGACAAGTACAGAGGAAAGTATGACAGCAGCATCACTGTGGCCCAGAAGTACTACCAATCTGTCAGTGGCTATAATGTAAGTTAATACCAGTAAGAAAATCATGTATAATTTGGATCTTTGTCCACTGATTTAATCAATTCTAATGTGATTACTGTATGTTCGATTGATCTTAATAATTTGCGCAGGATGAGTTGCTATGGGCGGCTGCGTGGTTGTACAAGGCAACAAATGAACAGTACTACTTGAATTACCTCGGTGTCAATGGTGACTCTATGGGCGGAACTGGCTGGGCCATGAACGAGTTCGGTTGGGATGTCAAGTACGCCGGTGTCCAAGTTCTCGTCTCCAAGGTAAAATGTCATTCAATAAGTGAAGAGTGTTTTTGTAATTGTTCAATGGAGGAACTAATTGTCCTGTTTTGCAGATATTAATGCAAGGAAAGGCTGGACACCATGCTCCTGTGTTTGCGAAATATCAGGAGAAGGCAGAAAACTTCATGTGCTCGTGCCTCGGAAAAGGTTCTAGAAACGTCCAGAAGACTCCGGGAGGATTGATTTTCCGGCAAAGGTGGAACAATATGCAGTTTGTGACTAGTGCTTCATTCCTTATGACTGTCTACTCTGATTACCTCACTTCTGCTCGGAGGAGTATGAGCTGTGCTTCGCCAAATGAGCTCTTTAACATGGCTAAGTCTCAGGTATACATATATTTATAGATACACAGTACTTGAAAATGACTGTCTTCTTGCTTCGTGTTTTAATGGACAATAACATGTTACAGATTGACTACATTCTTGGAGACAACCCGAGAGCAACAAGTTACATGGTTGGATACGGGAACAACTATCCACAACAAGTCCATCACCGTGGCTCCTCCATTGTCTCCATCAAGACTAACCCGGCATTTGTGACTTGCCGTGGTGGGTATGCTACATGGTTCAGTAGAAAAGCAAGTGACCCTAATGTTCTTGTTGGCGCTCTTGTTGGTGGACCGGATGGTTATGATAACTTTGCTGATCATAGAGATAACTATGAGCAAACTGAGCCTGCTACCTACAATAATGCTCCTCTTATTGGTGTTCTTGCTCGATTAGGTGGTGGTCACACCGGTTACAGCCAACTCCTAGGTAAGACAACTAATCAATAGATGAAAATAAACACTTTTTCTATTGTGTGATTCTTAGCTCACCTCTACGTCATTGCAGAGGAAATGCCAGTTGCTGTTACACCCCTACCGAAAATTGTTCCGGCTCCCGAATCCGATGCTACTCAAGTTTCAGGTACTTGATAAACTTGCACCGTTTTATTTTTTGTAAGAATAAATTATATAATCATAACACATAAATCAAAGTATGTTCTAATCAATATGTACAAAAATGTGTTTTGCAGTTCCGGTAGCTTCAACTTCTCCGGTCAGCATTGAGCAGAAAACAACTTCATCATGGAACAGCAAGGGGAAGACTTACTATAGGTACTCAACAATTGTGACCAACAATTCAGGCAAAACTCTAAAGGACATAAAAATTTCAGTAAACAAGCTCTACGGTCCAGTATGGGGTCTAACAAAGTCCGGTGAGTCCTACACTTTCCCTAAATGGGTCGGTTCGTTGGCAGCTGGGAAGAGTCTTGAGTTTGTCTACATTCATGCTTCATCGGCTGCTGATGTGTCTGTCTCAAGCTACACTTTGGCTTAGTTCAATAAGGTGTAAGAAGTTGTGCAGTTCCTTGTTTTTGGTTTGTTAGGAAGTTGTTTAAGGTTGGTTAATTTGCGTGTTTAAGTAGTAGGAGAGAGTAATTTAGGGTTAATGGAAGTTTAAAAGAAAAGAATGAAGGCATGAAGGTGGGAAGGAGTGAAGAGACAGATTTGAGAAAATCAAAACAAGTGCTCATCCTCTATCACCTCAGCCTCATTGCTTATATATATATAAATATATATATAGAAGAGTGAAGAGAGGGGTTTTTTCGCTTCCTCAATTTGCTAACTATTATGGAAGAAGTGTTTCTCTTTTGTTTCCTAGGTATTGTTTGGAAAAGAAGAGATTTGGGGTATCTTCTTTGGTTTGATGTTTCTGTTTTATGTGTTAATGATGTTGTAAGCTCTGCAACAACAGAGTGACTTCTTTTTATAAGAAATGAATACAGTTTGACTGTTTGAGTATGTAGCTCCTTCATCATTTCAATCTTTGTGCATGTTGAATTTGCACTATTTTTTGTTCATACATTTTCTTTGAACCCTTGTAAGTAGGAGTGTTCGTTCGAACTTGGACCGGATGCTATGGGACCGATCACGGTTGGGCCAGACTTTTTTCTGCAGTTTTTTGGCCTCCAAAACTTTTTTTTTCTTACAAAAAAAACAAATCGGTCCAATCCAATACAAATTGGACCAGAATTTATACAGTCCTATAACTGCCAATGAAACGCTTTCTTACTTGGCAAAGTTACGCCCGATCGACGAAATATGATAATAAATGTAGAACACTAGATTGATGGAATCAATGGTTATTTATATCAGTTACTTGAGTATTCAATATAGGACTATATGGTGGAGTATTTTACAAGAAATTAAAAAAACAAGTTTGTATTTTCTTTGAACACTAGATTGATGGAATCAATGATCTTAACAAAATAAGAATTCAAAATAAAAAAGCGCATGAAATGTTACAAGAAATAAAAAACAAAATTGGAATAAACAAGTTCGTATGTCTCATTACTATATCGTGGAGTATCTGGTTCTTCAGGAACAAAATTATCATTAATAATGAACCTCTTGACGCGGATAATAAAATTGTTGGATTCATTAAAAACCAAATCCACAACTGGAAAACCAAAATTATTGACGAAGAGAATTATGATATTAAACAAAAAAAACAAAACACAAATACGATAAAAAGGAAAAAAAAACACAACATTAAGTGGGATAAACCAAAACCGGGTTCCAATAAACTTAATTTTGACGGCTCAAAACTCAACCCGGGTGTAACATCCATTGGTTTTGTGATTCAAAATTACAATGGAGAAGTTGTTAGCCTTGATGCAAATAAAAAAAACTTTAACTCGGTTATAAAAGTTGAAGCTTTCGCTCTTAAGGTTGGCTTACAAGAGGGAATTAGACTACAAATCAAAAAGATTGAAATCGAAGTTGATAATATGTGTGTTATTAGGGCACCCTCCAAGGTTTATGGACTATGGAGTTGTTCATGGGATGTCGAGATGATTATATCTGACTCTAGACTGGATCTTTGTTTCTTTGACGAAATCTAGATCAAACATGTTTTCAGAGAATTAAACTGTGTTGTCGACCGATTGACCCATCTAGGAATCTCGACCCCAACACCAATTTGTTTGATGATCCCGAACTTCGTGTTTTCATCCGCAATGATGCTTTAGGTTGGACTACCTCTAGGGGGTAACCAACCTAACCGCTTTCCATTTTTCAATAAACAAATAACAAAAAATAGGACTCATCATTTGTTTCAGAATAACTACTTATCCACAATATTTTACAAAAATGTCAATATGTGTGATTTACTTGAGATTTATTAGAACAAGTTTGCAATCAGCGGATGAAGCTTCCCCAAGCACAATAAAGCTATAGTTATTGAGATGCGTGGAGGTATGTGTCCCAGTGAAATAACAATAACGTAAATAAGGGAAACAATATATAATTAGGGCGGAGCAATTTTGTTCCGGACTGAAAATCCTGATCGAGATTATATACTTTCCGGTCCACCAAAAACAACATGTAATTTTGAACCATAAAACAAAGAAAGCCTGATCGGTCTTAGTAGATTCAATCGGTAAAATACTCGAACTTTTATTAAAAATTAGTAGAATAATAAAACAAAAGCGAAAGCAAAGTGAAAATAGCGAAGATTCTTAGTAAGGTCGATTGGACTTAAGGGCATATATCATCGGCCACCTCAATAATTAAGGTAAAACAATAGTAGTAAGATATTCGATCAATAAAGCAATTCCGGAATCCAGATCACCACAACATGCATATAAATAGATCTCAATTGAAAATTAAAGGTTAGTCTAGTTATGCGGGATACAACTTCGTCTAGTTGTCATGTGATTAGGACTTTGTTTGACATACATCAATGGATGTTACTTCTATTAATCGTCACATACCCAAAATGATGCCAATTCTTTACATCGAACTCAATACGGAGGTATGAGTATCGCATTTTTCCTTCAACACCTTGAGAAACATATAACATAGAAAGATTTCAAACTCGCCTCTCACATTTTACAAGGAACAATCCAAATACTACCATAACTCATATATATATATATACATACAACATCTATATAATCAGTTCAACATCATGTATCAATGCATTCGGGTTCTTCAAACCCTAGATTAATTAAATTGAGTTTGGGAATCCATGCAGATATTTGGAGACCATATAAAATACGGTGTCTTTGTTGGATATTTTGTTTTATTATTCTAATTGATGGTTATTCTTGAATTACCTTGATAATTTTTATTAAAAAATAAATCTAACATTTCTTGTATATATAATTTCTAGTTTTCACACAATGATTAATTAAACCTGAATTTGAAATTGTAAAAGGTATTTAATTGAAATGACATGCTCAACTCCAACCATCGAATCTAGTTAACGATCAAAAACCTAAATTAATAAACACAGAGTGAGGTTATATTCAAATGTTAGAACGAGCAACAATTACCCCTCTCTCTCTCTCTCTCTCTATATATATATATATATATATATATATATATATATATATATATATATATATATATATACACGGGCAGCCTTTTGATCATACTGTATGGAAATCGTGAGACTTTTCCGGTAATATGATCTCAAGAAATCTCCTCAGATTCCACAAATACAAATAGTTACGCTTTCAAACATGTTGGTTTTTCTCAATCCAACGCAAATTACTCTCTTTTATCATACTAGTCGCGTCGCACGTGCACAACACGCGCACCGTTTATTAAATCGGAAAATGTTTATTGTACATGAAATCATAAATCGGTTATGCCGTAAATTAATTCGGGAAATATTTGTTGTACATTAAATCGGAAAATGTATGTCGTACACTTTCAAAATTTTAGTTTGGTTTTATAAAAAATGTAATTGTATGGGTTATTATGTGAAAAAGGTGATATCAAGAAAATCACCTAGAGTTATCACACTATTCTGAGTCTGTGACTCCCGAGGTTGAGGTAAGTCCATAGGGCTTACTTAGCTGCCCTCCATATATTGGATGTGTGCCTGAGTGGTGGATGTTATGCTTTATAGCCCGTATGATATATTGTATTACCGACCTATGGTCTATTGACTGCCCATTGTAGGGCCGTGACAACTTGTCCTTTCATCCCGCTGGGAGTCTGGAGGTTCTCTACGGGCAGGCCAGTATGGCTCAGTGGGCCGGACACCTGTCCACTCCCATAGGGTACACGGGAGGTGGTACCGGATCCCCACTCCAGCTGGCACTATTCCCGAGAGGCGAGGGTTATATTCCTCGTGTAACATACGTTCATATTGAGTTATTATTTATACGCTGTATGCGCCGGACTATTATTATAAGATAATAAAATGGGTAAATGTGTGACAGCATGTTGATATGTTTAAGTTCTGACGTGTGCATGTGCTCTAGCATCTTCCTTTGTATGTGTTTGGTTAGCTAACGGTGTAATGCCGTGTTGTAGACTTTGCAGGTTAGGACACTGCAGAGTGATCCAGACGGGGAGATCTGCTGAGGGCTCCGTACACTGGGGTTATACTCGTGGCTGAGTATTTTGGATATGTATATATATATGATATGTTTTGTTGTACTCACCAGTTGTATAAACCTTTTGACATGTTTATATATCAGTTTTATGTTTTGGTTTTAATCTGTTGTGCCTTGTTGTAAGATCGGTGAAATTGTTGTCAGGCTAGGGTTAGGATCCATTGTGAGATCCTAGCCCGGTAGCACCTCGAGTCCCGCGGATTCGGGGTGTTACAAAGGTGGTATCAGAGCCAGGTTGACAATGTTCGCTATTTTCACGCCTCTGTAAACTTTTATCAAGAATGATAAAAGCTCACAGGTTAGGAAAAATACGGTATGTTTTAAATTTATAAACAAGAAATAAACACCGAATCTGTAGCGAACCCACAATGTATGGGTCAATTACAGTTAGGGTAAGTATTCCAAGGTCGAACTAAGGGACTAAATGTTTGAGAACTCTCTTCATGCCTTGTTGGAAGATTTCCACTCTTCCCAACAATAAAAGATGGTATTTGATAGTAACCTTGTGGGCTACCCCATACTTGAACGATAAGCTCTCTTGGTCAGGAGAAGCTTCAATCTAACCTTGGGAGGTTCCTTTGGCACGGCCCTCCAGCTTTTAGGCGCAACTCGAGCAAGATGGAAGCCACAAGGACGATTTTCAGCAAATCTCGGGCAGCCATGTAAGAAATCTCGGCTAAGATTTGTGGGGATGAGACCGAGATTTTCTTTCTGCACAGGAATCTCGGCCGAGATGGGTATGATCTCGGTCGAGATATCAAGGGTCTCGGTCGAGATAGGAATTATTTCGGCCGGGATCGGGATAGGGCTATCCGATCTGTCTTCCTCTTTCGTCAGCTCTTCATCCTCGATGCGCTCTTCCTTTGGATGAACCTCTTCCCTAGGAGTTAAAACGCTTTCAGATTTCTCCCTTGATCTCCGCAATTCGTTTAGCGTTTGAGGTTCATCTTTGCGAGACAATCTCCTCTCTAACCTGTCATACATCCTCAATAAATTTTCATACATCAACTTGATCTGATCTTCGGGAGGTTGCTGCAGGGGTTGTATTTGAGGTTGTGGGGGTTTGAGTGTTTCTCCAAAAGGAATATAAACGTAACCCTCACAATACCTCCAAGAGCCAGACCCGTTATTCCAAGCCATCTTGTACCTAAAGAATACAAAGACAGAAAGAAAACGAGATCAAAAGTAACCAGAAAGACTTACACTATAAGAAATCACAAAACATAACAAATGACTTAGTCCCCGGCAACGGCGCCTAAAACTTTGTTCGCTATTTTCACGCCCCTGTAAACTTTTATCAAGAATGATAAAAGCTCACAGGTTAGTAAAAACATGGTATGTTTTAAATTTATAAACAAGAAATAAACACCGAATCTGTAGCGAACCCACAGTGTATGGGTCAATTACAGTTAGGGTAAGTATTCCAAGGTCGAACTCAGGGACTAAATGTTTGGAATGCAGATGTGATCACAGATAGCGTAAATCAAAATAAAAGAACGAGGTTGGAAAAGAAGGGAAGAAAGATCAAATGAGGTTTGAAGGGTTTCTGTAAAGTTCGTAATCAAATAACAGATTTGATCGAAAACCAAGTAAAACAGATAAACGAAAGTATATCAATAAAAAAAAAAGCGGATTCCAAGGATTCAAGGTCATCGTTATTACGCACGGACTCAGGAAATTTCTCAAAAGATCTATGGTTACAAACTTCAGGGAAGAACGTTTCTAAACTGATAGTCTATTACCGGGTAAGTCTCAAGACTATCTAGTTCCAAACCAACTACCTATTACCGGGTAAGTCTCAAGGTAGAGAGGTAGGAAATTCTAAACAAACCAAATTCCGAACTAAGGGAAAGGTAAACCATTACCGGGTAAGTCTCAGGTATTACCCTACTTAGGACAGAATCTAGGCACACTCAACCCAATAGAGGTTTTCACCTCTATTACCTATGGTCGAACACTCAAGTATCCAAACAGAACATTACCGGGTAGGTCTCAATTCCGGTTTAGGTTACTAGCTAGAGAATTCTAACTAGGTTTAAGAACAAGCCAACCAAAGGATTTCAAAGCTACTAAAACCAAGCAATAAGCACAATTCCATCATAGTCCGAGTAATAACGAATCCCAATTCACCTTGGATCCACACGAGTTTAGCCAACAAGCGACATTTCAAACGCAATCATCAATCCACTCAATTCAATGGAAGAATCAATCATCAATCCAAGCAATTCAATGGAAGAAACAATTATCAATCCAATCAAGTCAATCAATTCAAGAGATTCAAGAGATTATGCATAAACAAGAACTAAAATAGAGATTAAAGAAGAAACTCATCTTTATTGATAGAGAATTAGCAAAACGTCAAATTCCCCAATATTCGCGAAGTTTCTCCAAGCTTCAACAAGTTCAACAATGACCAACAATGGCCTAGGGCAAAGGGAGAAGAAATGGGAAGAGTGCTCTCTCCAAAGGAGCTCGAAATTTGAATGAAACGGGAACCCCCGGAAATCATTTAGGGCTTTGCTTTTATATCCCGCAACGGGTTGCCCTAAAACGAATCCGAAAATTAACGAAATAAAACGGCGAACAGGAATCTCGGTCGGAAATCTTGGTAGGTGACCGAGATTTTTGAAAGTCGGGGCCGAGATTTGCTTCGTGATCCAGCGTTACCGAAATCTCGGTCAGAAATCTCGGCCGAGATGGAACAAATCTCGAGATGGACCGAGATCTTTTTCCTCTTCTTTCTTTCTCATCATCTCGGCCGAGATAGCGAGATTCTCAAAATTTCCTTTCCCGTGCCAATCGCTCCTAAGCGTCCACGAGGCCTGATCCTCAAATGCATCGTTTTAGCTCCGAAACACGCCAAAATACCTACAAAGACACCAAAAGTGTGTGTAGACATCTATACTCGCAAAGTTGCATTAAACAAGTATAAAGAACACAAAAACATGCATGCGGGAAAGGAAAAACTAACTCATCTTTGCTTGTCCCCAAGCAAACAATAAATTCAAGGCAAAGATAGCATGAATCATCTAAGCTAAACAAAAACAAAAACTCTTTTGGTAGTGCTTCTATTCATGATCACTTTCAGAGTGTAGTCACAAGGCTAAAGACATATTTCGATTAAGGTCAAGTAAGATAGGCAAGATATAGGATAATCACACCTTGCAAGGAATACAAAATAATCATTTAAACTACCAATGTTAAAATTCATGGAAAAATCCAAGTTTAGGCCATGGAAGTCAATTACATGTATGCAAAGATCAATAGGACTTAACAATTAAAGGCCAAGAAACGTGATAAAGGCTAGGACGTGTATAGTAATGTGGTGGAAATTCGGGAAAAGAGGGACAACACAACATTTTTCTTTCTTTCTTCTTCTCGACAAACATCCTTTCTTTTCTTGCATATTTTTTTTTCTTTTTCCTTTGAGTGAAGGGCATAGGTGCACAATAGCCGAAACCTTGGTGTTCAGTTTCCTTCACGTACCTTACACCAAAGTGCACATACCAAATCAACTCTAGGTAATGTTTTTAAAACTAATCAGACTTTGGCAAGACACAAACACCCGATTATGTGAATGGTGCCGAGTTACTCATCTTCATAGCCAACAAAACCCATAGAAAGCTTTTGCTTTCAATTCACATATCACAAATCAAACAACTTCTTCACATATTGCACATAATTCATTTTTTCACAATTAAGCATACACCTTCAAACTTCACTTTCCTAATTCTCGGATGGGTCATAAGGGGTAAATAAATTCAACGTTTGAGGTGCTGAAAATGGTAAAGAAGAGAAGAAGAAGAATTCGAATTGCCTAAGTCATTTCTGTGCAATGTAAAAGAACTCATCATATAGCTTCAACTTTTCAAGATCAATCCGATTAAACAAGGTAATCCAAATAAATCATATAGATTACAAACAAGGCATTCAAATCCCATAATTGCCATTAATTCAATTAAAGCTCAAAATAAACATCGATAGCCAAATAAACATACACAATTTCCTCATTAAGGTCACATCAATCCTAGAAGCACAAAATTTTTGAAATTTTCTGATTTTTTTGGATTTTCATATAAAATGCAGTACAATTAACAAAAACATGCTAAAAGGTATTGCAAGCATCCTACCCCATACTTAAATCTCACATTGCCCCTAATGTGAATAATAGATATGAAGTAAAAACAATACTCACAATGTAAGAATGAAAAAAAGCATCCGGCGTGTTTTCTCCTCGACTTACTTCGTTTCTCGTCTTTCATAGCAATTTCCTCGCCTTAAGCTCGTTCTGAGTGCTGCTTCCCGTATCTTTTTTTTTTTTATTATTTATTTATTATTTATTTTACCACGACACCTAGGCCCTGCAAAAACCCAACAAGAACGCGCAAAAATGCAAAAGCAAAAAGCAAAAAATAAAAATAAAAAGACGAAAAGACTCTTACCTCGGGTTGCCTCCGAGAAGCGCTTGGTTTAAGGTCTCTAGCCGGACCTAACTCCTTTAAAGCATCAAGTGAGATGGATAGGTGAAAGTTTTTCCACCGGAAGTTCCTGTGTATACCTCTTCAACCTATGTCCATTCACTTTAAAAATACCGGAGTTTTCACCCCATACTTCGACAGCTCCGTGGGGGAAAATCTTCTTCACAACATAAGGTCCCGTCCATCGTGACCTTAACTTTCCTGGAAAAAGTCGGAGTCTAGAATTAAAGAGAAGAACAAGATCACCTTCTTTGAAGTTCTTTGACAATATGTGCTTGTCATGCCACTTCTTTGTTCTTTCCTTGTAGATCCGTGCATTCTCATATGCATTCATCCGGATCTCCTCCAGCTCGTTGATGTCCAGCAACCTCTTTTCTCCGGCTTCTTTTATGTCAAAGTTTAGCCATTTCACGGCCCAATATGCTCTATGCTCCAACTCTACAGGCAAATGACATGATTTTCCATAAACAAGTTGATAAGGAGTAGTACCTATGGGAGTCTTGTATGCTATCCTATAAGCCCAGAGTGCATCATCAAGATTCATTGCCCAATCTTTCCTTGAGCGAGACACTGTCTTCTCTAGGATCCCCTTGATTTCTCTATTCGAGATTTCCACTTGGCCACTAGTTTGGGGATGATATGGGGTTGCAACCTTGTGAGTTACCCCATACTTGGACAAAAGTGACTCAAAGTTTCTGGCTGTGAAATGCTTCCCTCCATCACTAATAATGACACGCGGTGTGCCAAATCTAGGGAAGATAGTTCGGTTGAAAATTTTAATCACAATTTTAGCGTCATTTGTGGGTGAGGCTATAGCTTCAACCCATCTAGATACATAATCAACCGCTAAAAGAATGTAAAGGTTCCCGCATGAGGATGGGAAAGGTCCCATGAAGTCAACACCCCATACATAAAAAATCTCAACTTCTTGGATGTTGTTCAAAGGCATCTCATTCCTCCTAGATATGTTGCCCGTCCTTTGGCATGAATCACAAGCAGTGACGAATATCTGCACATCTCTGAAAAGATTAGGCCAAAAAAATCCAGATTGCAATACCTTGGCACTAGTCTTGTGAGCACTAGCATGTCCTCCACAGGGCAATGAATGACAATGTCGGATGAAACTTTCAATCTCGTCGTCTGGGACACATCTCCTAAGGATTCCCTCGGGTCCTCTCTTGAATAGTAGTGGTTCATTCCAATAGTAATGTCTCACATCCTTGTAGAATTTCTTCCGTTGGGAATGAGATAAACCTGGAGGAATTTCACCACAAACTAAATAATTAACAATGTCAGCAAACCAAGGTTCCTTTTCACCTGAAATTTGGAGGATATATTTCTCCATCATGTGGAGATGCTCATCCGGAAATGCATCGTCAATAGGGATGTCATCCCCTTCTATAAGTTCTGGAGGTAATCTACTAAGATGATCAGCTACAGAGTTCTCAGACCCCTTCTTATCTCTAATCTCTAGATCAAATTCTTGAAGGAGAAAAATCCACCGGGTAAGACGTGGCTTTGCATCCTTCTTGGTGAGAAGGTACCGAATCGCAGCATGATCCGTGTACACAATCACCTTAGCTCCTACAAGATAGGAACGGAACTTCTCAAACGCGTAGACGACAGCTAGGAGCTTCTTTTCAGTAGTTGCATAATTCAGCTGAGCTCCATCAAGCGTCTTGCTAGCATAGTAAATAGCATGAGTAAGTCCTTCCTTCTTCTGTCCTAGCACCGCTCCCACTGCGAAGTTGCTAGCATCACACATCACCTCGAATGGAAGAGACCAATCGGGAGGTTGCATGATTGGAGCAGTGATGAGAGCTTCCTTCAACCTGTAAAAAGCATCAAGGCATTCCTTCGAGAAAATAAACTGAACATCCTTGATTAGTAGGTTAGTCAAAGGTTTAGCAATTTTAGAGAAATCTTTTATAAATCTCCGGTAAAAAACCGGCATGTCCTAGAAAACTTCTTACCACTTTGACTGATGATGGTGGAGGTAGCTTCTCAATAGTCTCAATCTTGGCCTTATCAACCTCAATTCCACGGTTAGATATCAAGTGACCTAACACAATACCTTCCCTAACCATGAAATGGAATTTCTCCCAATGGAGAACAAGATTACAATCCTCACATCTTTGTAAGACCAAAGACAGGTTAGCCAAACATTCATCAAAAGAGGATCCATAAACAGAAAAATCATCCATAAAGACTTCCATGATGTTTTCAATATATTCAGAAAAAATAGTCATGCATCTTTGGAAAGTAGCAGGAGCATTACATAAACCGAAAGGCATTCTCCTATAAGCAAAGGTACCCCAAGGACAAGTAAAAGTAGTTTTCTCTTGGTCATCCGGATGGATGGGGATCTGGAAAAAATCACTGTACCCATCTAGGTAGCAAAAGTAAGAGTGTTGGGCTAGCCTTTCTAACATTTGGTCAATGAAGGGTAAAGGAAAGTGATATTTCCTAGTAGCATGATTCAACTTCCTATAATCAATGCACATCCTCCATCCTGTCACAGTCCTAGTCGGGATCAACTCATTCTTTTCATTAGTTATGACAGTCATCCCACCTTTCTTAGGTACAACATGTACCGGACTAACCCACTTACTATCCGAGATGGGGAATGTAATTCCCGCATCAAGCAACTTAAGGATCTCCTTCTTAACTACCTCTTTCATGTTAGGATTCAATCTCCTCTGAGGTTCTCTAGAAGGCCTATGTCCATCATCTAACAAGATCCTATGCACGCACATAGAAGGATTAATCCCTATGAGGTCATCTATAGTGTAGCCCAAAGCTTTTCTATGCATTTTAAGCTCTTTCAATAACTTCTCGAGTTCAAGTTCATTCAAGCTAGCACTAACAATGACGGGATAAGATGAGTTAGAACCAAGAAAGGCGTACCTTAGGTGTGTCGGAAGAGGCTTCATCTCGACCTTAGGAGGCTCCGGTTCTTCTTTAGAAATCTCGGCCAACTCTTCCTGGTGGAGATGAAGAATCTCGGCCGAGATTTTTCGGTTTCGGCCGAGATGCCCTGTTCTTCTGAAACAGAAACCTTCTGTTGCCAAATCTCGGCCGAGATTTCTTGGATCTCGGCCGAGATGCCATCTGCTTCTGTCAGTTCTTCGAATCTTGATTCCTCGTTGATGGGGAGAAGACTCAACGATCGGACTTCTTCAAACAGTTCATCTTTTGGCTCTACTGTCATGATGCTTCTGGTCAAAACCTGCTCAAGAGGGTCAAAACATAGAATTGAATTTATAAACTCTCAATCATCTTCATCATCCTCTAGGATGTTGTACATATCCTCTTCTAACAAGGGTCCCTTAATCAAAGGAGGGAGTTTAAACTCCACAACTTCCTAATCAATTCTAAATGTAAGGGTAGCATCCCTACAATCAACTAAACATCCAGAGGTAGCAAGAAAAGGTCTCCCTAAAATGATAGGAACAGGACAATCAGTAGGAATATCCAAAACAACAAAATCAATAGGGATAAAGAACTTTTCTAATTGGATTGGAACATCCTCAATGATTCCCACAGGACGTGTGGTGGTTCTGTCTGCCATGCAAAGAGTCATCTTTATCTTTACTGGCTTTGGTTCCTTAAGTCCAACCTTCCTGCATAAAACGAGTGGGATAATACTTACACTAGCTCCAAGATCGCAAAGTGCTTTGTACGTTCCATCTCCAACTTTGATTGGACACAGAAAGATCCGGGATCACTCAATTTTGGTGGCATCTTTCCACTGTTTCTCTGGATGAGGTCAGTAGATCTCCGGGTCATTCTGACTTCTCCATATTTCTCTAGCTTCCTCTTGTTGGAGAGGATTTCCTTCAAGAACTTTCCATAGGCAGGCATCCCTAAAATAGCATCAACAAAAGGGATGTTAATATGCAATTTATTTAAAAGGTCAAGGAACTTACCAGTGTTTGTCCAATTGAGCTCTAGCACGGGATTTAGGAAAAGGAAGTGGTGGCTTGTATGGAGGAGGAGGGATGTAGACATTCTCTTTTTTCTTAGGCTCCTCTTCCATTGGTTGCTTTCCTTTATCCAAAACCTTTGGTTGTTGATCATTTGTCTCCAATCCACTTCTTGTAGTGATTGCCATGACTTGCCCCTCGGGATTATTTTCAGTTTTTCCAAGAAGTCTTCCTGGATCTCTTTGAGCGTCTTCGGCCTTCTTGAACACTTGAGTTTCCAAAACCTTTTGGGCTTTGGTTACACTAGTGACTGTACTCTCTAGATTTCCATCCTAGCCATCAATTGCTCAAACATTGCTTCAACTCTATCCTTTGGTTGAGCGGGTTTAACTGGCTTGGACGGATGGCCTGCATTGCTAGAAGAAGCTTGAGGGTTCAAAGCACCATCAAGATTAGAATAAGAAAAACCAGGATGATTATGATTAGGCTTGTAGTTATTTCCTTGATTATTCCTATTATAATTGTTGTTATGACCTCTTTGGTTTTGATAACCTCCTTGGTAGTTACCTTTACGCATGTAATTCGCATCCTCTTCCTTGGATGCTACCTGCACTTCGGCTTGCTGAGCTTTCAAGTTAGATGCAATTAATTCTTTCAAAGATTTAAGTTCAACTTGCAAAGCATCTAACCTTGAATCATCAAGAGTGTTTTGGTTTACCTCATAGACTCCGGGTCTAGTCTTTCTCTCTTCAACTTTCTTGTGAGAATACTTTTCAATAGTCTTGGCTTGCTTCGTAATGAATTCCCAAGCTTCATCCATATTTTTTTCCATAAAAGTACCTCCAGAAAGTGATTGCAATTTAAATTGAGTATCTTCATCAAGTCACTTGTAATAAATCTCTAGCAATTCAATCTTAGAGATCCCATGATGAGGACATTCCAACGTAAGGTCAATGAACCTCTCCCAAGACTTATACAAACTCTCCTTATCTTTCATCACAAAAGCATTTATCTTCCCTCTAAGTTCAGTAGTCTTGTAGGGTGAGAAAAACTTAGTGAGGAATTCAGACACCATCTCCTCCCATGTGTTAATCCGCCCATATGGAATAGTTTGATACCAAGCTAAAGCTTTATGCTTAAGAGAGAAAGAAAAACCTCTTATCTTATGATTGTTACCTTCCATACGAGCTGGACTTACCGCATCCATAAGAGTCTCGTAGTTGTTCATGTGTTGGTGAGGAGATTCTGTCTCTGTCCCACCAAACTGATTCTGGCGAATCATTTGTATCACTTGCGGTCGCAGCTCATGCTTATGATTCGCGGGATCTCCAAAGTTAACTCCAGGACGGTTAACTCTTTGGGTAGGATCCATCCTCTGTCCAAGTGTTTGTGGAACTTCCACAAAAGGCTGGTGAATGACAGGTCTGAGAGGAGCGGGAGGTGGAGCTTGTGAAGGAGCTTCAACTCGAGGAGGAATTGGAGCTAATTGTGGTGCTGGAATTACTTGATGCACTGGAGCTGGCGTTGCAGCTGGCCTCTGGTTCATGGCTCTGGCTATCTCTTCCATTTGAGCTCTCATTGCAGCCATTTCCCTTTCTGTAGTTTGCTCTCTTTCTCTAGCAATCTGTCACTCAGCTTCTAGTTGCTCTAAAGCATCTCTGAGTTCAGCTTCATAATCTCTTATTTTAGCCATTTTAGAAGCTTTCCGGGCACTTAGTCTCTCTCGCAGTGTCCTTTCAGGTTCGGGATCGTACGGAACTAGTTCTTTCAAACCCCGAGTTCTTTGCATACACCGTGAAGGATACCTAAAGTCCTGAAAATTCCAAAAACAAAACCAGAAACGAGATCAAAAGTAAAAGAAAGACTTACACTAAAAGAAATCACAAAACAAAACAAATGACTTAGTCCCCGACAACGGCGCCAAAAACTTTGTTCGCTATTTTCACGCCCCTGTAAACTTTTATCAAGAATGATAAAAGCTCACACGTTAGTAAAAATACGGTATGTTTTAAATTTATAAACAAGAAATAAACACCGATTCTGTAGCGAACCCACAGTGTATGGGTCAATTACAGTTAGGGTAAGTATTCCAAGGTCGAACTCATGGACTAAATGTTTGGAATGCAGATGTGATCACATATAGCGTAAATCAAAATAAAAGAACGAAGTTGAAAAAGAAGGAAAGAAAGATCAAAGGAGTTTTGAAGGGTTTTCTGTAAGTTCGCAATCAAATAACAGATTTGATCGAAAATCAAGTAAAACATACAAATGAAAGTATATCAATAAAGAAAATGCCGATTTCAAGGATTCAAGGTCATCGTTATTACGCACGGACTCAGGAATTTCTCAAAAGATCTATGGTTACAAACTTCAGGGAAGAACGTTTCTAAACTGATAGTCTATTACCGGGTAAGTCTCAAGACTATCTAGTTTCAAACCAACTACCTATTACCGGGTAAGTCTCAAGGTAGAGAGGTAGGGAAAGGTAAACCATTACCGGGTAAGTCTCAGGTATTACCCTACTTAGGACAGAATCTAGGCACACTCAACCTAATAGAGGTTTCCAACTCTATTACCTATGGTCGAACACTCAAGTATCCAAACGGAACATTACCGGGTAGGTCTCAATTTCGGTTTAGGTTACTAGCTAGAGAATTCTAACTAGGTTTAAGAACAAGCCAACCAAAGGATTTCAAAGCTACTAAAACCAAGCAATAAGCACAATTCCATCATAGTCCGAGTAATAACGAATCCCAATTTACCTCGGATCCACACGAGTTTAGCCAATAAACGACATTTCAAACGCAATCATCAATCCACTCAATTCAATGGAAGAATCAATCATCATCCAAAGCAATTCAATGAAAGAAACAATTATCAATCCAATCAAGTCAATCAATTCAAGAAATTCAAGAAATTCAAGAGATTATGCATAAAAAAGAACTAAAATAGAGATTAAAGAAGAAACTCAGCTTTATTGATAGAGGATTAGCAAAACGTCAAATTTCCCAATATTCGCGAAGTTTCTACAAACTTTAACAAGTTCAACAATGGCCAACAATAGCCTAGGGCAAAGGGAGAAGAAAGGGGAAGAGGCTCTCTCCAGAGGAGCTCGAAATTTAAAATGAAACCAGAACCCCTGAAAATCATTTAGGGCTTTCCTTTTATATCCCGCAACGGGCTGCCCTAAAACGAATCCGAAAATTAACGAAATAAAAACGGCGAACAAGAATCTCGGTCGATGACCGAGATTTTTGAAAGTCGGGGCCGAAATTTGCTTCGTGATCCAGCGTCGACGAAATCTCGGTCAAATGTGAAAAATCTCGGCCGAAATGGAACAAATCTCGGCCGAGATCGGGACAGTCGGGACCGAGATTTGGCAACAGAACCTTCAGCGCGTCAGGACTTCGGAAATCTCGGCCGAGATTTTGACCATCTCGGTCTGGTCTGACCGAGATCGGTCCATCTTGGTCCGAGACGCAGTCTTCTTCGTTCCTTCGCGCCTTTAGCTCGATTCTTCGCGTCTTTAGCTCGATTCCTCGCCTTTCCCGTGCACGTAGCTCGCTCCAATGTGTCCACTTCGAGGCTTGATCCTCAAATACATCGTTTTAGCTCCGAAGCACGCCAAAATACCTACAAAGACACCAAAAGTGTGTGTATACACCTCTACTCGTAAAGTTGTATTAAACAAGTATAAAGAACACAACTTAAGGCTAAAACATGCATGCGGGAAAAAAAAACTAACTATATGCTTTACTAAACTAGGTCGATAATTAATGTTATTACTATTTAAATCAAGTAGACGCTCAGAAAGTAGAGATATCAGCTTCTCTTGTGATACGTCACTTGCATCAGCACTCAAGTTCAGTTGATTCTTCAACAAGAGAACATTCTCTACATAGTAACGAATCAACAACAATAACATAAACAAGCCTTTATAGGGCTTGGTTTGCTGGGCAAAAGGTCCAACATAAGACAATTGTGCATCGACAACATTGTCATTTCATAAGATTAAGGAATTTACAATTATAAACATGCATAATTCAAGCTCATAGTTCAAAGTGAAAAACAAAAAAGCTATTGAAATCGATAACTAAAGCCCAGATTCCAACCTAATCACGATTGAACTGAAAAATCCTATAAAAAAAAATAAATTCCAAATCAGTTTCCGGCAAAGAAGTGTTCTTCAAGAGAGAAAGATTCACATACGAGATGGGGCATGACTAAGTTCCGTCTCAAACCAAAGCTTGGAATTTAGCTTCTCATGTTCGGTCTCATCCTCTGAATCAAAACTAATCACAAGCTTCGATTATAAAACAAAAACCTAAAATTAAAGAAAGTGAATGGAAAGAGAGATGTGAACCTTGGCGAGAAGCTTGACGCAAACCTAGAAAAATAGGAACATTAGTTTCCAAATTCAAATCAAGCAAACCTAGTAAAATTGAAGGGGACGCACTTGATAGTGGAATTTACATAAAGAAGACAGTAGAATACCTCTAGAAATTGAACAAGTTACCTGGTAGTTGTTGACGAAACCGAGGAGAACGAAATAGGACGAGAAGTAACACTATAAGCCTATAACCAAGTTTGTATTCCATCTTGCAGATACTATCTCCTCAAAACTTTCAAGAAGCATGTATAAAGGTATACTAATAAATGCATAATATATAACCGAAGCCAGAATCAGCTACATACGAATAAAAAATGAACAAATCTCCAAAATACAACTTGAAACCTCAAGAATCAGAACAAAAAATATACAGGGGTTAATGTGATACAGTTGATATACCAACCAATAAGAAATCTCAGATGTTATTCCAATATTACCCAAAACCCTCTGAGTCTCTGACTTCATAAACTTAAACAAGAAGTGTCAAGAACACAATGTTGTCAGTGACAAGACCAGCATCACTAAGGAAAATAAGTTTGCATCAACAAATTAAAAGATTCACATGCAGTTAATTCCTACACTTCCCAAAGCCTCTATCTTCATGAACAGATTAGTTGTACACAGAAAAGTGAACATTCATCCTCATAAAACACTTTTCAGCTAAATACAAGTTATATTTAATCACAGAATGGTGGTGGATGAGAGATAAGATATTCTTATGTTTCCACACATGCTTAACATCTATTCCTAAAATCTTCAACAAGATTCATGAAATAGGGTAATTTTCATAAAACCAACTTTAAAATATTCCTCTTTTCAGAAAACTAACCCTAAGTTGCAATATTATACCAAACCACACCTTGCAGCTAAATACAAGTTATATTTAATCACGGGATGGTGCTGGCTTAGAGATAAGATATTCTTATGTTTTCACACATGCTTAGAAACTATTACTAAAATCTTCAACAGAAAATAGGGTAAATACCGTAAATTACATAAAATCAACCTTAAGATAACGCATCAGAATATCACCTCAAAACATTTTGAATTATTAGAATTCCCATGATATATTATAAATTTTATAATATCATGTGGGCCATTTGTGTAGATCATGTAGTGTTTTTCAATTAAAAACATAAAAAACATTGTCAAAACTTAAAGAAGGCAAGATTTCGATTGCATTTAAGTGATTTAACCAAGCTGAGTAGCATTTTAAATATTAATAAATAAAAAAGAAAAAATAATCCAAAATAATACCAACTATCAACATTGAACCGAAAATAATACCAACTTTGAAAATTGTTGGGAGCTGTACAAACTATCAATGTATTTACCAAAAATAATTCGTCATACTTTTCCGGCAAAAACCCTAACTCCGGCAATGACGTGGCAGCCGGAATGTTACATGTCATCAAATAAATGAATTAAATAAGTGATGTGGATTTTATATTTAAAAAATTCAATTTAATAATAATTAAAATATTAAAAAATAAAAATTATTTATATAAAAAATGTTTACAAATATTTTTAAAAAATTTTGTAAAAAAAAATAAAAATAAATATTGAACATTTTTTTAAATAGGTTTGTGAAAAATGTAAAAATATTTATTTTTCCAAAAAATATAAAATTTAATAATTAAAAAATTGATTTTTCCAAAAAATAATTTTTATCGGATTTTTGTAAAAATGTTCAAACTTCATTTAAATTTTTTTTTAAAAACTATTTGTACAATTTTTTTCAAAAATTATTATTTAATTTTTTTTTTTAAATTTAAAAATTATTAAATTAATTTATTTTTAAAATAAAATAAAATAATTTTTTTTTTACATTTTTACAAATAAATATTATTAACGTTGAGAATTCCAAGTCATGAAAAATCAATTTTTTTAATTATTAAGTTTTATATTTTTTGGAAAAATAAATATTTTTAAGTTTTTTACAAACCTATTTAATAAAATTTTCAAAATTTATTAATTTTTGTTTTTACAAAAACATTTTAAAAAAATATTTGTACACATTTTTTTACATAAAAAAAATATTTTCAATATTTTAATTATTATTAAATTGACTTTTTTCTAATATAATCCACATCACATATTTAATCAATTTATTTGATGACATGTAACATTCCGGCTGCCACGTCATCGCCGGAGTTAGGGTTTTTAGCTGCCACGTCATCGCCGGAGTTAGGGTTTTTACCGGAAAAGTATGACATATTATTTTTGGTAAATACATTGATAGTTTGTATCGCTCCTAGTAATTTTCAAAGTTGGTATTATTTTCGGTTCAATGTTGATATTTGGTATTATTTTGGGTTATTTTTCCAATAAAAAAAGAAAGAAAAGAAATTGCCTTTTTATGAAGTGAAAGATAGTACCAGGAGCTTCTAATCGACAACTAAAGGCAATGTATGATGAATATTGAATAGAATGAAATGTATCCGTGGAATAAGAGACACTGAGAGCATTTTCTTAGTCTAAATGGAATGTCCCTAACAATCATCTTCAAATAAACAATGTTCTTATCTCTATATCCATTATCAAAACCCAGATCTTCAAAACCAGCAAACTAAAACAAGAAGTTACTCTTAGAATTTAAAAAGAAAAAGACCCAAAGAACAACAAATAAAACTACAATTTTATTCAGAGTTGTTAATATTTCCCTCACCATTTTATATTCAAATAAAGAAGTAAAGACTACAATGCCTTCAGGAACTACTACAACCAAATTGCACTACGTCCTAGTTCTTCTATCGGCAATTTAAATGACATAAATAATGGTAGATTATATACCAATAACATGGATAAAGATATATTACTTACCATTTTTGGAGAGCCTCTATTGCCATAACTAAAATCAAGTGACAGACCGGAAGGCCCATGGTGAACAATGATAGGCAAAATGCTCTCACGAGCGACGATATGGCTTCATGACAACAAATGCAATTGAGAAGGTGATAGCCATGGGAAGAGTCGCTCCTTAGTTTCCTGTATAGGATGTAATGTTCCTCCATGTAAAACCACATAATGTGCTTGTCTTGCAATCTATCAGACAACCAACATTTATTGTTAGTCATCATTGAACATGTTGACTTATGTGGACAAAACCTGGAAAAAAAAAAAGGATAACATGAAGATAATTAAACCTCATAGAATATCTTTTCAGCAGTAAGCATCACATATTTTATGGTGCCATCTTGATTCCCTGAGCTACATGATGTTGCCCTAGAGATAATTATTCGTCCATCTTCATTACAATTTACGAGTGCTAATAATATATCAATTAATGCCTGATAGCTAGACAAAGTGATTCCCTCATTAGTATTACCGTTAGAGTTATTGTCTATTTGCAGAGATTTATCTCCACATATACCCATTAACTTGGGACAGTAATCACACTCAGTATCACACATTGTGATATAAAAGTAGCAAGCTTAGATGAACTTGAACTCTTGTGAATGATCTTGCTTTCCTTTACATATCAAGTTTCACAAAGTTGATGTTGTCAACGTTCAAAGAAAAGAGGAAGTCATTTATGGTCATTGACGATTCTTTGGGGAGTTTTTCTTTCTTGCATCTTCACTTGTCTCTATCACATGGACGATCAATTGAAGGAAGGCTTTTGCAAGAGTCAAATGGGTTTGGATATATCTCCTATTACCAAGTCCCAAAAGGTTGCAAATTCTTGTGTAGTACTTCTACATGCAAGTATGTATCTCTATATTACGAACATATTGGATTCGATGGTAGATAAATGAGGAGAAGGACAATAACATAAACTCACAATATTTTATTTGTCTGTGATTTCATTTTTTTCTCAATAATCTGCCTGTTTACCTGGTATTATGAATGATTGTAGAATCATAAAAGTGGTATTATGAATGGTTGTAGAATCATGAAAGATGCCCTACACTTTCTACTTGATTATGAGAAAATGAAGAAGATGATGGTGATAGTGATGCTTCAAGCAGTGATGATGAGGCTATTCCCATAAATCCTCAAATAATGATGAGTAAATAGGACGTATATAAGGTGAATTGATAGTTGATCTAAGATTCATGCTCTTTTTCGCTTTTTTATTCTTGTTGTATCCATTTGTACTCTAGTGCTCGACTGTAGGTAAATATTGTTGATCTATTGATTACTACTGATAATACATTGGATGTTGAAAACCCATTCACTGATTCAATTTCCATTCATTTGTATTAGATTCATGAACTAAGAAGAAATTATGTTTAAAAATTCAGCAAGAAATAAACAACACAAAAGAGAACTCACAATATGTTCAAATCAGCATGTCCTGTCCCACCATACTTAGCTTGAAGATGCTCCGGGAATTGATAATGAATATATCACTCGCCTGCATACAAAATCCAAATTGAATTGCTTACACACGATGAATCAATTCAAAGAGAACAAATTGAACCTCTTTTCATTGTCATGTTAGCCTTTTGTAGGCAAATCACATACATGCTATTAGAGGTAACCAATCATGCAATTGGTTACACACAATTTCATAAAGTGAAAATGAAATATGAGAATAGTAGGTTGAAGGAAAGAGAAATTACAGAGTAGGAATACGATTGAATCAAGTCCAACCTCCATCATTGAAACCATGAAATTCAAAGAGGAGATTGTAGAAGAAGATTCATCAATTTAAAGGAAACAAGTTTGGGGCAAGAAAAAACAAGCGACATTAGAAAACGAACATTGAGTCCATGCAAACCTGAATTAAGAAGAAGTTTGCGCCATCTCAGACCATAGCTGGTGTATCGATACATAAGAAACAATCAAATCGAAGATGAACCAAATAAACATTCAATTGAACCAAGCACGAAGAAAAGTACAGTTCGAAGGGCCTGGGATACCCGATTCTTGAAGTGGGAGAAAAGATCAATCCAAGCATGGCTTCGGACTCAATATCGCCGGATGGCAGCTATGTCAACGAAAGGAAATGTTTCAGAGGAAGACCATTTTGAAACTGGAATTGAAACTGGCAGAAAATAAAGAGAGAACGTGGAGACAATGAGTATCGTCCGGCGGTGGAAGGCCTACGAGTTGACACGAAGAAGGATACGTGTACAATGTAGTGTGAGTCGTAAGATGTAGAAGCCCAACACAAACATTCGAAAAGAAGAGGGTAAAAAAGGAAACTAACTGTTGCAAAAGACTACTCCCCCTTTTACAGTATTAAGATAAGGATAAGGATAAGGATAAAGCTCATGTACTATGATTCACATTTTTAAATTGTTGATGAATTAATCATCAGTGGTAATACTCCTTTGACCTTTAATCGATTTAAAATTACCTTCATTCTTGTTTCCTTAAGAAAGATATGGTTTTCTTCGTTTTTTTTTCTTGACATAGAAATAATTACAGTGTCACATGGTTTATTTTTATCGCCACAAAAATATACATTTGATATACTAAACGAATGTGTCATCCTAAGGTCTCCATTGTTTGGATTTCTGATTGAGCCTTGACACGCTCTAGCGCTGAACAAGTCGGATCCCTACACGAATCTGGATCCGTACTAGTAGCATATTGGTTGTATGATCTACCTCACCATAACTCGTCCGGTTCTATGTTAATCTGTCCACATTATATCACAATTTTTACACAAACCGACCTCCCAACTGTAACACCCCAAATCCGTAGGACTCGAGGTGCTATTGGGCTAGGTTCTCACAATGGATCCTAACCCTAGCCTGACAACAAGTTCACTGAATCTTACAACAAGACACAGATAGATTAAAACAAAACATGAAACTGATATAGATAAGTATCAAAAGGTGATACATAAGTACCGCTGAGTACAAATAAAACATATATCCGTACATCAAATATCCCCCTTTCCCACGATAACGATCCCAGTGTACGGAGCCCTCAGCGGATCACCCCTCTGGATCACTCTACAGCTCTCCTAACCTGCAAAGGATCTACAACACGGTATAAAACCGTTAGCTAACCATACACATATATATAGAGATGCAAGAGCACAAACACACATCAGGAATCATAACACATCATCATGTTTTCACACATTTACCCGGTTTATTATCTTTATAACGTCAATCACTCAAATAGTATATAGATCTGCATATGAAAATATGTGACACGAGGAATGTATATAATCCTCGCCTCTGAGTGCAATAGCTAGCTGGAGTAATATCAACGCACCTTCCCGTATACCATAAGGAGTGGTCAGTGCCCTTCCCGTATACCAGATCTAACTAGCCTACAGAGAACTTCCCAGACTCCACTACCGGATGAAAGGTAAGTTGTCACAGCCACTACAATGGGCGGTCAATATATCATAGGTCGGTAAAGAACCATAATGCATGCTATAAAGCATATAACAAACACCACTCATGCATACATCCAATATAAGGATGAAAGCTAAGTAAGTCCTATGGACTTACCTCAACCTCAGTAGTAGTCTCAACCACGATCTCAAACACGGTCCACTCCAATATGAAGGACAACACTGCCTAATAACAAGGCATTACAATATATCAACTCATATCCATCAAAGGGTCACACCAAGACCCAAGGGATCCATAAGGATCGTATCCTAACTCATAAACCTCAAAGCCATAACCGACATAAACGATATCATACTCATCATCATTCTAACCTCATACACGTACCTAGCATGCTACTAACCCGCTCATACTAGGAAAGGAAATGATCTACCTAACTCTAGGTAGACCCGGGACAAGACGCACCTGCGTGACAAGAGAGACGCAGGGGCGGAGCAAGGCAACCCGCAGGCGCGGCAAGGCTCAGCCGCAGGCGCGGTGACACTGGCCGTAGACAACGCAGGCACGGTGCAGGCGCTGTGACACAACTTCCGTAGGGGCGGCGGCTTCCAGGCGCGGGGGTGGCGACAGTGCAGAATGTGATCCCGCGATTCCTCTTCGGCTCTTCACGTGATCAAATCACGTCTTCTCCATTCCAAAGTCACACACATACATATACATACACATTCCAACATCAATCTACATTCAATTCATCTAATCCTAAGCTAAGGAGGAAGAACAAGAAAGAAAGGAAGGAAGGAGAAGCAAGGAGCTTACCTCCACTGCTGGTCTAGGCAAGGAAAGATCCAAGACAATATCTCAACTGGCTCTCAAGCTCAACACACATACACACAACATCCAGCAACACAAAGCCACACCAAAACTCTATCAAACTCCAAGAAACTCTCAAGCAAGATCAAGAAGGGAAAGGAAGGGAAGAAGAACGTAAGGAAAACTGATGAAAGAAGTGAAGAAGAAACCCTTGCTCAGCAAGAAAAGGAAGAGGTAAGGAAGAGAGGGTAAAGCAAGGTCAAATGGTCAACAAAACCGGCTGCAGCCGCAAGAAACCGCGGGGCGGTTCCTTGGGCCGCGGGAGCGGGAACCCGCTGGGGCGGCACACAAGCCCGCGGGGGCGGCTAAGGTCAATCTCGGCTAAGGAAAACTCGGTCCAAAAGACTAAGGCTCTTACATCTCACCCCCCCCCCCTAAAAACAAGTTTCGTCCCTAAACTTGTAAAGTCCTGAAACCACTCGGACTCAAAAGCTGAGGTACAACTCTCTCTATAACCTCAAACACGAGCATGGAGGAAATCATCAACTCCAACAACAAAACACTATCCAAGGCATAGAGGAAAACCATCTCTAGCCAAACCATAAACACATCACAAGGCATAGAGGAATCACATCTCTAGCCGTATCATACTCATAACAGAAACGCATGGAGAAAAAACATCTCCAGCAACACTATGTCTATCAAAATAGCATGGAGGAATAACCATCTCTAGCTGAATCCTAAACGTATCACAATAGCATGGAGGAAAGAGCCATCTCCAGCTATAAACAATAATCATACTAGCACAACAAGATCTAATAAGATCATATTCACATCAAAGCTAGTATGAAAATAAACACATAATAGCATATAAGCATATAAGCACATAATACTCACCAAGATAGTACTAAAATCTACTCGGTGATCCTACAGGTACATCTGTCTCGGCATAGAACTCTGGATAGTTCCTCTGGATACTATCCTCAGTCTCCCATGTAGCCTCATCAGGTCCTCGTCTCGACCACTGTATCCTCAGCATAGGAATGTCCTTCGAACGTAGGCGTCTCATACCTCGTTCTAGGACTGCAATAGGGTGCTCAACAAAAGTGTGGTCCGGCTCAACCACCAAATCATCATAACTCACAATATGTCTCGGATTTGGTATATACTCCCTCAGCTGAGACACGTGAAATACAGGGTGAACACCCTCTAATCTCGGAGGCAAAGCTAATCTGTATGCTGCGCTCCCAACCTGATCTAGAATCTCGAACGGTCCGACATATCAGGGGCTCAACTTCCCCTTAATGACAAAACGTCTAACAACTCGTGTCGGAGACACTCTCAGCCACACATGGGCGTCTACTCTGAACTCTAGAGGTCTACGCCTCCTATTTGCATATGAATTCTGACGGCTCTGGGCAGTCAGCATCCGCTCTCTAATCAGTGCTACACGAGCCACATCATCCTGAATCTGATCAGGTATTAAACCACTAACACTGTTCTGGTCATCCCAACATAACGGAGTACGACATCTCTGCCCATACAGTGCCTCATACGGGGCCATCCCAATAGATGCATGCCGGCTGTTGTTGTATGAGAACTCAACAAGTGGGAGATGATCCGTCCACACTTGTCCCCAATCCCACACACAAGCTCGCAGTATATCCTCCAGCGTCTGAATGGTCCTCTCTGACTGACCATCTTTCTGAGGATGGAACGTAGTCGTGAAGTGCAAACTCGTCCCCAGGGCAGTCTGAATTTGCTGCCAGAACCTCGAGGTAAATCGCCCATCTCTGTCTGAGACGATCGTCCTCGGTACACCATGGAGTCTCACTATCTGCCCAGTGTACTCCTCTGCTAATCTGCTAACCGGCCACGTCTCCCGAATAGGGATGAACCGTTCCGTCTTCGTCAATCTGTCCACTATGACCCATATAACATCAAAACTCTGGCTCAGTCTTAGTCTAGTCACAAAATCCATGGTGACGTCCTCCCACTTCCTCTGTGGAACAGGAAGTGGATGGAGCTCACCTCTAGGTCTGCTATGCTCTATCTTGACCTGCTGGCAGGTCGCACACTGTGCCATAAATCTGGCTACATCGGGCTTCAGTCCTCCCTACCAATATGAACGTCTCAAGTCCTAATACATCTTTCTCGTACCTGGATGTACAAAGTAAGGTGTACAGTGAGCCTCATGTAAAATCTTCTGACGTAGATCCGCATCAGCGGGTACACAGACGCGACCGCAGCGCCTCAATACTCCATCTGCTCCTAGCAGGAACTGTGGTGCCTCATCTCGAGACATCCTATCTCGTATCCTCATCAGTGTCGGGCAGGTCTCCTGCTTCTGTTGGATCTCACCCAACAGATTAGGAAGAACCTCTAACGTACGCAGCTGGGCATCCTCATCAGGAAACTAGATGTCCAACTCTAACCAGATCAGGTCTCTTTGTAACTGATGATGAACTGTCAATCTCGCAATCATCTGCTCTCGAGGCGTCTTCCTACTCAGGGCGTCGGCGACAACGTTCACCTTCCCTGGATGGTACAAAATCTCCAGATCAAAATCCTTGATCAGCTCGATCCACCTACGCTGACAGTTATTCAATTCCCGCTGCGTGAAAATGTACTTCAGACTCTTATGGTTTGTGAAGATCTGACATGTAGCACCATACAGGTAATGTCTCCAAATCTTCAGTGCATGAACTACCGCTGCCAACTCCAAATCATGAGTCGGGTAGTTCTCCTCATACGTCTTCAGCTGTCTAGACGCGTAAGCAATCACCCCGCCTCTCTACATCAACACACACATCCCAAGCCTAGCTTGGATACATCACTGTATACCACAAAATCCTCTATACCCTCGGGTTGTGCTAAAATAGGAGCATAAGTCAGACGTCTCTTCAGCTCCTCAAAACTCTGCATACACTGATCAGACCATACAAATCTGGTAGTCTTCGTTAGTAGACTCGTCAGTGGACGGGCAATCACAGAAAATCCCTCCACAAAGCGTCTGTAATAACCGGCTAGGCCAAGGAAGCTACGTACTTCCTTGACGTTCGTCGGTGTAGTCCAAGCTGCTGCTGCTACTGCCTCAATCTTGGCCGGATCCACCTTGATTCCTTCAGCTGATACAACATGACCCAGAAATGCTACCTCTGGCATCCAAAATTCACACTTAGAGAACTTAGCATAAAGTTCTTGTTCGCTGTTTTTACACCCCTATAAACCTTTATCAATAATGATAAAGACCTATAAGTTAATAAAACAAGGAAGGGATAGTTTTATATTTATAACCTGTAAATAATTCCCTAAACAGCAACGAACCCACAATGTATGGATCAATCACAGTAAAGGTAAGTATTCCAGGGTCGATCTCGGGGACTGGGATGATTAATATGCAACGATGATTAAATATAGAATAGATCTCAATTAAATACAGGAGGTTGGAAAAGATAAGGGAAAGAAATCAAAAAGGGTTTTAAGGGACTAGCAATCAATTGTCACTATTGATTGAAAGTCAAAACAAACAAACAAAAAGGGAAAACAAAGATAATCAAGTTAAAGGGAAGAAAATGGATTCCAAGGGTTCAAGGTCATTGTTTATACATATAGATTCAGGAAGACTCATAAAGATATAAGGTAGAAAAGCCACAAGGATGAACGTTTCTAGGCTGACAGTCTATTACCGGGTAAGTCTCAAGACTATCTAGTTCCAAGCCAACTACCTATTACCGGGTAAGTCTCAAGGTAGAGAGGTAGGAAATTCTAAACAAACCAGACTACAAACTAAGGGAAAGGCAAACCATTACCGGGTAAGTCTCAGGTATTACCCTACTTAGCAAGGAATCTAAGCACATTCAACCAATAAAGGATAAACCTTTATTACCTATGATCAGTCTCCCATGTATCTATGATGGAATATCACCGGTTAAGTCTCAATTCCAACTTAGGTTACTAGCTAGAAGGATTCTAACTAGATTCAAGTCCAAGCCAACCAATAGGATTTCTAGCAAGTCAAAGCCAAAACATAAAGCACAACATTCCATCATAATCAAAGGCATAAACAAATCCTTGTCAACCTTGGAACCACAAGGTTCTAGCCAATAACAATCATATCAAAGAAAGACAAATAAATAAATAACAAAGGGGAATAAAAGGAACTTAACTTCAATAAACATAAACTTGCAATCTTGACAATTCGTGAATCCAACAATGTCTTCCAAACAAACTTCAATGTAAAAGTATGAATCTTGAATCTAAACAATGAAGAACAATGGAGAAGAAGAAGAGAAAGGAAGGGAGGCGGCTCCCCCTATGGGGTAACCTAACCCTAAAAAGAGACTAAAATCGGACCCTTAGAAATAACCTAGAGCTTCCCTTTTATAGCCAACAACCTTCCAAAGGACGGGCTGGGCCAAAACTGATCCAAAAATAAAATAAAATCGCCGAACAGAAAATCTCGGGCAAAAATCTCGGTCAAAAAAATCTCGGTCAAAAATCTCGGCCGAGATCGGGACCGAGATTTCACAACAGAAACTTTCCAGATCGACCGAAATTATGGATCTCGGCCCGAGATCAATGGATCTCGGCCGAGATCAGGCCATCTCGGTCTGGTCAGAACGAGATCAAGGCCGAGATGCCATCCTTTCGTTCCTTCGTGTCTTTAGCTCGATTTCTATCCCTTTTCCGTGCACGTACGCTCGCTCCAATGCGTCCACTTCGAGGCTTGATCCTCAAATACGTCGTTTTAGCTCCAAAATGTGCCAAATCACCTACAAAGCCACATATAGTGTGTGTAGACATCTATTCTTGCGAAGTAACACTAAACAAGCATAAATGGCACAAACTAAGGCCAAAACATGAATGCGGAAAGGGAAAATCTAACTAAATGCATGAGTGAAATAGGTCGATAAATCATGTTATCAAAATACCCCATACTTATCCTTGCTTGTCCTCAAGCAAGTAGTAAATCTAAGATAAGATAACATGAATTATCTATGCAAAACAAAAACAAAAACGCGAAGTGCTTCTAATTATGATCACCCTCAATAGTGCAAGTTTCATAGCTAAAGATATATGTCAATTAAGATAAAATGAAATAGGCATAGAAAGGATAATCATACTTTACAAGAAGTTCATATTCATCATCAAAATTACTAATATCTAATATTCATGAGAAATTCAAGTCTAAGCCTGCCAAGTCATATACATGTATACATAGATCAAAAGGACTTAGCAAATAAAGGCCAAGAAACGTGATAAGGGTAGGATGTTATTTATGTCATGTGGTGCTAATCCGGGAAGAAGAAACAACACACTTCATCTTTTCAACTCAACATTCACCACCCTTGCATAATCTGCAAATTTTCTTCTTTTCTTTTCTTTTCTTTCTTTCTTTGTACTGAGTGAAAGACATTGGTGCACAGTAGCCGAAAATTTGGTGTTCAGTTTCCTTCACGTACCTCACACCAAAATGCACATACCAAATCAACTATAAGGGAATGTTTTTAAAACTAATCAGACTTTGGCAAGGCACAAACACCCGGCTATGTGAATGGTACCGAGTTACTAATCTTTCATAGCCAACAATCCCTTATAAGCCTTGCTTTTCTTTTTCACATCACATTTCACATCCTTCAAAATTCTTCAAACAATTCACAACACAAAAATTTCAACACACACCTTCAAACTAAACATTCCTAATTCCCGGATAGGAGACAAGAGATTCAATGTTTGAGAGGTTAAGCATGATAAAGATAGAAGAAGAATGAAGTCGAATTGCCTAAATCATCCCTATGCAATGTATAAGAACTTATCATGAAGCTTCAACTATCCAAACTCAATCCAACTAGACAAGGCAATTTTCATAAATCACATAAAATTCAAGCAAAGTATACAAATCCCAAATATTTCATAAATCAAATTGAGCTCAAAAGTAATAATCAAAAGCTAATTCACAAGCACAATACCATCATAGGGGTCATGTCATTCCTAGAAGCACATATTTTTTAAATTTTTTTTATATGCATGCTAAAAGGAAACGTGTGACAAGAAAAGAAACATGCTAAAAGACTGCGGGTATCCCACCCCATACTTAAAACTCACATTGTCCCCAATGTGAAGAATAAATAGAAGTGAAAAAGAATACTCACAATGTAAAAATTAGTGATATGACACATGTAAATGGAAGTGGTAGTGAAAACAAGCGGTTGTGCAATCTCCTTCAAGCAACTACTCTTCATTTATTACCTAAAACCTGAAAAGACAAAAGAAACAAAACGCACAGAAATGCAAAAGCAAAAAGCAAAAACAAAAACAAGAGTACAAAAGACTCTTACCTCGGGTTGCCTCCCGAGAAGTGCTTGTTTTAAGGTCTCTAGCCAGACCCAATTATGTGGTTGTGTTAGCTCACATCAAAAACCTTGGACTGCTCATCCAGTCCTTGCAACCACTTCTCACAAGACCCATAGAATTTCTTCTTGAAGACTCTCTTCATGTCCTGCTGAAAGATAGAAGCTCTCCCCGACACTTGTGGATGGTATGGAATAGTAACCTTGTGGGTTACCCCATACTTAAATGATAGCTTCTTTAGATGAGGGAGAAGCTTCAATCTAACCTTGGGAGGTTCCCGTGGAACTTCCCTCCAGCTTTCAGGTGCATCCCGAGCAAGATTGGAGACTTCGAGACAGCTTTCTGAGGATCTCGGGCAACTCTGGATGAAATCTCGGCCGAGATTGGTACATGAGAGGCCGAGATTTTTCTTCTGTAATGGAATCTCGGCCGAGATGGATGTGATCTCTGGCCGAGATTCAACTTTCTGCTCTGGGATCTCAGTCGAGATAGGTGTGATCTCGGCCGAGATGGGTACGGAGGAGGTCGAGATTTCAACTTTCGTCTGGTCTTCGTCCTCGACTTCGGCTTCGACGGGAATGACACTCAATTCTTCAATTTCCTTATTGCACACGTCTTCCGGTCAAGCCTCTTTCCAGGGAGCTAACACTTCATCAAGCCTGTCGAATGACTCAATCATTCTGTTGAACATTGATTCAATTCGTTCATCACGGGATTGCTGTTGGTGTTTTAATTGAGGTTGTGGGGACGTGAGATTTTCTCCAAAAGGATTGCAAATGTAATCCCCACGGTACCTCCAAGAGCAAAACTCGTTATTCCAAGCCATCTTGTACCTGGAGAATACAAAGACAAAAAGAAAACGAGATCAAAAGTAACAAGAAAGACCTAAACTATAAATAATCAAAAACAACAAATTAAACTTTCTCAGTCCCCGGCAACGGCGTCAAAAACTTGTTCGCTGATTTTACACCCCTATAAACCTTTATCAATAATGATAAAGACCTATAAGTTAATAAAACAAGGAAGGGATAGTTTTATATTTATAACCTCTAAATAATTCCCTAAACAGCAACGAACCCACAATGTATGGATCAATCACAGTAAAGGTAAGTATTCCAGGGTCGATCTCGGGGACTGGGAGGATTAATATGCAGCGATGATTAAATATAGAATAGATCTCAATTAAAGACAGGAGGTTGGAAAAGATAAGGGAAAGAAATCAAAAAGGGTTTTAAGGGACTCGCAATCAATTGTCACTATTGATTGAAAGTCAAAACAAACAAACAAACAAAAAGGGAAAACATAGATAATCAAGTTAAAGGGAAGAAAATGGATTTCAAGGGTTCAAGGTCATTGTTTATACATATAGATTCAGGAAGACTCATAAAGATATAAGGTAGAAAAGCCACAAGGATGAACGTTTCTAGGCTGACAGTCTATTACCGGGTAAGTCTCAAGACTATCTAGTTTCAAACCAACTACCTATTACCGGGTAAGTCTCAAGGTAGAGAGGTAGGAAATTCTAAACAAACCAGACTACAAACTAAGGGAAAGGCAAACCATTACCGGGTAAGTCTCAGGTATTACCCTACTTAGCAAGGAATCTAAGCACATTCAACCAATAAAGGATAAACCTTTATTACCTATGATCAGTCTCCCATGTATCTATGATGGAATATCACCGGTTAAGTCTCAATTCCAACTTAGGTTACTAGCTAGAAGGATTCTAACTAGATTCAAGTCCAAGCCAACCAATAGGATTTCTAGCAAGTCAAAGCCAAAACATAAAGCACAACATTTCATCATAATCAAAGGCATAAACAAATCCTTGTCAACCTTGGAACCACAAGGTTCTAGCCAATAACAATCATATCAAAGAAAGACAAATAAATAAATAACAAAGGGGAATAAAAGGAACTTAACTTCAATAAACATAAACTTGCAATCTTGACAATTCGTGAATCCAACAATGTCTTCCAAACAAACTTCAATGTAAAAGTATGAATCTTGAATCTAAACAATGAAGAACAATGGAGAAGAAGAAGAGAAAGGAAGGGAGGCGGCTCCCCCTATGGGGTAACCTAACCCTAAAAAGAGACTAAAATCGGACCCTTAGAAATAACCTAGAGCTTCCCTTTTATAGCCAACAACCTTCCAAAGGACGGGCTGGGCCAAAACTGATCCAAAAATAAAATAAAATCGCCGAACAGAAATCTCGGGCAAAAATCTATGTCAACAATCTCGGTCAAAAAAATCTCGGTCAAAAATCTCGGCCGAGATCGGGACCGAGATTTCACAACAGAAACTTTCCAGATCGACCGAAATTATGGATCTCGGCCCGAGATCAATGGATCTCGGCCGAGATAAGGCCATCTCGGTCTTGTCAGACCGAGATCAAGGCCGAGATGCCATCCCTTCGTTCCTTCGTGTCTTTAGCTCGATTTCTATCCCTTTTCCGTGCACGTACGCTCGCTCCAATGCGTCCACTTCGAGGCTTGATCCTCAAATACGTCGCTTTAGCTCCAAAATGTGCCAAATCACCTACAAAGCCACATATAGTGTGTGTAGACATCTATTATTGCAAAGTAACACTAAACAAGCATAAATGGCACAAACTAAGGCCAAAACATGAATGCGGAAAGGGGAAATCTAACTAAATGCATGAGTGAAACATGTCGATAAATTATGTTATCAGTTCTCTATCCCGTAAAACCTAAAATACAGTCCTCATCTGTCCTGCATGCTCCTCTCCATTGCGAGAGTACACCAGAATGTCATCTATGAAGACCACCACAAACTGATCCAGGAAGTCGATGAAGATATTGTTCATCAACTCCATAAAAACTGTTGGGCATTCGTAAGCCCAAATGGCATCACTACAAACTCGTAGTGTCCATATCTGGTCCGGAATGCTTTCCTGTGCACATCTTGCTCTCTCACCCTTAGCTGGTGATATCCTGAGCGCAGGTCAATCCTGGAAAATACAGTCGCTCCCTGAAGCTGATCTAATAGGTCATCAATATGAGGCAATGGACACTTGTTCTTGATGGTCACCTTGTTCAGCTCTCTGTAATCAATGCATAATTTCAGTGATCCGTCCTTCTTCCATACGAAGAGGACAGGTGCTCCCCATGGGGACACGCTAGGGCGAATGAAGCCCTTCTCAGCCAGCTCCTCAAGTTGCTTCTTTAGCTCCAACATCTTGACAAGCACCATCCGGTATGGGGCCTTCGAGATCAGTCTCGTACCAGACTCTAACTCAATACTGAAGTCCACACTCCTCTGAGGCGGCAAACTGGACGGCTCAACAAATACATCTACAAAATCACAGACAACTGGGATATCCTCTAATGCTGGACTCTCACCCTCCTTCATGACATAACACCAACAGGCCTCACAACCCTATGCAATCAGTCTAGCTGCCCGTATCGCACTGATAATCGTGCATGTCTTTCCAAGGTCCCAACCTCGGAAAGCCTCTATCTGAGCTAACTCGGTAGAGAGGGTAACTGTCCTCCTACCTACATCTAAGACTGCAGAATGTCTATCCATCCAATCCATACCTAGAATGACTTCTTCATGCTCTAATGACATGACAAAGAAGTCAACTAGTAACATACGAGTCCCTACAAAAATGGGACAGCCATGAATCTCACGGGTACCTCTGACCCTACCACCATCGGGTAACCTATAATAAAGGGCATTCCCTCAATCGTATCTAGACTCAGACGCTCTACACATACATCAGAAATAGAAGAATGCGTAGCACCAGTATCAAATAAGACTCTAACAGGTAAACCATGAATCAGAATGGTACCTATAGCAGTCGGTGCAGCTGGCTCCTCTGCACTCTTCAACTCAAAAACTCGACCTTGTGGTCCTCTGGTATCAGTGGTGCTCCCACCACAACCTCTGTCTCTACTCGGCCCAGGAGCAGATCCTTGAGTCGTAGGGCAATCTGAGACCCTCTGCTGTCCCTGTGTCTTCTGCTGCTGAGGTGGCCTCTGCCCACCTCCCGCTACACTAGTAGGAGAAGAACCCTGCTAAGATGAAGCTCCGCCTTGTCGGCAGTAAACAGCTCTGTGACCCTGCCTACCACAGGTGTAGCAAGTCACTAGTGGCCTCGTGCACTCGGGCCTCATATGTCCTGGATCACCACAGTTAAAACATTGACGTCCCTTATCTGCAACCGGTGCAGATAAGGGGTGACTCTGGCGTCTCTGACCTCGCCAAACACTAGCAGCACCACTGGTCTGCCCAATACGCTGTCTCTTCTCAGACCCTCCGGTCTGAGAAGCTCTCCTCTGTCCAGCTCTCTCTCTCTCATAATCAGAAGCTCGGTCCTGATAATCAACCAAAGTCTCATAGTGAAACCCTGCCATGTAAGTCCAGGTAGCATCCCTCAGTCGTCGGGAGAACAAATATACATGCTGATCTGCAGGAGGTGCAGCTGGACCCAACAATGCCAGCTCCTCCTGGAACCTCTTGATAGCCTCGGAGACTGGTACATCCTCAAGCCCAACCTCCACAAAATCCCGCAGTTTCTCCCTCCTCAGTGAGGCAGGGCAGAAACGCTCTCTGATCATAGTCCTCATATGCTCATAACTGGTAACCTGACCCCGTACTGATCTCCACCAGTGTTGCGCCAAGTCCCGGAATAAAGTCTGCACCAACTCAATATGTCTATCCACTGGACATCTAATGGACTCCAGAGTTGATTCCACATGTCCAATCAACAACTCGACCTCTAATCCCACCTTTCCAAAGAAAGGGGGTACACCCATCTAATGAAAAGCCTTCAACCAAGTGTCTGGTCTAGGCCCTCTATGCTCCTCTGTAACTCTAACAGCCTCAACAACAGGTGCCGGTGCAGCTGGCACCTGAACCACTCCGTGGGATCTCTCAGATGGTCTCTCTTGTGCTTGTAAATCTGGGGCACGTCTACCGGCTCTGGCAGCCTCCTCTACTCGTCTGATATAAGCACGGAACTCTGATCCCCCTGTAACGCCCGGAATTTAATTAATTTTATTCCGGACTTAGAGCACTTTATAGTTATTCCGTAATCCCGAGATGCTGAGAACCGGGATTTATTCCTAAGAAAAATCCCGAGCCGACTCGTCGTTTTTCCTCTTTTTCCGCGTTCCGGGTTAAAAATGTCAAGGGGTCATTTCCGACCCCTCGGTCCGGGTGAGGGACAAGAGGTCAACTGACCCCTTGATCCCCACACCCACTTTTCAGGCTTTGTCTTCCCTCTCTCCTCCTTGCCTCCTATCTCATGTTAGTTTCACTTCTTTCTTCCACATTCAACTCCTCTTCCTCTCTTTTCTCTCTTCCTTCTCCCTTGGTGCTGAAGATCCATTGCTGTGGACTACAGAAGGAGATTCCAGGCTGTTGGTAAGCTCTTCCCTCTCCCTTCCCTCTCTTCCTTGTTGTTCTTTCCCTTCTCCCTTCCTCCTTCATCCATGGTCATGGATGAAGCTTGGAGAGGTTTTCACTCAACTCTTTGCATGTCTAGGTTCTTAGCTCGTTTAGGTCAAGGAGAGGTGCCTAAGACCCGTGGTGGGTGTTTGGAGAAGATCCAACAAGAGAAGAAGGACTTTGGAGCAAAGGATCCAAAGTCAAAGACGAAGAAGACGACGTTCTGCACAGAATCCGCGGGGTGGCTCATCACAGCCGCGGGAGCGGACGGGCGCAGGAGCGGCAACGGATGGCCGCGGGTGCGGCGGCGGACGGCCGCGGGTGCGGCAACACAAGGTCACGGGTGCGGCGGCGGACGTCCGCGGGTGCGGCTTGGCAAAACCGCGTGGGCGGCTCCTGACAGGCGACGCATTCCTCCGCGGGTGCGGCTCCTAGTTCCGCGGGGGCGGCTCCTGTGTCCGCAGGGGGCGCCAGCTTGACTTTGCGGCTGCGGTTTCGGCAACAGTAGGTCCCTCCTCTCCTTCACTCCTTGTTCCTTCCTTAGATTTGTGTTGAATCATGTAGTAGCATGCTTAGGATGGCCTAGAGTAGTTTGAGAATGCCACTTAGTGGTTGTGAACCTAGGAGCCCTTAAGGCTCGATGGAATTGTTGGATATGAGCATGTGAGCATGATGAATCTTCTAGGCTAGCTTGTGCCTCCTTGGTTGAGGATTAATATGTAGTGGAGTCTGGGAAGTTCTTTGTACGCTAGTTAGACTTGGTATACGGGAAAGGTACTGATACCACTCCTTACGGTATACGGGAAGGTGCGCTGATACCACTCCAGCTAGCTATTGCACGCAGAGACGAGGATTATATTCCTCGTGTCACTTATTTTCGTATACTGATTTATATACTCTTGCGTGTTTAACGTTATAGAGATAATAAACCGGGTAAATGTGTGATATCATGTTGATGTGTTATCGTTTATATGATGTGTGGTTGTGCTCTTGCCTATCTTATATTTTTGTGTGGTTAGCTAACGGTTTTATACCGTGTTATAGATCCTTTGCAGGTTAGGAGAACTGCAGAGTGATCCGGAGGGGTGATCTGCTGAGGATTCCGTACATAGGGACGATATCGGGGTTTTGGGTTATTTATGTTGTACGGAGTTGTGTTTTGACTTTTGTACTCAGTAGTACTATGTATTACCTTTTGATCAATATATATATATATATATATACATCAGTTTTATGTTTTGTTTTAATCTATATATATAATATATATATATATATATATATACNGCCGGTTTGCAGAGAAGGGACGTCAGTGCTTTAACTGTGGAGATCCAGGGCATATGAGGCCGAGTGTACGAGGCCATTGGTGACTTGCTACACCTGTGGTAGGCAAGGTCACCGAGCTGTTTATTGCTGCCAGGGCGGAGCTTCATCTCAGCAGGGTTCTTCTCCTGCTAGTGCAGCGGGAGGTGGGCAGAGGCCACCTCAGTAGCAGCAGATTCAGGGACAACAGAGAGTCCAAGATCTCCCTACGACTCAGGGATCTGCTCCTGGGCCGAGTAGAGGCACAGGCCGTGGTGGGGGCACCACTGATACCAAAGGCCCACAGGGTCGTGTGTTTGAGTTGAGGAGTGCAGAGGAGCCAACTACACCTACTGCTACAGGTACCATTCTGATTCATGGTTTACCTGTTAGAGTTTTATTTGATATTGGTGCTACGCACTCTTTTATTTCTGATGCCTGTGTAGAGCGTCTTGGGTTAGATACAGTTGAGGGTATGCCTTTTATTATAGGGTTACCCGATGGTGGTAGGGTCAGAGGTACCCGTGAGATTCACGGTTGTCCCATTTCTGTAGGGACCCGTGTGTTACTAGTTGACTTCTTTGTCATGCCATTAAAGCATGAAGAAGTCATTCTAGGTATGGTTTGGATGGCTAGACACTCTGCAGTTTTAGATGTAGGTAGGAGGACTGTTACCCTCTCTACCGAGTTAGGCCAGATAGAGGTTTTCCAAGGTTGGGACCTTGGGGCACAGTTATCAGCGCCATACGGGCAGCTAGATTGATTGCACAGGGTTGCGAGGCCTTCTGGTGTTATGCCATGAAGGAGGGGGAGAGTCCAGCTGTAGAGGACATTCCAGTTTTTTATGAGTATACAAATGTTTTTGCTGAGCCGTCCAGTTTGCCGCCTCAGAGGAGTGTGGATTTCAGTATCGAGTTAGAGCCTGGTACGAGACCCATCTCGAAGGCCCCATACCGGATGGCGCTTGTCGAGATGCTGGAGCTGAAGAAGCAACTCGAGGAGTTGGATGAGAAGGGCTTCATTTGCCCTAGGGTGTCCCCTTGGGGAGCACCTGTCCTCTTCGTGCGGAAGAAGGACGGATCACAGAGGTTATGCATAGACTACAGAGAGCTGAACAAGGTGACCATCAAGAACAAGTATTCACTGCCGCGCATTGATGATTTGTTAGATCAGTTACAGGGAGCGACTGTGTTCTCCAGGATTGACATGCGTTCTGGGTATCACCAGCTGAGGGTGAGGGAGCAGGATGTGTACATCATTCCGGACCAGATATGGCCACTACGAGTTTGCAGTGATGCCATTTGGGCTTACGAATGCCCCAACTGTCTTTATGGAGTTGATGAACAGTATCTTCATCGACTTCCTGGATCAGTTTGTGGTGGTTTTTATTGATGACATTCTGGTATACTCTCGCAGTGGAGAGGAGCATGCAGGACATCTGAGGACTGTATTGCAGGTTTTGAGGGATAGAGAACTTTATGCTAAGTTCTCTAAGTGTGAGTTCTGGATGCCAGAGGTAACATTCCTGGGTCATGTGGTTTCAGCTGAGGGGATCAAGGTGGATCCAGCGAAGATAGAGGCAGTAGCAGCATGGACGACACCGATGAACGTCAAGGAAGTACGTAGTTTCCTTGGCCTAGCCGGTTATTACAGACGCTTCGTGGAGGGTTTTTCTGTGATTGCCCGTCCACTGACGAGTTTGTTGAGGAAGACTACCAGATTTGTGTGGTCTGATCAGTGTAGGCAGAGTTTTGAGGAGTTGAAGAGGCGTTTGACTTCTGCTCCTATTTTGGCACAGCCAGAGGGTACTGAGGATTTTGTTGTTTACAGTGATGCATCCAAGCTAGGCTTGGGATGTGTTTTGATGTAGCGAGGCAGAGTTATTGCTTATGCGTCTCGACATTTGAAGACGTATGAGGAGAACTACCCGACTCATGATCTGGAGTTGGCAGCGGTAGTTCATGCATTGAAGATCTGGAGACATTACCTGTATGGTGCTACATGTCAGATCTTCACAGACCATAAGAGTCTGAAGTATATTTTCACGCAGCGGGAATTGAATAACCGCCAGCGTAGGTGGCTCGAGCTGATCAAGGATTTTGATCTAGAGATCCTGTATCATCCGGGGAAGGCGAACGTTGTCGCCGACGCCCTGAGTAGGAAGACGCCTCGAGAGCAGGCGATTGCGAGGCTGACAGTTCAGCATCAATTGCAGAGGGATCTGATCTGGTTGGAGTTGGACATTCAGTTTCCTGATGAGGATGCCCAGCTACGTACTTTAGAGGTTCTTCCTGATCTGTTGGATGAGATCCGACAGAAACAGTAGACCTGCCCGACTTTGCAGAGGATCGGAGATAGGATGTCTCGGGATGAGGCACCACAGTTCCTGCTTGGAGCATATAGAGTTTTGAGGCGCCGCGGTCGCGTCTGTGTACCTGCTGATACAGATTTGCGTCAGAAGATTTTACAAGAGGCTCACTGTACACCTTACTCTGTACATCCAGGTACGAGTAAGATGTATCAGGATTTGAGACGTTCATACTAGTGGGGAGGGCTGAAGCCCGATGTAGCCAGATTTGTAGCTCAGTGTGCGACCTGCGAGCAGGTCAAGATCGAGCATTTCCGACCTAGAGGTGAGCTCCATCACCTTCCTGTTCCACAGAGGAAGTGGGAGGACGTCACCATGGATTTTGTGACCGGACTGAGGCTGAGCTGGAGTTTTGATGCCATTTGGGTTATAGTAGACAGATTGACGAAGACGGCACGTTTCATTCCTATTAGGGAGACATGGCCGGTGAGTAGATTAACTGAGGAGTACACTAGGCAGATAGTGAGACTCCATGGTGTACCGAGGACGATCGTCTCAGACAGAGATGGGCGATTTACCTCGAGATTTTGGCAGCAGATACAGACTGCCCTGGGGACGAGTTTGCACTTCACGACTGCGTTCCATCCTCAGACAGATGGTCAGTCAGAGAGGACCATTCAGACCCTAGAGGATGTGCTGCGAGCTTGTGTGTTGGATTGGGGACAGGTGTGGACGGATCATCTCCCACTTGTTGAGTTCTCCTACAACAACAGCTGGCATGCATCTATTGGGATGGCCCCCTACGAGGCACTGTATGGACAGAGATGTCGTACTCCATTATGTTGGGATGAGCAGAGCAATGTCAGTGGTTTAGCACCTGATCAGATTCAGGATGATATGGCTTGGGTAGCATTGATCAGAGAGCGTATGCTGACTGAACAGAGCCGTCAGAAGTCTTATGCTGATAAGAGGCGTAGACCTCTAGAGTTCAGGGTTGGAGCCCATGTGTGGCTGAGAGTGTCCCCGACACGAGGTGTTAGGCGTTTTGGCATTAAGGGGAAGTTGAGCCCCCGATATGTCGGACCGTTCGAGATTCTGGATCGAGTTGGGAGCGCAGCTTATAGATTAGCCTTGCCTCCGAGATTAGAGAGTGTTCACCCTGTGTTTCACGTGTCTCAGCTGAGGGAGTATATACCAGATCCGAGGCACATCGTGAGTTATGAGGATTTGGTGGTTGAGCCGAACCACACGTTTGTAGAGCATCCTATTGCAGTCCTAGAGCGAGGTATGAGACGCCTGCGTTCGAAGGACATTCCTATGTTGAGGATACAGTGGTCGAGACGAGGACCCGATGAGGCTACATGGGAGACTGAGGATAGTATCTAAAGAAACTATCTAGAGTTTTATGCCGAGATAGGTGCACCAGTAGGATCACCGAGTAGATCTTAGTACTAGCTTGGTGAGTCTTATATGCTTACATGCTTATATGCTATAATGTGTTCATTTCATGCTAGCTTTGATGTGATTATGATCTTATTAGATCTTGTTATGCTAGTATGATTCTTGTTTATAGCTAGAGATGATACGATAGGTTTAGCTGGAGATTGATGCGCCCTTGACCACCATGACCGCGGATGAAGAGGACGATGCTTTGCGGGTTCGCTCCGATGGACCGCTCACTCGTTCCCGAGCCAAAGCCATCGCCCAAGCTACCGGCTCAATCATCCGACGCACCGTCACATCACTTGGACCCGTTAGTGGCATGCCATGTCACCACTCCACCATGACATAGGCTTCCGACGCCACGTCATCAAGCTAGCAACTATTATTATTATATTTTGCATTTTAAATAATAATAGACTTTAATTTTCGGAACATTAATTCCGGAACTTAATTCCGTGAGTTAATTTCCGGCATTGATAGTCTAGACCTTTGGTTTCGGGAGTTGCCCCGACTTTATTTTCCGCCTTTATTTCCGTCATTCAATTTCCGACTTTTGGTGTAGCCTTCACCCACTATATAAGGGATGCTTGGCTTCACTTGTAAAGCATGTCTAATTTTAATCAAGTATTTTGAAGGAAAATCCTCATTCTTGATCTAGGCATCACTTCCTCTTCAATCCCCTCAAAGTTCTTCCTTGGATCAAGTCTTAGATCCAAGAACTCACATTCGAGGATTCTTCTAAAGAATCAAACTATCAAATCCACTACAACGTTTGCTCGATCTCTCTAGATCGAATCAAACCTACGCTTCCGCATCCATATCCATCGCTTCCGCCCTACCAAACTTCTATTAAAGTTCTCATTTACACATCAACAACGGCGTTCGTCCTTCAACGATTCCAAGGACGCATCAAATTGGCATCAGAGCAAAGGGACCGAAGCTAAGTTCTCTTTACTCTTGTTTTTGTGCGTTATATTTTTATCCTTCTTTGCCTTTGTTGTTCTTCCCTTCTTGAAGATCTTCAACTTGTTCTTCGTGTTCTTCGTGTTCTTCGAAGTTGTTTTGAATTTTTTTTTTTTTTTTTTTTCTCACCAAACATATTTAGGAGATAGTTGGTTTGCCATCAAACCATCTATCAAAAACAATTTGTTCTTCAACCGACCCAATCCGACAAGTTTGTTAATCGATTTTACCAAATTTCTTGGGATTTTTTTGTTAACAAATTCGGATATCTTGCATTTTGATATTCAAACAAAAACAAAAAAAATCAAAACTCTTCAACAAAGCGGATTTGTTTCCAAAGTGTTTCATCTCTTGCATCAAAAAAGTTGCAAAGTTCAAAAAAAAAATACAAAGTGAAAAGACGTCCGGCAAACCGGTCCATCCGAAAAATCGGATTTTACAAAACGGTCAAAGACCAAAAGCAAGCAAAGCTTGCCGAGTGAACAATCCGTCCATCTTCTGTCTCTCCATTTTCTTACATACGTGCAAAATATCACTTGTTTATTTGTGTGAATTGGTTCAAATTTTGTTGGATTTGCCTACCTTGCTTAACCGCCAAACGGCCTTCCCGAAAGTAGAACCTTAACGCACTTGAACTTGGGTAACGTTGACTTAATTCGTCACCTTGCTCATTTGATTGCTTGCATTTGTTTGTATTCATTTGGAATCATGACTAACGTGGATATAGAAAACTCACAGGATGCTCGTGAACGAGAAAATGCCTCCTTATCCGAGGAAGTTGTTAGTCTAAAGCAACAAATGGAGGAGATGAGGGCACAACTTTTGGCCCTTACGACCACTCCACGCCCCGCCCCAAATCCAAATGACACCATGGTCGAGACTTCCACGTCCGACGCTCGTCGGAAGGGCAAAGGTCTTTTGGGAACCGACCCGTATCAAGGTCTTAGGCTTGCCTCAGTCATCGAAAGCCAAACTCAACAAGACGGAAGGCACCACCTCAATGAGACCGAGAACAATAATGGCCCGACTCCGGATGATCTACTTTATGTAGATACAATGGATCGGAACAAGCGCTTCGAGCGCAATCGTAAACGGTACGGATCGCCCCCACCTTTATCTAATGCACATAATACTAACCGTCCCATACATGAAGAATATCGGCACACCAATCAACAAGATCGTCATCCTCGACGTTCCGGTAATGATCGATATGAGCAACGCCACCAACGACGTAGCCGGCGTTCATCATACCGCGACTATGATGAGTATGACGAGGGGGACGATTTTGATGAGTTTTCCGACGATGAAGCCAACTTGGAACGGGTGGCTCATGTCCGTCCATGGCACCCACCCGTCCGAGATCCATTTGAGAACCAAGACCGAGGAGAAAAATGGTTGCCTCCTCCTAACCCACCAAGGCATGCACATCAACGAGCCCATCGTGATGATATGCCACCGCCCCGCCCGGATCCCTACAAAGCTCGTAGGGAAGGTAAAGTTAAATTTCCAATATTTTATGGGGAATATGATCCTTGTGTGTTTCTTGATTGGGCACAGGACATGAAAAGGGCTTTGAAGCATTGCCACTATGAGGAGTACGAGAAGATCGAAGCGGCAACCTTGTACTTTGAAGGCGATGCAAAATCTTGGTGGAACCGATATGAACACGTCCGTGAGAACCGAGGATGGGAACCAGTTGCGACGTTTGATCAACTGATCTACGTCATGACAAAGAAGTATGTCCCCGACGACTTAAAAAATGATATGCGGATGCAAATTGCCGAGCTCCAACAAGGCAAACTCACTCCGGTGGCCTACTTGGCCAAGCTCGAGGACATGCATATGAAGGCCGGCATCTCGGCCTCGCCCTCCGCCTTACGCACCAAGTTCATGAGTGGCCTCAATCCATCAATCCGACGACCCCTTGAGATCGTTCCATATAGAGACTTGGGAGCTTTGTGCCATGCGGCCATGAAGCTTTACAAGCAACAACAAGAGACTCCAAAATACTCAAGGTATAACTCCTCTCCAAATCAATACGCTTATTCTACTAACACCCGTGCTCGAGATGTATCTAGTTATCAAGAGTCCGGCGCCACCAAAGGAGCCCAACGGATGGTCCAATCCACCCGACAAGCGGATACCGAGAGGGCACCACAACGTGGTCCCAATGTCCCGGCACAAGTGCCTCCCGGCCGCACTCCTCAAGGACCTCCACCGGCGGCACGGCCAAGGGAGCCCGTGTGTTATAAATGTAGCGGATTCGGTCATGTCCAACGTGATTGCCCAAACACAAAGCGTGTGTTGTTTGCCAATCCCTCATATGAAGAAGACGGCGATATCATCATAGAGGATGACCAAGACGCCGACCCCTACTACGGCATGGAACCATGCGAAGAACAAATGGCTTGCGGCCCGGCACAACCCGGTAAGTTCGCCCTTGTATCTCGTAGAATTTTAGCCGTTAAGGAATTTGTCCCTATTGACCAACGCGAGAATCTCTTTCACTCTCGTTGATGGTCAATAACACTAGTCTCTCTCTCATAGTTGATGGGGGTTCTTGTTGTAATATTATCAACGAAAAAGTGGTAAAACACTTTAAGTTTCCTACAACCCCCCACCCAACACCTTATGGAATCCAATGGATTTCCGATAAGGCGTGTGACACCGTCACACGACAAGCTTGGGTGACGTTTTCCATAGGCGGCTATGTTGATAAGATCCTTTGTGATGTTATCAAGATGGACGCCACACATGTATTATTAGGACGACCATGGCAATTCGATCGCCGTACATTCCATGATGGTTATCTTAATAGATACATGTTCCAATATAATGGAAAACGGGTCACATTGTTGCCTATGACTCCACATGAAATATTAATTGATTATGCGGAACGGAAGAGGCAACAAACCATTGATGAGACCACTACGCCGGCAACATCGGACCCTCCTAGGAGTCCTTCCGATGTTGTGGGTGCTAGTACTTCCGGATCCCGGAACACCGCCTCTAGTAACCGTGCTATTGAGTCTAGAGATAGTAAAGGAAGCATCGTCCCAACGAATGCAACTTTACCATCTCCGGAACCAATAATCAAAGGTCGGTGTGAGCCGAGGGTACTTTTCGCCCGGAAACATGATGTGACACCGGTCAAGGAAGGCAAGTTGTCATGCTTCTTACTTGTTCCTTTTTGCTTATCTACTTCCAATGACCTTAGTAATATGCCGCACGAGGTGTCTACTTTGTTGTCTGATTTTCAGGACGTCTTGACCGATGAACTACCACCCGGCTTGCCACCGATCCGTGGAATTGAGCACCAAATCGATTTGGTGCCCGGCGCGTCTTTACCCAACCGTGCCGCTTACCGTGCAAGTCCGGAAGAAACTAAGGAGCTACAACGTCAAGTCCAAGAGCTCCTAGACCGGGGATATGTTCGTGAGTCCCTTTCACCATGTGCCGTGCCGGTCATTTTGGTGCCCAAGAAGGACGGGTCTTGGAGGATGTGTGTCGATTGCCGAGCCATCAACCAAATAACCGTCAAGTACCGGCATCCGATCCCGCGCCTCGACGACATGTTGGATGAACTACACGGCGCCACCGTGTTCTCAAAGATTGATCTCCGGAGCGGGTATCACCAAATCCGGATGGCCGAAGGTGACGAGTGGAAAACGGCTTTCAAGACAAAGTACGGATTATATGAGTGGCTTGTCATGCCGTTCGGACTCTCCAACGCCCCATCAACGTTCATGCGCCTCATGAACCATGTCCTTCGCCGGTTTTTGGGTAATTTCGTAGTTGTTTATTTTGACGATATTTTAATTTTTAGTAAGTCTTTGGATGAGCACATCGGGCACCTTCGCCAAGTGCTCGAGTGCCTTAGACAAGAACAATTATTCGTCAATATTGAAAAATGTGTCTTTTGTTCCGACACAACTATATTTCTTGGCTATGTCGTGTCTAAGGACGGACTCCGAGTAGACGAATCCAAAGTTCGCGCTATTCGTGAGTGGCCTACACCTAGTACGGTCACTATGGTCCGAGCCTTTCTCGGCCTAGCGGGCTTCTACCGACGCTTTGTCAAAGACTTTAGCTCGGTAGCGGCGCCGCTTCATGAGCTCACTACTAAGGGGGTCACGTTTGAGTGGCGTGATACCCATGCTCGAGCGTTTGATGCGCTCAAAGACCGACTTTGCAATGCACCACTACTCCAACTCCCAAATTTCTCGAAAACCTTCGAGGTGGAGTGTGATGCATCTAATGTTGGCATTGGGGGGGTTCTTCTCCAAGAGAATCGGCCCATTGCTTACTTTAGCGAAAAGCTTTCCGGTCCACCACTCAACTATCCAACCTATGACAAGGAACTATATGCTTTAGTTCGTTGCCTAAAGACATGGCAACACTACTTGTGGCCGAAGGAGTTCGTGATTCATTCGGATCATGCGGCTCTTTCGTATCTCAAGAGTCAAACTAATTTGAGTCGGCGCCATGCAAGTTGGGTAGAATTTTTAGAAACCTTTCCTTATGTCATTCGGCATAAGAAAGGAAAAGAGAATGTGGTAGCCGATGCCCTTTCTCGGCGATATATCCTCTTGGTGCATATGGACGCCAAGATCCATGGCTTTGCTCTTATCAAAGAGTTATATGCCACGGATCTTGACTTCAAGGATATATTTGCCAAATGCCTTGACCTCCGAGAGCATGAGACCTTCTTTATTAATGATGGCTATTTGTTCCGCGCGGGAAAACTTTGTATTCCGCGTTCGTCCATACGCCACTTGTTGATAAAGGAAGCCCATGAGGGTCGTGGTCACTTCGGTGCTACCAAGACTCTCGCCGCTCTCCAAGAGCACTTCTTTTGGCCGAAAATGCGCAAGCATGTGACACGGTTTTGCACAAGTTGCATAACATGTCATCATGCCAAATCGCGTCAAGGTCCGGACGGATTGTATTCTCCTTTGCCTATACCAATGGGACCTTGGGAGGATCTTTCTATGGACTTTGTAGTTGGCCTACCTATGTCCAAACGAGGCAACGACTCCATTTTTGTGGTAGTCGACCGTTTTTCCAAAATGGCTCATTTTATCGCGTGTAAGAGCACCCAAAATGCTAGCGATGTTGCCACATTATTCTTTAACAATGTGGTGCGCTTACACGGGATACCACGTTCCATCCTTAGTGATCGGGACGTGAAATTTGTGAGTCACTTCTGGAGAACGTTGTGGGGAAAACTTGGAACCAACTTGTTGTTCTCAAGTAGTTATCACCCCCAAACCGATGGTCAAACGGAGGTGACCAATCGGACTCTCGGTGCTCTACTTAGAGCAACGCTTAGGAACAACCCACGAAAGTGGGAGGACTTAATTTCCGTTGTGGAGTTTTCATATAACAGGTCTAGGCACTCGGCAACTAAACTCTCACCATTTGAAGTTGTCTACGGCCTTAATCCACACACGCCATTGGACTTCACACCACGTCCACTCAAGGACGGTGAACACATCAACGCCGCAAGTCGAGCGGCCTCAATCATTGAACTTCATGAGCGGACAAGAGCACAACTCCAACGTCGTGCCGCCCAACTTGCCGAACAACGCAATAAGGGCCGTCGCGACATATCTTTCGAGCCCGGCGATCTTGTTTGGCTCCACTTAAGGAAGGAGCGTTTCCCATCTCGACGCAAGGGCAAGCTATCGGATCGAGGTGATGGCCCTTTCCGGATCCTATCACGACATGGTCCAAATGCCTACAAGTTGGAGCTTCCGGATTCCTACGGCGTGCACCCAACGTTCAATGTCAAGGATCTAGCCCCTTATGTTGAGCCCTTATTTGACGACGGTGAAACGGGGACGTTGCATATCCAAGATGGGGGGACTGATGCGCCCTTGACCACCATGACCGCGGATGAAGAGGACGATGCTTTGCGGGTTCGCTCCGATGGACCGCTCACTCGTTCCCGAGCCAAAGCCATCGCCCAAGCTACCGGCTCAATCATCCGACGCACCGTCACATCACTTGGACCCGTTAGTGGCATGCCATGTCACCACTCCACCATGGCATAGGCTTCCGACGCCACGTCATCAAGCTAGCAACTATTATTATTATATTTTGCATTTTAAATAATAATAGACTTTAATTTTCGGAACATTAATTCCGGAACTTAATTCCGTGAGTTAATTTCCGGCATTGATAGTCTAGACCTTTGGTTTCGGGAGTTGCCCCGACTTTATTTTCCGCCTTTATTTCCGTCATTCAATTTCCGACTTTTGGTGTAGCCTTCACCCACTATATAAGGGATGCTTGGCTTCACTTGTAAAGCATGTCTAATTTTAATCAAGTATTTTGAAGGAAAATCCTCATTCTTGATCTAGGCATCACTTCCTCTTCAATCCCCTCAAAGTTCTTCCTTGGATCAAGTCTTAGATCCAAGAACTCACATTCGAGGATTCTTCTAAAGAATCAAACTATCAAATCCACTACAACGTTTGCTCGATCTCTCTAGATCGAATCAAACCTACGCTTCCGCATCCATATCCATCGCTTCCGCCCTACCAAACTTCTATTAAAGTTCTCATTTGCACATCAACAACGAGTAGTCGAAACTCTAGCTTGGTCTAGATCCGGCGTTCGTCCTTCAACGATTCCAAGGACGCATCAGAGATGGTTCTTTCCTCCATGCTAGTTTGATGGACATAGTAGTGCTGGAGATGTATTTCCTCCATGCCTTTTTGTTATGATTATGATACGGCTAGAGATGTGCTTCCTCTATGCCTTGTGATATGTTTATGGTTTGGCTAGAGATGGTTTTCCTCTAGGCCCTGGATAGTATAGTTTACTGCTGGAGTTGATGATTCCCTCCATGCTTATGTTTGAGGTTATAGAGAGTGTACCTCGGCTTCCGAGTCCGAGTGTTTTCAGGATCTTGCAAGTTTCGGGACGAAACTTGTTTTTAGGGGGGTGAGATTTGAGAGCCCTTTTCTTTCGGACCGAGATAGGACCATAGCCGAGATTGGCCTTGCCGCACCCACGGGCACATATGCCGCCCCTGCGGCCCTGTGATCCGCCCCTGCGGTTTACGGCGGCTGCAGCCGATTTTGTTGACTCCTTTGACCCGTTCTTTACCTTCTTACCTTTACCTTCTCTTACCTTGCTGAGCAAGGGTTTCACTTCTTCACTTCACTTCTCCAGCTCCCTACGTCCTTCTTGCTTCTCCTTTATTTCCTTTGATCTTGTTCTTGGTTCTTCCCTAAGTTTACTTGAGTTGGTGTGGGTGGTTGATGTTGGTTGATGATATGCTTTGATACTAAGCTTGAAGCCAGCCTGTGAGACCTTAGTTCTGTCCTTTCCTTGCTGAGCCACAGTTGTGGTATGTCTTCCTTGCTTCTTCATTCTTTCTTATTCCTTGTTCTCCCTTCTTTAGCTTAGGATTAGTTGCATGGATCATAGGGTTAATGTTGGTATGTGTATGTACATGTTTATGCCTGGTTTTGGCTGAGTGAAGACGTGATTTGATCACGTGAAGAGCTAAAGAGAAGCCGCGAAGTGTCATTCTGCACTGTCGCCGCCCCCGCGGCCAAGAGCCACCGCCCCCGCGGCTACTTTCCGCCGCGCCTGCGGTTGTCTGCGTTCCGCCCCTGCGTCCTCAGATCACGCAGGTGCGTCTTGTCCCGGGACTACTTATAGTTAGGTAGTTCCTTTCCTTTCTAGTATGATGCTAGGTATCGGTTTATAACGAGTATGATATAGATATGCCGGTTACGGACTTGAGGTTACGAGTTGGAATTGATCCCTTATGGATCCCTTGGGTCTAGGTGTGACCCTTTGTGTGTGATAGGACTATGATATATATATATGTGTGCCTTGTATAGGCTGTGTTGTCCTCCAGTTGGAGTGGACGTTTCTGGGATTTGTTCGTAGCGAGATACTTCTGAGATTGAGGTAAGTCCATAGGACTTACTTAGCTACCGTCCTTATATTGGATGTGTGCTTGAGTGGTGTGTGTTATGTGCTTATTAGCATGCGATATGATTCATTACCGATCTATGTTATATTGACCGCCCATTGTAGTGGTTGTGACAACTTACCCTTTCATCCCGTAGTGTAGTCTGGGAAGTTCTTTGTACGCTAGTTAGACTTGGTATACGGGAAAGGTATTGATACCACTCCTTACGGTATACGGGAAGGTGCGCTGATACCACTCCAGCTAGCTATTGCACGCAGAGGCGAGGATTATATTCCTCGTGTCACTTATTTTCATATATTGATTTATATACTCTTGCATGCTTAACGTTATAAAGATAATAAACCGGGTAAATGTGTGATATCATGTTGATGTGTTATCGTTTATATGATGTGTGGTTGTGCTCTTGCCTATCTTATATTTTTGTATGGTTAGCTAACGGTTTTATACCGTGTTATAGATCCTTTGCAGGTTAGGAGAACTGCAGAGTGATCCGGAGGGGTGATCTGCTGAGGGTTCCGTACACAGGGACGATATCGGGGTTTCGGGTTATTTATGTTGTACGGAGTTATGTTTTGACTTTTGTACACAGCAGTACTATGTATTACCTTTTAATCAGTATATATATATACATCAGTTTTATGTTTTGTTTTAATCTATTGGTGCCTTGTTGTAAGATTCAGTGAAGTTGTTGTCAGGCTAGGGTCAGGATCCATTGTGAGATCCTAGCCCAGTAGCACTCCGAGTCCTACGGATTTGGGGTGTTACAGGTTTGAACCGGCCAAACCGACGGTTCGGCGCAACGGTCTAATGGTCGTTGGAGTATTTTGTTTAAAAAAAATTAAAAATGAAATTACAATACTTACCCACCCATAGCAATCCAGTGCACGTTCGTACGATTCTTATTCTCCGGTCACCTCGTAATCAATGGTATAAAAAAAACAAAAATTATTTTTGAATAGGATTTAATTTTATCGATCCAATGACACCCACTTTGAATATGTTTCGATAAAATTTTTTTGGACTTCTTGTAACAGGTATATGATTTTACATATTGAACATTTAACGTTTTTAAATTTATTTTAGATAAGAAGTTACTTTTATCATTATGATATGATATTTATTTTTACATGTATTTTTATATTAAAATTACAAAAGAAATACAAGTTAAATTTGATCTTAGACATAAAATAAGACATTATCTTACATATAAAAATCCAATTCAAACAAATAAACAACAACTTAAAGTGACACATTAGCAACCTTAAATAGATCTTAGACATACAATCATACAATAACTTCAACATACACGTAAATTATAACATAGATTGAAATGAAACAAAAACGATAACTCTAAGGATGCAATACCAACCTTAAATGGACCCTAAACTTAAACATAAACTCAAGTACCAAGCTCCTTGAGCAACTAATCAAGCATTTTCTTTCGGTTGGGAATCAAGGGATATACCATCTCCGTCAAAGTAGTAATGAACATATGTCTCCTTTACACAATAACCGAGTCATGAATTGACAACTCCATCACGAGTCTCTTTATATACAAAAATCGAGCGGGAAATGACAACTCAGTCACGGGTCCACTATACACAATAAATGACATTTGAATTCGAATCTAAGAAACTAATCGAGCATGAAATGACAACTCAGTCACGGATCCACTATACATAATAAATGACATCTAACATTACATTTGAATTCGAATCTAAGAAACATAATAATCGAGCATGAAATGACAACTCATTCACATATCCACTATACACAATAAATGACATATGACATTGCATTTGAATTTTGAATCTAAGAAACACAATAATCGAGAATGAAATGACAACTTTGTCACGGGTCCAATGTATTTGAATTTAAAATCTGAACTTGAATTCAACTTTCCTTTCAAATTAATCTTGAAATTCACCCAATATTTTCTATAAAAACCTTAAGTGAGCTTCACGTATCTACTAAACATTTCCACTTTCATTCTTCTAAATTCAAAATGTCTAAAAGACCTTTCAAATACAATTCTCCTTCTTCATCCAGCTCTTCTACTTGTTCTTCAACAGACCTTGTCCTTACATCTCCAACTCCTCCTTCTCCTCCACATTCTAAAACCAATATGAACGTCAATAGACTAATCAATGAAAAAAAACGATGAACTTAGGATGAAATTGGTCCAAGAAAATGCTGGAAGTTCACCACAACGTCGAAGCCGGACATACATAGAGAGATTGCGAAGGTGGGCATGATCGATTGTTCGAAGATTATTTCTCTTCGACGCCGACCTACAATGATAGGTTGTTTCGATGAAGATTTTGAATGAGCGACACATATTTCTTCGTGTTGTCAATGCTTTATCCCAATCTTTTCCATTATTTCGCCAACTTCCGAATTCCATTGGCAGGCTAGGCCTAAGCCCACTGGAAAAATGCACCGCAACCATACGTATGCTAGCGTATGGAGTGGGCGCCGATGACGTTGACAACAACAACAAAAATCCACCAAAACAGGAGCCATTGGATAGTGATGGCAATATCAGCAATGTTAATCGTGTACGCATCCTTCACAACTTCAGCGTTCAAATCGTGTACGCATCCTTCAACAATGTCAATCTCAAACTATACATGTCTAACATAAGAGTTTTCCTCTCTGCTAAAACATTGGCTTACATATATTCCCTAGGTATATCTTAGCGTCCTCCCTTCCAGGTGTGTAAAACAAATAAAATGGATTATCACAATTAAGATTTTTTTTAAAAAACAAAACTATTACCAATATATAACGAAAATATAACCAATATACCTCACCAATCGCCTCCAAAGATGCCGGTTTCATGTTCTAACGTAAACAAGCATTTGCTATACTAAGGGCACATTTCAGTCTGGCAGTATGGTTTGCCGTAAGAACCAACATATCCCCGTAAAAGGGAAAAGTATAAGGTAGACAGATGTAAGTCTTACAGCTCATGCAGAAGAACACTACTACTGTTGAAGAATTCAGATGTGATCAAGTTTTGATCAAAGGCATCCAGTAATTGAACGTAAACGTGATCGTAAGTGTGCAAAGCCCAATTGGAAGCTTCCTCGAATTTTTCACACCAATATAGGAATTTTCCCAAGTTGACAATTATTGACCAATCCAATATGATCATATGTATTAAGTTTGCTGTAACATGTTGCATGACATAATTTCACTATTTTATAATTATGCAGCAACATCTTTGGAAAAACCCTAAATCTTGGATCTAAACAAAATAAAGCAGAAAAAGGAAAAAAAATACCTGGACAAATCCATTACAATCCAAAATAAAGCAAAAAAAACTAAAAACAATACTTGGGCAGGTGCATAGAAATCCAGTGCACCTTCGTACGATTCTTCTTCTCCGGTCAGCTCATAATCAATGGTATAAAATCGGGCTAAAAGACTCAAACAAAAATTAACGTCAAAAATTCAACGAACCAAAACATATTCTTCCACTAATATCGACAATCTTTTCAGAAGGTCCAGCAGATCCTTTCTTACCATACCACTGTAGCTTGTAAGTGACTCGTTTTCATCATCTCCATTGAGTTTCAAAGCAAATTTCATAAACTGGACAATAGTCCAGTCTATATAAGCTTCCTCCATAAATTCCTTCATGAGTCCCTTCATCAGCCCATCATCCCCTTTTAGATTGTCAATCCTCATTGACATTACGAGAGTTTCTTTATCTTTAAACATGGAACCAATTTTGCTAGGATGATGCAAATTTCAGCATTGGGCTGATTGTTATGAGGACGCCCCATCGTTTATGTATTAGTTTAACATGTACAAACAACCAGGTAAGTCAATGCCTACATTATTTTGCAGCATTTTTAGGTCAAGAAGAACAAGAGATTCGGTGAACCCTTCCTTACCTCAAGATCTTGCGGCTGCAACGATCTTCTTAGATTTCTCTCTTTGTCGCCTTTAATTTCTCACGCCTTCAATTTCTCACGCTGCTTTTCTCTCATTTCTTTCGTGTTTTTCAGCTTGCCCAGCCGCTAAGTGTTGAACATCACTATTTGTTTCTCAAGAAAGAGCAAGAATCTCGCCCACTTTTTTTTATCCACCTGCTAGCCCAAATGCATTATAAGGAGAAGACCGAAAAAGTAATTATTTTGTAATAATAAAGTGATTATTAAACATTTAGATAAAATTTAGCTTAAAAGAGCGGTAGGTAGCAATCCGATTTGTTTTGTTGATCCAAGTAAATAGATGGAACAAAGCTATAAAATGGCACTTTCAGATTTTTGTTGTTCCCACTGTCATGTCATCATTGATGACATGAGGAAGTGCTGGGTAGCCGACACCAATTGTTTATAAGATTATTTCTCTTTGACGCCGGTGTACAATGATAAGTTGTTTCGACGAAGATCCTGAATGAGACGACACATATTTCTTCGTGTTGTTTATGCTTTGTGTCAATCTTTCCTTTCTTTCGCCAACTTCCGAATTTCAGTGGTAGGTTAGGCCTAAGCCCGCTGCAAAAATGCACCGCAACTATACGTATGCTAGCGTATGGAGTGGGCGCTGATGTCTTTGACAACAACCAAAAAATCCACCAAAACAGGACCCAATGTAAACCAATGATAGCAATATCAGCAATGATAATCGTGTACGCATTCTTCACAACTTCAACATTCAAATCGTGTATGCATTATTCAACAATGTCAATCTCAAACCATACATGTCTAACATAAGACTGCTAACACATTGACTGACATATTTCCCCACGTATATCTTGGCGTCCTCCCTTCCAGACCTGTAAAACAAACAAAATGAATTAACAAAATTAAGATTTTAAAAATAAAAAACTATGACCAATATACCTCATTAATCGCCTCCAAAGACGCCGGTTTCATGTTCTAACGTAAACAAGCATTTGCTATACTAAGGGCACATTTCAGTCTGTCAATATGGTTTGCTGGAAGAACCAACATATCCTGTAAAAGAGAAAAGTCTAAGGTAGAGAGATGAAAGTCTAACAACTCATGCAGAAGAACACTACTACTGTTGAATAATTCCGATGTGATCAAGTTTTACCAAAGGCATCCAGTAATTATAGGTAAACGTTATCGTAAGTGTGCAAAGCCCAATTGGAAGCTTCTTCGAATTTTCACACTGATATAGAAATTTCTTAAGTTGACAATTATTCACCAATCTAACAGGATCACATGGTACTAATTTTGCTGTAACATGTTGCTTGACATAATGTCACTATTTTATAATTATGCAACAATATCTTTAGAAAAAGCCTAAATCTTGGATCCAAACAAAATAAAGCAGAAAAAGGAAAAAAAAATAACTGGCAAATCCATTGCAATCCAAAATAAAGCAGAAAATCTAAAAAAAATACCTGGGCAGGTGCATAGCAATCCAGTGCACCTTCGTACGATTCTTCTTCTCCGGTCACCTCATAATCAATGGTATAAAATCGGGCTAAAAGACTCAAACAAAAATTAACGTTGAAAATTCCAGGAACAAAAATATATTCCTCCACTAATATCGACAGTCTTTTCAGAAGGTCCAGCAGATCCTTTCCCACTATATCACTGTAGCTTGTAAGTGACCCGTTTTAATCATCTCCATTGAGTTTTAAAGCAAATTCCATAAACTGGAAAGTACTCCAGTCTATATAAGCTTCTTCCACAAAGTCCTATATGAGTCCCTTCATCAGCCCATCATCCCCTTTTAGATTGTCAATCCTCATCGACTTTACGAGAGTTTCTTTATCTTTAAACCTAGCAACCAATTTGGCCAGGATGATGCAAATTTCAGCAGTGGGCTGATTGTTATGAGGACGCTCAATTGTTTATGTATTCGTTTAACCTGTAAAAACAAACAGGTATGCTAGCGTACATTTGTTGCGTTTTTAGGTCAATATGAACAAGAGATTCGGTGAACTCTTCCTCACCTAAAAATCTTGCGGCTGCAACGATCTTCTTCGATTTCTCTCTTTGTCGCCTTTAATTTCTCACGCCTTCAATTTTCACGCTTGTATTCTCTCATTGTAAACAAGAGATTCGGTGAAGCTTTCCTCACCTCAAGGTTCTGAATGAGACGACACATATTTTTTGGTGTTTTCAATGCTTTGTCCCAATCTTTTCTAATTCTTTCGCCAACTTTCGAATTCCACCGGTAGGCTAGGCCTAAGCCTGCTGCAAAAATGCACCGCAACCATACATATGCTAGCGTATGGGGTGGGCGCCGATGTCGTTGACAACAACCAAAAAAATCCACCAAAACAAGACCCAATGGAAATCAATGACAACAATATCAACCAAGATAATCGTGTACGCATTCTTCATAACTTCAACATTCAAATCGTGCGTGCAATTTTCAACAATGTCAATCTGAAACCATACATATCAATGTAGCTTGTAAGTGACCCGTTTTCATCATCTCCATTAGGTTTCAAAACAAATTCCATAAACTGGACAGTAGTTCAGTCTATATAAGCTTCTTCCACAAACTCCTTCACGAGTCCCTTCCTCATCCCATCATCCCCTTATAGATTGTCAATCCTCATCGACTTTACGAGAATTTCTTTATTTTTAAACCTAGCAGCCAATTTGGCCATAATGATGCAAATTTCAGCAGTGGGCTGATTGTTATGAGGACGTCCCTGTAACGCCCGGAAATTTTAGAAAATGAATTTATCGAGTTATTCTTATTTCCGTAAATTATTCTACGGGAATATCTGACTTTTATTCCAAACCGTAAACCGTAAATTATTTTACGGGAATGTCGGGAATTTTCCAACCCGTAACACCCGTTACGGAACTAGTTTAACGCGTCGTTTTTTACCCGGGTTCTTTTCCTCCCTTCCTCTTGGAAATCCCGGCCGAGACAAGCTCGGCCTGCCTATCTCGGCCGAGACCGAGGCCCAGCTGCTGGCTTGTAGAGCGTGCCGCCCAGCCTAGCATGTCGCCCGCCTACTCCCCGCCTAGCCTGCAGCTCCCCTCTGCAGCACTCCACGCCCAGCTCCCCTCTGCACCACTCCCCGCCTCTGGCGCCTACTGCCCTAGGCCGACCCCTCGGTCCCGCTCCACACTCACTCACGCAACTCTCTCCCTCCTCTCTCACTCACGCAACTCTCTCCCTCTCTCACTCACATCTCCCTCAGCCCTCTTCTACGTCCAGCCTCCGCCCCGCTGTCGTCACTCCGCCGCCGCTACATCCCGAGCCCTTGGAGCACGCCGGAGAGCCACCAACCGAGCCCCTCTCCCTCTTTCTGTGTCGAGGCTTCTCGGGCAAGGAGAGCCGCAACAAAGCCGTCGCCGCCCCGGAAAGGCCTTGCTCCACCCTTGCGGCGCCTGCCTGCGCGAGCCCAGCGGACGCCACCGGGGAGCCGCTCACCACCTGCTCCCTCTTTTCCTGCAGCCGTCCCCCACCTCCTTCTTTTTCACCGGAGAAAGGCCGCCACCGGGGAGCCGCCGCCCACGAGAGGGACCGCCACCGTCTGCAGCGGCGCAAGGAGCCCGAAGCCTTCCCCTCCCGCGCCAGCGCCCTGCTGCCGCCGCCGCCACGGGCTAGTGCAACAGCCTTTGTGGCTAATTAAATCGGGCCCCTCACTTTAGGTATATTTACGATTCTGGCCCTAAGCTTTTGGTTAATTACAGTTTATACCCAGCAGTTTGATAAATTACAATTTATGCCCATATGTGTTAGGAATTGCATAAGTGCCCGGAAAATATGTTAGCGAGTTTTAACCTCGGAAATTAGACGAGTTTATCTTAGGTTCCGTTATGCTATAAGTTTACGATCTTTTAACATATGGGCGAAATGGATAGTATCATGATAGGTTGGAAATTATAACTTAGCGGAAATGCCAAGTAGCGGCTTTTTGAGACCTTAGGAGAATGTGAGGAGTGGGATTAGACCTAGTTGGCTTTTACGTCGTGATTGACGGTAATTATGTTGGACTCTAGGATTCGGTCCTAGAATGGGAGTCAAATGATCCTGCGTAGGTCATTTGTATAGAAGTCTTAGACTTCTCGAGTTGAGCGGGTTTTTATGATACCTTGTTGTGAACAGGTTGAGTACGCCTTCCCAAGGGAAGCGTGAGCGTTTTGTGAGATAGCGTTTGGGACGAGGTAAGTCTCCGGACTTACTTAGCTCGTATTTTCCGTATTAGCATTGATGTGTGTTTGGTGGTGCGTGTTTATGTTTTGCTATAACTATTAAACCGGTAAATAGGACCACCGACTTATATGTATAATTTTGGCCCAAGTGTATGATAACGGGCGGTGACAATACTGCCTAGCCTTGCGGGGTCTAGGGGATTCTCGGCGACTTGCCCGGCGGGTTAGATGGACGGAGGCATCCGTGCCATTCCTTGCCGGAGGGGGAACCGAGGCGGGACCATTGGGGTCTCGTGTCACAACCGAAGCTGAATTAAAACGGTATATGACTTGATGATATAAAGATAAAGAAACGGACTTGTGTGATTTATATTATATGCTATGAGTGTGTTTGTGCCTTGACTGCTTTTCTAATGCGTAGAATATTAGCTAACGGTTTTAAACCGATTGTGTAGATGACTTGTAGGTTAGGAATGCTGCCGAGTGAGGCGGAGGAGTGGACAGCCGGGGTCTCCGTACATTATAGGACGGGGATGTTTTGAGTCTTTTCATGTCGTCTTTTATGGATATTATCGTTTGTTAGAATTCAGATTTATTTACGTTGTTTTAAGGACTCGGCTGAGTTTCCAAGTTGTAGTTCGTACTTTTCGTTTCCGCATACATTAAAACGTATTTGAGTTTTCGACCTTTATTTGTGCCATGTTGAAAGGTCCGGTGAAATTGTTGTCAAGCTAAGGGTCGGGACCCATTGTGAGGTCTCGCCCGTAGCGCCCCGAGTCCCGCGGATTTGGGGTGTTACAAAAGTTGTATCAGAGCCCTAGGTTGACAACAATGGCACTCGCAATCTTTTAAAGGCCGAATGAGGTATAAAACAGAACCCACACGGGTTCTGACTTTGCGTTTTCAAAATCATATGCATGAGTCGGGATTGGGTTAGAATGTACGGGACCACCGCTCCTTCCGCAAACCTCGACGACATAGATCTCTGGATTAGAAGTAGGTATAAATTATTATATAGTTATATATAATTTATGACCTTAGGGTGATTGTGGAAATTGTATGTATCTAGATACTATGTGACCTTAGGATGTTTGGGCTTGCATGCCTTGAAAATGTATTATGAACATGTTATATTTATGCTTTTAAGTTATTATACCGGATTATAAATAGGACCACGTATTTATAAGTAAACGCATTACGAAACCAGATGGCATATACGAGAGCGACAACAAATGTAGGACCCGATAGGGGTAGACAACCACTTCCCCCTACCGCCCCAAGAGGACGGGGACGAGTAGGAAGACCTCCAGGTACGAGAGGTAGAGGTCGGGGACGTGTCCCCATTACGGACCCACCAGTTGTGGGGGCACCAGCAGTCGAGTCCCCAGTAGAGGAGGTCGCAGAGAGCATCATTCCCGAGGCTAGGGATGGGACCGTGGTTAGGTCCGGAGCACAGGGTTCTTCATCTACCAGGACCGGAGGAGCTTCCGTGGCAGCTACTGTATTTAGAGATTACGTACGTCGGGTAGAGGAGGCGTTTAGGACGGGAGCACCACCTCCCGCACCACTAGTGCCTGCACCTGCACCAGAGAGATCAACTAAGGTCACACAGAGGGTGACCCCGGTTCGGGTTGCACCAGAGATAGTTGCACCAGTAGTGGTTGCACCGAGCCAGTTGTGGAGGTTGCTAGGCCGAGAGACGAGCTGAGGTCTCCGAGACCTGATTCATGGTTGAAGGCTTTCAACCAGCAGCATGTACCCTACTTCGACGGGAAGGTAGGGTTAGAGGTGGAGCATTGGATTGGGCACGCTGAGTCAGCCTTAGAGGCGATCCGCTGCCCAGAGGAGAGGCAGGTGGAGATAGTTCAGACACTGTTTCGAGAGCAGGCCCAGTACTGGTGGAGGACAGTTAGAGGCAGTGTGACCAGGATGGATCAGCTGTTGAGCCTCGTTAGGGAGACCTTTTGCCCAGCTTCACTGAGGAGTGACAGAGTCCAGGATTTCCTGGAGGCAGGATTCGAGGACGTCCCAGTCATTGAGGCGATCAGGCGATTTCGGGCAGAGTTAGCCTTGCTGGGACCTTCCGCACCCCCAGCGGACCAGCATGTCTACCTTTTCTCCTGGATACTGAAGGAGTCCACCCGCGCTTACTTGGCGGGATTCCGTTGTACCTCACTGGCGGAGTACCAGGACCGGGCTTCAGCCTATGAGAGAGACCGCCTTGGGTCTAGGAGAGCAGCACAGTCTGGGAGACCGGACAAGAGACAGAGGACGGCACCAGCTAGGTCAGGGGCCGGAGCTACAGGTCAGGGACGTTCTGGTCCTCAGCCGTCGAGACCGGCATCCGACGGAGGACCTCAGTGCTACGCTTGTGGAGGGTTTGGACACAGGAGGGATACATGTAGGAAGCCGCCTGTGGCTTGTTTCACTTGTGGCCAGATGGGTCACCGAGCTGCTTTTTGCCGGCAAGGCACCGTCACAACAGGGTTCCTCGCCTGCTGGCATAGCAGGGAGCGATCAGAGGCCGCAGTATCAGTCACAGGGCTCTCAGCAGAGGAGCTAGGGTCAGGGTCAGACCCGCACTCAGGGATCCGCTCAAGGACAGGGCCGAGGTAGAGGCCGAGGTGGAGGTACTCAGGAGACCAGGGGCACACATGCCAGGGTATTCGAGCTGAGGAGTGCTGTTGATCCTCCAGCGCCGGCAGCCCCAGGTACTATTCAGATTCACGGTTTTTCGGTCCGAGTTTTATTTGATACGGGTGCTACGCACTCGTTTATATCCGATGATTGTGTAGCTAGGTTGTCCTTAGCTACGATAGAGGGGAGACCCTTCACTATAGGGTTACCCGATGGAGGTAGGGTTAGTGGTACCCGAGAGGTACGCGGTTGCCCCATTCGGTTGGGGAACCGAGATTGGTTAGCCGACTTCTTTGTCATGCACTTAGTGCATGAAGAAGTCATCTTGGGTATGGATTGGATGGACCGCCATCATGCCGTTTTGGACATCAGCCAGAGGACCGTGACGATTTCCACAGAGACAGGGCAGGAGGTGATTTTCCGAGGTTGGGACCTCGGGAAAGCCGGTACAGTCATTAGCGCCGTTCGAGCTGCTAGACTTATCGGGCAGGGATGTGAGGCCTTCTGGTGTTATGCCATGAAGGAGGAGGAGACGGGACCATCACTAGAGGAGATCCCTGTGGCATGCGAGTTCGAGGACGTATTCGGGGAGCCACTTGGGCTACCACCGCAGAGGAGCGTTGACTTCACTATTGAGTTGGAGCCCGGCACTAGGCCGATCTCCAAGGCTCCATACCGCATGGCGCCGATCGAGTTGCTGGAGCTGAAGAAGCAGCTCGAGGAGTTAGCCGATAGGGGTTTCATACGCCCGAGCGTTTCCCCTTGGGGTGCACCGGTCCTCTTCGTTAAGAAGAAGGACGGATCTTTGAGGCTATGTATCGACTACCGGGAGTTGAACAAAGTCACCGTCAAGAACAAGTACCCGTTACCGCGCATTGATGATCTGCTAGACCAGTTGCAGGGAGCTTCCGTATTTTCACGTATCGATTTGAGGTCGGGATACCACCAGCTTAGGGTGAGAGATGAGGACATACCGAAGACGACATTCAGGACGAGATACGGCCACTATAAGTTTGTTGTGATGCCATTCGGGCTCACGAATGCACCATCCGTCTTCATGGAGTTGATGAACGGCATCTTCATCGACTTCTTGGACCAGTTCGTGGTGGTGTTTATTGACGACATCTTAGTCTACTCCCGTAGTAGAGAGGAGCATGAGGGACACTTGAGGACAGTACTTCGAGTCCTCCAGGATAGAGAGCTTTACGCTAAGCTCTCTAAGTGTGAGTTTTGGATGTCCGAGGTAGTTTTTTTTGGGACATATAGTTTCCGCCGAGGGTGTCTTGATCGACCCGGGGAAGATAGAGTTTGTTTCCTCATGGCCGCCTCCTAGGACGGTCAAGGAGGTGCGCAGTTTCTTGGGCTTAGCGGGATATTACCGCCGTTTTGTTGAGGGTTTCTCTGTGATTGCACGACCGCTCACTTCCTTGCTGAGGAAGTCTACCAGGTTCGTCTGGTCCGAGCCTTGCCAGTGCAGCTTTCAGGAGCTGAAGAGGAGGTTGACCTCTGCTCCTGTGTTAGCCCAGCCTGAGGGCATAGAGGACTTTGTGGTATATAGTGACGCCTCCAAGCTAGGCTTGGGGTGCATCTTGATGCAGAGGGGTAGGGTTATTGCGTACGCTTCTCGGCACCTGAAGCCGTACGAGGAGAACTACCCTACCCATGATCTCGAGCTAGCGGCAGTGATTCACGCCCTGAAGATCTGGCGACACTACTTGTATGGGGCTACGTGCCAGATCTTCACAGACCATAAGAGTCTGAAGTACATATTCACTCAGCGGGAGTTGAATAACCGCCAGAGGAGATGGCTGGAGCTCATCAAGGACTTTGACTTGGAGATTTTATACCATCCTAGGAAGGCGAACGTAGTCGCCGATGCTTTGGGTAGGAGGACACCTCGGGAGGAGGTGATAGCTCGGCTAACGGTTCAGCCTTAGCTACAGAGGGATTTGATGGGCTTAGAGTTGGATATCCGATTTCCGGGTACAGACGGTCGTTTATCCGAGTTAGAGGCGTTACCTGACTTGTCCGGAGAGATCATGCAGAAGCAGGAGAGTTGTCCCATTTTGAGGAAGGTCCGGGACAGGATGTCCTGAGGAGAGGCACCACAGTTTGTCACGGGAGCAGATGGGTTGTTGAGACGTCAGGGACGCATTTGTGTACCGTCGGATCAGGAGCTTAGAGAGCGGATTTTGCACGAGGCCCATTCCACACCTTACTCCGTGCACCCAGGCGCGAGTAAGATGTACCAGAACCTTAGGAGATCCTATTGGTGGGGCGGGCTCTAGCCCGATGTAGCTAGATATGTGGCCCGATGCGCGACCTTCCAGCAGGTCAAGATCGACCACCATAGACCTGTAGGAGAGCTCCACCCACTGCCCGTGCCGCAGTGGAAGTGGGAGGACATATCTGTGGACTTCGTGACCGGCCTGAGACCTAGTAGGAGCTTTGACGCGATATGGATGGTAGTAGACCGGCTGACGAAGACCGCACGTTTCATTCCTATACGGGAAACGTGGCCGGTGAGTCGTTTAGCCGAGGAGTTTACCCGTCAAATTGTGAGACTACATGGAGTCCCGGGGACCATCATCTCGGACAGGGACGGGCGTTTTACCTCGAGGTTCTGGCAGTAGGTACACGCCGCCCAATGTTCGAGTCTCCATTTCACCACCGCATACCATCCCCAGACCGACGGCCAGTCTGAGCGGACTATTCAGACTTTAGAGGATATGCTTCGAGCGTGTGTACTAGACTGGGGTCAGGTATGGCCAAATCATCTCCCGTTGGTCGAGTTTTCGTATAATAATAGCTGGCACGCTTCGATTGGGATGGCACCGTATGAGGCATTGTACGGACGGAGATGCCGTACTCCCTTGTGTTGGGACGAGCCCGGGAGCTCTAGCATTGTAGCACCGGATCAGGTACAGGACGACATGGCGAGAGTCGCTTTGATTCGGGAGAGGATGTTGGGTGCGCAGAGCCGCCAGAGGTCGTATGCGGATAGGAGGTGTAGACCTCTCAAGTTCAGGGTAGGAACTCAGGTCTGGTTGAGGATGTCACCGACACGGGGCGTTAGACGATTCGGCATTAAGGGGAAGTTAAGCCCCCGATATGTCGGACCATTTGAGATCTTGGAGAGAGTCGGTGAGGTGGCATACCGGTTAGCATTGCCACCGCGGTTGGAGGGTATACACCTGGTCTTTCATGTCTCTCAGCTGAGAGAGTACATACATGACCCGAGACACGTCATTAGTCATGAGGACCTAGTGGTCGAGCCGGACCACACTTTCGCAGAGCACCCGATAGCGGTCTTAGAGCGGAGTACGAGACGCCTTCGATCGAAGGAGATACCGATGCTTAGGATTCAGTGGTTGAGGCGAGGAGCCGACGAGGCTACATGGGAGACGGAGGATAGTATCCGGAGGAACTATCCCGAGTTTTATGCAGACCTAGCCACCTCGATAGGACCGTTGGGTTAGTCCCGAGATCTTTCTTGTTTGCTTTTTGTGATATGTGTTTGGTTGAATTATGTGGACCTTACGAGGTTGTGATATGTTTCTATACATAAGCTTGATTTAGAGATGACAGTATACCTTTTATGAGTTGTACGGGATTACGAGGCGAATATATTGGAGAGTGTTGGGTTTAGCAAGTTTCGGGACGGAACTTGTTTTTAGAAAATGAATTTATCGAGTTATTCTTATTTCCGTAAAATATTCTACGGAATATCCGACTTTTATTCCAAACCGTAAACCGTAAATTATTTTACGGGAATGTCGGGAATTTTCCGACCCGTAACACCCGTTACGGAACTAGTTTAACGAGTCATTTTTCACCCGGGTTCTTTTCCTCCCTTCCTCTTGGAAATCCCGGCCGAGACAAGCTCGACCAGCCTATCTCGGCCGAGACCGAGGCCCAGCCTCTGGCTTGTAGAGCGTGCCGCCCAGCCTAGCATGCCGCCCGCCTACTCCCCGCCTAGCCTGCAGCTCCCCTCTGCAGCACTCCACGCCCAGCTCCCCTCTACACCACTCCCCGCCTCTGGCGCCTACAACCCTAGGCCGACCCCTCGGTCCCGCTCCACACTAACCTACACCCGAGCTGCACACCACACTTCCCCCCTCCCTCCTCTCTCACTCACATCTCCCTCAGCCCTCTTCTACGTCCAGCCGCCGCCCCGCCGTCGTCACTCCGCCGCCGCTACGTCCCGAGCCCTTGGAGCACGCCGGAGAGCCACCAACCGAGCCCCTCTCCCTCTTTCTGCGTCGAGGCTTCTCGGGCAAGGAGAGCCGCAGCAAAGCCGTTGCCGCCCCGGAAAGGCCTTGTTCCGCCCTTGCGGCGCCTGCCTGCACGAGCCCCGCGGACGCCACGGGGGAGCCGCTCACCACCCGCTCCCTCTTCTCCTGCAGCCGTCCCCCACCTCCTTCTCTGTCGCCGGAGAAAGGCCACCACCGGGGAGCCGCCGCCCACGAGAGGGACTGCCACCATCTGCAGCCGCGCAAGGAGCCCGGAGTCTTCCCCTCCCGCGCCTGTGTCCTGCTGCCGCCGCCGCCGCGGGCTAGTGCAACAGCCTTTGTGGCTAATTAAATCGGGCCCCTCACTTTAGGTATATTTACGATTTTGGCCCTAAGCTTTTGGTTAATTACAGTTTATACCGAACAGTTTGATAAATTACAGTTTATGCCCATATGTGTTAGGAATTGCATAAGTTCCCGGAAAATATGTTAGCGAGTTTTAACCTCGGAAATTAGACGATTTTATCTTAGGTTCCGTTATGCTATAAGTTTACGATCTTTTAACATATGGGCGAAATGGATAGTATCATGATAGGTTGGAAATTATAACTTAGCGGAAATGCCAAGTAGCGGCTTTTTGAGACCTTAGGAGAATGTGAGGAGAGGGATTAGACCTAGTTGGCTTTTACGTCGTGATTGACGGTAATTATGTCGGACTCTAGGATTCGGTCCTAGAATGGGAGTCAAATGATCCTGCGTAGGTCATTTGTGTAGAAGTCTTAGACTTCTCGAGTTGAGCGGGTTTTTATGATACCTTGTTGTGAACAGGTTGAGTACGCCTTCCCAAGGGAAGCATGAGCGTTTTGTGAGATAGCGTTTGGGAAGAGGTAAGTCTCCGGACTTACTTAGCTCGTATTTTCCGTATTAGCATTGATGTGTGTTTGGTGGTGCGTGTTTATGTTTTGCTATAACTATTAAACCGGTAAATAGGACCACCGACTTATATGTATAATTTTGGCCCAAGTGTATGATAACGGGCGGTGACAATACTGCTTAGCCTTGCGGGGTCTAGGGGATTCTCGGCGACTTGCCCGGCGGGTTAGATGGACAGAGGCATCCGTGCCATTCCTTGCCGGAGGGGGAACCGAGGCGGGACCATTGGGGTCTCGTGTCACAACCGAAGCTGAATTAGAACGGGATATGACTTGATGATATAAAGATAAAGAAACGAACTTGTGTGATTTATATTATATGCTATGAGTGTGTTTGTGCCTTCACTGCTTTTCTAATGCCTAGAATATTAGCTAACGGTTTTAAACCGATTGTGTAGATGACTTGCAGGTTAGGAATGCCGCCGAGTGAGGCGGAGGAGTGACAGCCGAGGTCTCCGTACATTATAGGACGGGGATGTTTTGAGTCCTTTCATGTCGTCTTTTATGGATATTATCGTTTGTTAGAATTCGGACTTATTTACGTTGTTTTGAGGACTCGGCTGAATTTCCAAGTTGTAGTTTCGTACTTTTCGTTTCCGCATACATTAAAACGTATTTGAGTTTTCGACCTTTATTTGTGCCATGTTGGAAGGTCCGGTGAAATTGTTGTCAAGCTAAAGGTCGGGACCCATTGTGAGGTCTCGCCCGTAGCGCCCCGAGTCCCGCGGATTTGGGGTGTTATAGTCCCATTGTTTATGTATTCGTTTAACCTGTACAAACAAATAGGTATGCTAGCGTACATTATTTGCTGCGTTTTTAGGTCAAGATGAACAAGAGATTCGGTGAACTCTTCCTCACCTAAAGATCTTGGGGCTGCAACGATCTTCTTCGATTTCTCTCTTTGTCGCCTTCAATTTCTCACGCTTGTTTTCTCTCATTGTGAACAAGAGATTCGGTGAAGCCTTCCTCATCTCAAGATTCTGAATGAGACGACACATATTTTTTTGTGTTTTCAATACTTTGTCACAATCGTTTCCATTCTTTCTCCAACTTCCGAATTCCACCGGTAGGTTAGGCCTAAGCCCGCTGCAAAAATGCACCGCAACCATATATATGCTAGCGTATGGAGTGGGCGCCGATGTCGTTGACAACAACCAAAAAAATCCACCAAAATAAGACCCAATGGAAACCAATGACAACAATATCAGCAAAGATAATCGTGTACGCATTCTTCACAACTTCAACATTCAAATCGTGCACGCATTCTTCAATAATGTCAATCTCAAACCATACATGTCTAACATAAGACTTTTCTCTTTGCTAACACATTGGCTGACATATTTTCCCAGGTATATCTTGGCGTCCTCCCTTCCAGGCCTGTAAAATTAAAAAAATGAATTAACAAAATTAAGATTTTAAAAATAAAAAACTATGACCAATATATCCCAGCAATATGACCAATATACCTCATTAATTGGCTCCAGAGATGCCGGTTTCATGTTCTAACGTAAACAAGCATTTGCTATACTAAGGGCACATTTCAGTCTGGCAGTATGGTTTGCTGTAAGAACCAACATATCCCCGTAAAGGGAAAAGTCTAAGGTAAATAGATGTAAGTCTAAACGCTCATGCAGAAGAACACTCCTACTATTGAAGAATTCTGATGTGATCAAGTTTTGATCAAAGGTATCCAGTAATTGAACGTAAATGTGATCGTAAGTGTGTAAAGCCCAATCGGAAAGCTACCTCCAATTTTTCACATTGATATAGAAACTTCCCCAAGTTGACAATTATCTCCAATCGAACAAGATCATATGGTACTAAGTTTGCTGTAACATGTTGCATGATATAGTTTCACTATTTTATAATTATGCAGCAATATCTTTGGAAAAATCCTAAATCTTGGATCCAAACAAAATAAAGTAGAAAAAGAAAAAAAACACCTAGGCAAATCCATTGCAATCCAAAATAAAGCAGAAAAAAACTATAAAAAAAATACCCGGGCAGGTGCATAGCAATCTAATGCACCTTCGTACGATTCTTCTTCTCCGCTCATAATAAACGATATAAAATCGGGCTAAAAGACTCAAACAAAAATTAATGTTAGAAATTCCAGGAACCAAAATATATTCCTCCACTAATATCGACAGTCTTTTCAGAAGGTCCAACAGATCCTTTCCCACCATATCACTGTAGCTTGTAAGTGACCCGTTTTTATCATCTCCATTGAGTTTCAAAGCAAATTCCATAAACTTGGACATTAGTCCAGTCTATATAAGCTTAACTCCTATATGAGTCCCTTCATCGGCCCATCTTCCCCTTTTAGATTGTCAATCCTCATCGACTTTACGAGAGTTTCTTTATCTTTAAACCTGGTAGCAAATTTGGCTAGGATTATGCAAATTTCAGCATTGGGCTGATTGTTATGAGGACGCCCCATCGTTTATGTATTAGTTTAACCTGTACAAACAAACAGGTATGCTAGCGTACATTATTTGCTGCATTTTTAGGTCAAGATGAAAAAGAGATTCGGTGAACCCTTCCTCACCTAAAGATGTTTTGGTTGCAACGATCTTCTTCGATTTCTCTCTTTGTTGCCTTCAATTTCTCACGGTTTCGGTGAAACCTTCCTCACCTCAAGATTCTAAATGAGACGACACATATTTCTTCGTTTTGTCAATGCTTTGTCCCAATCTTTTCCATTCTTTCGCCAACTTTCGAATTCCACCGGTAGGCTAGGCCTAAGTCCGCTGGAAAAATGCACCGCAACCATACGTATGCTAGCGTATGGAGTGGGCGCCGATGACGTTGACAACAACAACAAAAAATACACCAAAACAGGAGCCATTGGAAATCAGTGACAACAATATCAACAATGTTAATCGTGTACGCATCCTTCACAACTTCAGCGTTCAAATCGTGTACGCATCCTTCAACAATGTCAATCTCAAACTATACAGGTCTAACATAAGAGTTGTCCTCTCTGCTAAAACATTGGCTTACATATTTTCCCCAGGTATATCTTGGCGTCCTCCCTTCCAGGCCTGTAAAACAAATAAAATGGATTATCACAATTAAGATTTTTTTTTAAAAAAAAACTATGACCCATATATAACGAAAATATACCCAATATACCTCACCAATCGCCTCTAGAGATGCCGGTTTCATGTTCTAACGTAAGTAAACAAGCATTTGTTATACTAAGGGCACATTTAAGTCTGTCAATATGTTTTGCTGAAAGAACCAACATATCCCGTAAAGGGAAAAGTCTAAGGTAGATAGATGTAAGTCTAACAACTCATGCAGAAGAACACTACTACTGTTGAAGAATTTCGATGTGATCAAGTTTTGATCAAAGGTATCCAGTAAATGTGATCGTAAGTGTGCAAAACCCAATTGGAAGCCACCTTGAATTTTTCACACCGATATAGAAATTCCTCAAGTTGACAATTATATCCAATCTAACAGGATCATACGGTACTAAGTTTGTTGTAACATGCTGCATGACATAGTTTTGCTATTTTGTAATTATGCAGCAATATCTTTGGAAAAACCTTAAATCTTGGATCCATACAAAATAAAGCAGAAAAAAGGAAGAAAAAAAAACTGGGCAAATCCATAGCAATCCAAAATAAAGCAGAAAAAACTAAAAAAAATACTTGGGTAAGTGCATAGCAATCTAGTGCACATTCGTACAATTCTTCTTCTCCGGTCAGCTCGTAATCAATGGTATAAAACCGGGCTAAAAGACTCAAACAAAAATTTACGTCAGAAATTCTGGGAACCACAATATATTCCTCAAGTAATATCGACACTCTTTTTTTTAAATAAGTTAATTATTTTGATTTTTTTTCTCCCCGCCAATTTTAGAAAATCTTATTGAACGTTATATATTTTCAGGGTTTTTCTATCCCACATCGATTATTGAGTAAGTCTGATAGTTTGAAATTTTGTATAAATAAAGGGAGGTTTAAATCTATATACTCTACCAAGAAATACAACAGTACAATTTCACATTGTTCTTTGTTTTATGAACAGATCTACCTTTGCTATAATGCAACAACAATTGAATCTAACATAACAAAAAAACATTTACTCAACCACTGATAAGATAACTAGGAGGATAGAGAAAATGATAAACGAAATTGGCAAACAAGTCTTCTTCTATTCAAAATTTTTATTTACTTGGTGGGTATACCAAAGGAATCTAAAACATTGTCGATTAATATTCAACATTTTGATCATCTCAGCAAACAGTCGAAAATCCAGCAAAACAGGACCCAGTGGAAATCAGTAATAGCAATATCAGCAATGTGAATCGTATACGCATTCTTCACAACTTCAGCGTTCAAATCGTGTATGCATCCTTCAACAATGTCAATCTCAAACTATACATGTCTAACAGAAGACTTTTACTCTCTGCTAACACATTGGCTGACATATTTTCACCCGGTGCGTCCTCCCTTCAGGTCTATAAAACAAAAAAAAATGAATTAACAAAATTAAGATTTTAAAAAAAACAAAACTATGACATATATATAACGAAAATATGATCAATATACCTCATCAATCTCCTCTAGAGATGTCGTTTTTGTGTTGTAACGTAGACAAGCATTTGCTATACTAAGGGCACATTTCATTCTGTCAAGATGGTTTGCAAAAGAAGCAACATACCCCGTAAAGAGAAAAGTCTAAGGTATATAGATGTATGTCTAACAACTCATGCAGAAGAACATTACTACTATTGAAGGATTCCGATGTGATCAAGTTTTGATCAAAGGCATCCGGTAGTTGTACGTAAAGTGATCGTAAGTGTGCAAAGCCCAATTGAAAGCTTCCTCGGATTTTTCACAGCGACCTAGAAATATAGCCAAAAATATATATAACAGGATCATACAGAAATTTTCCCAAGTTGACAATTATCTCCAATGTAAAAGGATCATATGGTACTAAGTTTGTTGTAACATGTTGCATGACATAGTTTCACTATATTATAATTATGCAGCAATATCTTTGGAAAATCCTAAATGTTGGATCCATACAAAATAAAGCAGAAAAAAGAAAAAAAAGTACATGGAAAAATCCATAGCAATCCAAAATAAAGCAGAAAAAACTAAAAAATACATGGGCAGGTGCATAGCAACCCAGTGCATGTTCGTACGATTCTTCTTCTCCGGTCAACTCTTAATCAATGGTATAAAATCGGGCTAAAAGACTCAAACCAAAATTAACGTCAGAAATTCCAGGAACCAAAATATATTCCTCCACTAATATCGACAGTCTTTTCAGAAGGTTCAGCTGATCCTTTCCCAACTTATCATTGTAGCTTGTAAGTGACCCGTTTTCATCATCTCCGTTGAGTTTCAAAGCAAATTCCATAAAATGTATAGTAGTCCAGTCTATATAAGCGTCTTCCACAAACTCCTTCATGAGTCCTTTCATCAGCCCATCATCCCCTTTTAGATTGTCAATCCTCATCGACTTACGAGAGTTTCTTTATCTTTAAACCTGGCCGTCAATTTGGACAGGATGATGCAAATTTCAGCATTGGGCTGATTGTCATGAGGACACCCCATCGTTTATGTATTAGTTTATCATGTACACACAACCAAGTAAGTCAATGCCTATATTATTTGTTGCGTTTTTAGGTCAAGATGAACCAGAGATTCGGTGAACCCTTCCTCACCTCAAGATATTGCGGCTGCAACAATCTTCTTCGATTTCTCTCTCTGTCGCCTTCAATTTCTCACGCTTGTTTTCTCTCATGAAATGACAACTCATTCACGGATCCACTATACACAATAAATGACATATGACATTGCATTTGAATTTTGAATCTAAGAAACACAATAATCGATCATGAAATGACAACTTTGTCACAGGTCCAATGTATTTGAATTTAAAATCTGAATTTGAATTCATCTTTCCCTTTCAAATTAATCTTGAAATTCACCCAATATTTTCTATAAAACCTAAAGTGAGTTTCACATATCTACCACACAGTTTCACTTTCATTCTTCTAACTTCACAATGTCTAAAAGACCTTTCAATTACAACTCTCCTTCTTCATCCAACTCTTCTACTTGTTCTTCAACAAACCTTGTCCTAACACCTCCAACTCCTCCTTCTCCTCCACATTCTGAAACCAATATGAACATCAATAGACTAATCAATGAAAAAAAAACGATGAGCTTAGGACGAAATTGGTCCAAGAAAATGTTGGAAGTTCACTAGAACGTCGAAGCCGGACATACATAGAGAGAGATTTCGAAGGTGGGCATGATCGATTGTTCGAAGATTATTTCTCTTCGACGCCGACCTACAATGATAGGTTGTTTCGACGAAGATTCTGAATGAGACGACACATATTTCTTCGAGTTGTCAATGCTTTGTCCCAATCTTTTCCATTCTTTTGCCAACTTCCGAATTCCACTGGTAGGCTAGGCCTAAGCCTGCTACAAAAATGCCCCGCAACCATATGTACGCTAGCGTATGGAGTGGGCGCCGATGTTGTTGACAGCAACCAAAAAATCCACCAAAACAGGACCCAATGGAAACCAATGACAGCAATATCAGTAATGATAATCGTGTACGCATTATTCACAACTTCAGCATTCAAATCGTGTACGCATTCTTCAACAATGTCAATCTCAAAACATACATGTCTAACATAAGACTTTTCCTCTCTTCTAACACATTGACTGGCATATTTTCCCAGGCATATATTGGCTTCCTCGATTTTTTTATACCGATATAGAAATTTTCCCACGTTGAAAATTATCTCCAATCTAACAAAATCATATGGTCCTAAGTTTGCTAAAATATGTTACATGACATAGTTTCACTTTTTTATAATTATGTAGCAATATCTTTGGAAAAATCCTAAATCCTGGATCCATACAAAATAATGCAGAAAAAACAAAAAACAATTACTTGGGCAAATAGTCTAGAGAATAGTAAGGGGACATCATAAAGGTAAAAATAATTCACATAGTTAGACAAAAGAACGTCACACTCAAAATTGTTCATATGAGCATAATGTAACACCCCAAATCCGTAGGACTCGAGGTGCTACTGAGCTAGGATCTCACAATTGATCCTGACCCTAGCCTAACAACAAGTTCACTGAATCTTACAACAAGGCACCGATAGATTAAATACAAAACGTAAAACTGATATATAAATCTCAAAAGGTAGTACATAAGTACCGCTGAGTACAAAAGAAACATATATTCGTACATCAAATATCCCATATCCCACGATAACGATCCCAGTGTACGGAGCCCTCAGCGGATCACCCATCTGGATCACTCTGCAGCTCTCCTAACCTAAAAAGGATCTACAACACGGTATAAAACCGTTAGCTAACCATACACATATATATAGAGATGCAAGAGCACAAACACACATCAGGAATCATAACACATCATCATGGTTTCATACATTTACCCGGTTCATTATCTTTAATAAGTCCAATCACTCAATCGTATAAATAAATATATATATATATATATATATATATGAATATATGTGACACGAGTAATATAACCCTCGCCTCTCGGTGCTACTGCAAGCTGGAGAGGTCAACTGAGACTACTCCTCCGTGTACCCTAAGGGAGTGGAGACAACGTCCGTTCCGTGTACCAGATCTGGATAATCCGCAGAAAACCTCCCAGTCTCCTAGTGGGATGACGGGGCTAGGTTGTCACGGCCCTACAATGGGCGCGTACTAAACCATAGGTAGGTAATAACCACGTACATCACATGCTATCAAGCATATAACACATACACCACTCATGCATACATCCAATATAAGGATGGCAGCTAAGTAAGTCCTATGGACTTACCTCAACCTCGAAGTCTCAAACCCAAACAGCTCCAACTCTGGAGATCAACACTGCCTAAACAAGGTATAACAACATATATCAAACTCATATCCATCATAGGGGTCACACCTAGACCCAAGGGATCCATAAGGATCGTATCCTAACTCATAAACCTCAAAGCCATAACCGGCATAAACGATAACCTGATCATCCTCATTTTATCCTCATACACATACCTAGCATGCCACTAAACCGCTCATACTAGGAAAGGAAAGGATCTACCCCACTCTAGGTAGACCCGGGACAAGACGCACCCGTCTTGACCTTGTGGTAGGAGAGATTGGGGAGCAGTTTATTACTGTTTTAGTTACTTGTAGAGTAACTAGAGTGCAGTACGGGGTGTGTTTTGTCTATGGGAAATGTAGCATTGCTTATAGAAGGAAAGTGTGGGACCCCATTAGACGTTGGATTAGGGAGTACGCTCTGCTCTGGATGGTTGTGGGGGACTTTAATAATGTCATGTATCCTGATGAGAGGATTAATGGGGAGCCTGTACGGATGTACGAGTGCAGGGGTATGTTGGATGCATGTCAGGATCTTGGACTCACAGATGTACCTTTCACAAGTGATAACAAGTTCACTTGGACTAATGGTACCATCTGGAGCAGGATTGACAGGATTTTTGTTAATTCTGACTGGTTGGATCAGGAGATGTATTGCCGTGCTAGTTTTCCGAATAAGTGGCAGTTTTCGGATCATAAGCCGGCTATAGCGCATCTTATTCGACGTCCCCGGGCTGGTAAGCCTAATTTCAAGTTCTTTAATATGTGGATAGGTCATGACAAGTTCCAGGAGATTGTTGAGGAGAACTGGAAGTGTCACCTTAGGGGGACCTATCAATTCCACCTTTGCAGCCTTCTTCAGGGTATGAAAGGACCTCTACATGGGTTAAATAGGAGGCACTTTGGTCACATCTCTGAGAAGGCCAGAGTGGCCAATGAGGAGTATGCCACTTGCCTTGAGAGTGTTAGGTTGGATCCGACATCTGAGGGCTTGCGGGCTCAGCTGGATGGTTGCAGAACGAAAGCCAACAGGCTTTCTTCTGCTGAGAGGAGCTTCTTTGAACAACAGGCTAAGTCGAGGTATGTCCTTAACAGTGATAGGACTACCTCTTACTTCCATGGTCTCATGAAGGCAAATGGACAAAGGAATTTTATTCCAGCACTCCATTTACCTAATGGCTCTACCACCACTTCTCTGGAAGAAGTAGCGGATGAGGACGTATTATCAGGGGTTGTTTGGGACTGAGAGGCAGGTAGAGGTACCTCTGAGGGATTGGTTTAAGGTGGGACCACAGGTTAAGGATATGGACCAGGGGAGACTTATTGGACCAGTTTCTAATGATGAGATTAAGCAGGCTCTCTGGTCGATTGGAGACCTTAGGGCACCGGGTCCAGATGGTTTCTCTTCCAAGTTCTTTAAGCAAACTTGGGAGACGACTGGGAGTGAGGTTTGTGCTGCTGTTAGGGAGTTCTTTGTTAATGGGAAACTGCTTAGGCAAATTAACCATACCTCGGTTTCTTTGATAGCAAAAGTTGATTCCCCAACTCGAGTAGACCAGTTTAGGCCTATCTCTTGTTGTAATGTTGTCTATAAAATCATCACTAAATTGATTGCAAACAGATTAGGGCCGTGTCTTGGGTATCTCATTGACCCGGCACAATCTGCTTTCATTCCAGGGAGGTTGATGTCAGATAACATTTTCCTTGTTCATGAACTTTTACGGAGATATAGTGTCAAGAGGGATAGTAAGCGGTGTTTCATGAACATTGACTTAGCTAAAGCTTATGACACGATATCCTGACAAATCCTCCGCTATGCCATGACAGAGTTGAGTTTCCCGACCAGGTTCATTGACTGGGTGATGGAGTGTGTCACCATGACATCCTACTCCATCCGGGTAAATAAGACAATGCATGGGTTATTTCCGGGGAAGCGTGGGCTTAGGCAAGGGTGCCCTATGTCTCCGTTGCTATTTGTCATCTGCATGGAATTCCTTTCCAAGATGATACGCAACGAGACTTCTAAGCCTGATTTCCGTTTTCATCAGCACTGTGAGGAACTTAGGATTTCTCACCTGATGTATGCGGATGATGTCGTCCTCTTCTGCAAAGGGGATGTTCAATCAGTAAGCATCCTTATGGACTGCTTACGCAGATTTGAGAAGATTTCGGGATTAGCAGTTAGCCTCCCGAAATCTTCAATTTTCCTAACCTCTGTTTATGAACAGAGGCAAATGAATTAACCTTGCTTTCGGGATTCTCTACGGGAATTTTTCCTTTCCGATATCTGGGAATCCCCATAGCACCTCATGTTCTACGTGCAGCTGATTACACCCCACTCCTGGACAAGATTGGGAGGTACATCTGTGCGTGGAACAAGAGACATTTGTCTTTTGCAAGTAGACTTGAGCTTATCAGGACGGTCCTTCAGGGTACGGAGAGCTTTTGGCTATCTATGCTACCGGTTCCCGCGCTAATGATGGATAGGCTGACAGGACTATGCAGACAGTTCCTTTGGAGTTGGCCCAGAGTAGCTTGAACGCGAGTTTGCATACCCAGAAGAGAGGGTGGTTTGGGTCTCCGTAACCTTAGGTGTTGGAACTCGGCATTTATGTGTAAGTACTACTGGCACATTCATGCTAAGAGGACAGCCTTTGGGTGAGGTGGATCCACCACATATACTTACAGGTGGTCGAGCCAGACCACTGGATGCCCCACAGACGTGACTCGCCTCTGGTGAAGGCTATAATCGGAGCCAGAGATGAGGTAGCCACATTTGTGGATGAGGAGACGACATTGGAGGAGGTACTTGAAAGTTGCTGCCATGGTGGCAAGTTCAGAGTTACAGATGCCTACGACATGATCAAAGAGCATGGAGAGGAGATGGACTGGTTCAGGATAGTGTGGGACACGGGCAACACGCCCAAGCACTGTTTTATCCTTTGGATGGCGATTCTAGGACGTGTATCCACCAGAGACAGATTACATTTCCTTGACATAGACCCTACCTTCCATTGGTGCGGCCTGGAGAGTGAGTCACACGATCACTTGTTCTTTGGCTGCACTTATGCGAGGGAGGTTTGGAGGCAGGTCTGCTACGGATTCCGGATATCTACAGAGATGACCACGAGGGCATACGTCATAGCATATCTCCTGCACACTGCACCAGGGAGGAGCTGGACGAGCAGAGCACGCATATACGCCTTCTCAGCGACGATCTACTTTGTGGCATTCTAGGAATGCCCTGGTGTTTGACCGGAACAGGATCCCCATTGATATCCTGGTCCGGATGATTAGAGGGCATACCTACAGATTACTTTATGAGCCCTTTCCAGCTAGAGTTGGAGAGAGGTTTGAGGTTTAGCACTTTGTACGTTTTTATGCCAGAGTTGTATTCTGCTCTTGGCCTGCACATGTTTGATTTGTTTTTATGTCCCGGACTTAAGACTCATTTGTTGATGGCTTTGCCGAAGGTGAATGATATCTTGATCCGTTGGCTAGGCACTTGTTGGTCTATGAGTGTCCCTTTTTGCTGATGGCATTGCCGAAGGTGGAGGGGCCTTGTAGACAGTGCCATGTAGTTTATTTTATTTATATTCATAGTCTGTTGATGGTAGATGGTACGTTCAGGAGGTTTGCATGCCTACCGGGAGTACTAGGGCTTTTTCTTAGGCCTTATGTTTGTATGTTGATAAACTCTGCTGCTTTGTAGGTTTAGCCATGACCACTCTAGTCCTGGCTAAGCTACTTCTTTACACTCATTTACGAATTTACCATTTACCGTTGGGACAAGACGCACCTGCGTGACGGAAAGACGCAGGGGCGGAACAGGCAACTCGCAGGCGCGGTAAGGCTCGGCCGCAGGCGCGGTGACCGTGGCCGCTGGCAAGCGTAGGCGCGGAATAACGCGGGCGTTGGAACCGTTGCCGCAGGGGCGGCGTCTTCTGGCCGCGGGCACGGTGACAAGTCACCCGCAGGGGCGGCTACGCTGAGGCGCAGGGGCGGCGACTCTGCAGAACGTAGAGTCCCGTCTTCTCTTTCACTCTTCACGTGATCAAATCACGTCTTCTCCATTCCAAATCCACATACAACCATATACATACACAAGCCACATCAACATACATCTATACATACATCTAATCCTAAGCTAAGGAAGATGGAATCAAAGAAAGGAAGAAAAAGAAGCAAGATCACTTACCACACTTGTGGTCCTAGGCTGCCAGGAAGATCAACACACACAACAGCTGGCTTCGAAGCTCAGCAACAACAACATCCATCATCAACATCATCAAACTCACATCAATTCTCTTCCAAACTCAAAGAGAAATCAACACAAGATCAAGGAGGGAGAAGCAAGAAGGACGTAAGGCTGGGAAAAGGAGTGGAAATCCTTGCTCACGAGCCAAGGGAAGAGACTTAAGAAGGAAGGAAAATAAAGGTAAAGCACGGTCAAGGAGTCAACAAAGCCGGTTGCAGCCGCAGGAAACCGCAGGGGCGGGTTTCCTGGCCGCAGGGGCGGATCATGGCTCAGCCGCAAGGGCGGCTCTACAAACCCGCGGGGACGGCTAAAGCCAAAGTGGCTCCAAAAGATCAAGGCTCTTACACATAAGATGCTTGAGATTGTTCAAGTAGGACCTAATCACTTGAGACTCACATCTTCTCACTCTTATTCCTCTTGTTCTTTCACCCAAAATTATATATCAACTATTATTGGATAATTTTTCTTTAACGGGCTAGATATGGATCAAAACAAAGCTTAGGGGGATAAAAGGTTCTTGGTTTCAATTGTTCATAATGTAATTCGATTTTGAAGGAAATTTCAAACAAGGATGAAGATTAGAGGTAAACGAAAGGAAGTAGAAGGTTGTGTAGAAAGTTAGTTTGAAGAACTATAAGCCTTGGAAAAAAAACAAGTGTAAAAAGAACAAAAAACTAAAGAGAAGAGGTCAAGTTTGGAAGTAAGAAAAAACAAATACTTTTCAAAAAAATGAGAATTACAAAAATCAACAAAGGAGTTTAAACCTACCATAAAATCATAAACAACTAAACCGATCGAAAGGAGTTAAAACAAAACTAAAACAGTTAAAAAAAACTCATATTTAGATCACCATGAATTCGATAAACAAGATAGAAGACCATACACAAAATTTAGGGAGGAAAAACAAAGAAAAGGATATGAAAACCCAACAAAGGAGATAAAAATGCAACGAAAAAGAAAATAATTTAAATCACAAAATTTGAAAACTTAGAAGAAGAAAACATTTGAAAACGAAAGAAAATGGAAAAAATAGTATTCCTCTATAATTACTTTGTACCTTCAAGATGAAGGTGAATTTCCCTCAAAATAAAAATGGGATGAATGGTCATTATTATTGTCTTGATATATCATTTGTGTGTTCATAAAAAGAGGGTTTAGGTTAAAAAACGAGGGTCGTCCTTTTCCGACAAATAAAACTTTTCCGACATATAAAATTTTTTTTTCCTGTTTTCTTGTTGCATCATTTGTGAAAGAAATCCATTGTGTTTGTTTAGCTTTTAATGGTTGCAAGGCCTTAGTCTCTCTCTCTCTCTCTCTCTCTCTCTCTCTCTCTCTCTCTCATTTTTCGGTTTCTTGAATGATGGGATTTGGAACTCCATTGATGAATCTCAAATCGTTTATGGAGTGAACGTGTTGGTAGGAAAAGTTTTGCAACTTGTATTTTTTTAGAAGGTTCGAGCATTTTCTTCCTAAATTGCTTCCGGGATCTCTTTAGTTACTACTTTGATGATTGCTTCCTAAATTTCAGTTTTATACAGTTGTGTTACTAGTTAGTGGGTACAATTTTATGGATTGTTCCCTTTGAATTGCTTATGGAATCTCTATGTTGTATCAATTTTTTCTAAGCTTTTTGAATTCTTGAGAGATGGTGATCGGAACTCCATTGATGAACCTCAGATTCTATGAGTTTATGGAGTAAACTTGTTTGTATAAAAAGTTTTCCAGCTTTTGTCCAAAAAAGAAGTTGAATCGTCATCGTTCACCGGATTAACAAGTTTGATGTACGGGGCTCTTTGTCACCACTCACCGGATTGTTTCACGATTTGTTCATTTGTTCGAGCTTGGTCCGATTTTGTTCATTTTTTCAAGATGGCTTGCTCATGATTTATGTCCGATATAAAAACAAGCATCACAAGAGTTTGTTTAGGAAAGATAATAATTTTAGAAAAACACTCACAAAAACAAGCGAGTAGATTCACAAATTTCAAGTTCAATGTGCAATTAATCAAGTGAACCCATTGTAACTCAAACCGGATTGAATCAAGCCAGAGGGTCAAGTCACCGAAAATAAACTTGTGAGTTGTATCAGATTTGGTTCCTAGGTCGGCTCTGGCAGTGATGCAATCGGCTTTGGCCAGTGGAAGCGCGCCATGTGGTAGGGGTTTTAATTAAATTTAAAACCCCCTTTTCCCATATAAATATTAATTAAAAAACAAAAATTATTTTTGAATATGATTTAATTTAATCTATCCAATGGCACTCACTTTGCATTTGTTTCGCTATAAAATTTTTTGACTTCTTGTAAAGGATATATATATATATATATATATAGAGAGAGAGAGAGAGAGAGAGAGAGGAGGAGAGAGAGAGAGAGAGAGAGAGAGAGGAACAATTCTTAGAATAGGAAATAGGAACTAATAAGATCCGTTATATTAAAGTTCATGAACGTAAATGATTTAAAGTTATATATGAAAGTATATTTTATTAAATGAAATGGGCATATCCTTTTTCCTCTAATATATCTATAGATTTTTTAATTAATGACTAAAATATTGAAAAATAAATGTTCATTCTTTCATTGACAATTTGCATCCAACATACATAAATCTTAACGACCACTATAACACTTAACGGATTTTTAACGACCATAACAATAGACGAATTTTAACGAGTATAATACATGAAAAAATTTAACGACTACTATAAATCATAAAATAACGACCACTATAACACTTAACGGATTTTAACGACCATAACAATATACTAATTTTAACGAGTATAATACTAAAACACTTAACGACTACTATAAATCATAAAATAACGACCACTATAACACTTAACGGATTTTAACGACCATAACTATAGACGAATTTTAACGAGTATAATACTAAAACACTTAACAACCATAACACTAGACGAATTTTAACGAGTATAACACATGAAAAAATATAACGACTACTATAAATCATAAAATAACGACCACTATTACACTTCACGAATTTTAACGACCATAACAATAGACGAATTTTAACGAGTATAATACTACAACACTTAACGACTACTATAACTCATAAAATAACGACCACTATATTAACGTCGCAGTACAAATTTGAACCAAGTATTAACGACTATTCAATGGAAGCAATTGATTGAACGTCAGAATACTGTGATTGTTCAACAAAAGTTTTAACTAGTCAATGGAAGCAATTGATTGAACGTCAATTTGGGATAGCTTGAAAGTCATAATAATATATTCATTCCAAAAATAAATAAAAAATATGATTTTCTAATGTATATCTTATTTAATGAATGAATAATGAATATTGAACAATTGTGTGATTCTCACATTGGAAAGCTTATTATGCACCTCTCATCATGAGCGTACAAGTTTTAATCCAACGGTTCTTAGGAGTTCTTATTCCCTACTCTAAGAGTTGTTCCTACCGGATCGTGACCCTATATATATATATATATATATATATATATATATAAAAATATATATATATATATATATTTATTAATTGCTACTTGGGTCAAAAAAATTGGTGTGTTTTTGTGTCAAAAACAAAAATGCTACTTGGGTCCCTATAATTATATCTAGATGTAATATATCCACTTACATTTTATATAATTGAACCTCGAGATATTAAATTTATTTCAATATTTCAAACGTATTTTTATTTTGTCAAATCTTATTAAAACATATATTTTCTTAAATTAAAAAAGAATACCGCTTTAAAATTTTAAACTCTTATTCATAGGATCTCCCTAATACCCTATTATCAATTTGACTAGTTGAAACTCTTTAATTTTTAAGCTAAACGTAAAACAATCGAGCTTATGTAACGTTTTTCATAGGCTTGCTTTATTACTAGGCAACGATTGCTAGGTTAAGCTTAATGATCATTACGGTGGGAGTGGAAAAAAAAACTTGTAAATAAATCCAATAGGAAAAATCGTTACGGTAGAGAATGGGGAAAAAATTGCTTTTAACGGTCGTGTAAAAGTCATTACAAGTATTTTTTTTTATTCAGGCATGACAACCGTTACAACACGACCGTAACAACTATTATCAGACCGTATCAACCGTTGCAGGCATAAAAAACATATATTGTTATTTAAACTACAATTATAACTAGTGCTTGACTCTAGTAAATATTTTTTTTATCTATCCAATGAAACTACCCTGTGAACACTTACCATGGTCTTTAATCATGTTCATTCATTATTTAATCTAAGGGATGCTAGAGGTTCCTACTCCCTAATTCCTACCATATGAAAGGTTCTCACTTTGATCATACAATATATTAGAGCTTATACTATCTGAATTCGGGCCGGATCCGGACCGGTCTTTTTCTATTTTTTTTGTCCGGATGTCTGGGCTAAGCCCGATTTCCGGGCTTCTAGTCGTGTGCGTACCCATCCGGATGTCCGGGCCAGACTGCCCGTCGGATATCCGGATCCATTTTTTTGTTTGTCTACAAAAACTAAAAATCTGCATTTAATATTCTAAAACTTTGCATTCATTATCCATTTCATAGATAGGACTTTATTTCAGCTATCTTGTCTGCAAGATACAATTAGTTCCTATCATCCCCTGATTATATACAATTAAGCAAGCCATGTATAGTGAGTAACAACTAACAAGCATATGATCAGCCAGAAGGTTAAATAACAAAACCCAAGTGAATGGAAGTAAGTGAACCCATCTGATATAAGATCTTCAAAATCAGACCCGTACATCAGATATGCTTGGTGCCAAATTCTACTCACATTCCAAGAGTGCTTGACTTTATGATAAGTGAGAGACGCCGAAGTATGGATCTGAGGTTGAGAGACGCTGAAATTTGGATTTGTGGTTAGAAACGCCTAGCAGACGAGGGTCGAGGAGTGAGAGAGGCCGAAGTAGGGATTTGACTAGCTGAGGTTGCTCAGAGAAGTGAGAGCCGCCGAAGTTGGAATCTGAGGGCTAGTTTGAGAAATCCGCCGCCTGAGTGTCGAGTGAGGAAGGGTCAACGGCTGAAGCTCTTACTCCCTTAGGGTTTATTAAGGGACAATATATATATATATATTATTTTATTTTTTTTTATTTTTATTTTTTTTAAAATTGGGTCGGAATTTTCGGTTTGGTCAGGCTTTTCATCTTGTCCATACCCGTTCGTTTTTGGGGGCGGGTGGGCTGTTCTGGTCAACCCGGAATATATAAGCTCTAATACATATAGGGATTATTCAGATGAGAATAAATTTAGTTCATTTTCTTATATTAATTGGTTCATTTTTACTTCACTTAAGCGTTCATTTTTTTGAACTTTAAAAAAATGAATGCTTATCCTAAAAATATAAACGCATATATTTGTTTATAATTGAAAAAATGAACCGGTGATATCAAAAATAAAACAAATGGCTAACATTAAAAAAGAAAAGAAAAAGGAACATATAGTAGAAATAAATGCATAAAATTTGCATCTCCACAAGCTCACCCAAACAGAATCTATATAGTATATATAGCTACTCTCAAATAGTTATATCCAGGATATACTATAATGGGCACCATTTGAAAATAGTCAATAATGTTGCTAACAAGCTTGCAACTATAGGACACGACTATCCTTCACCTTTGACGACAACGGACACGGAAGCTGAAGCTCTCGTTTGTAAGGATGCTCTAGTCTGTCTATCCAAAGAAGATCATACCAAACTTCTTACCCTACAGTATTTGAGGGAAAAAAAATCTTACTTGTATAAGTCGGTATTACTTGAGTTCCCCAGAAGATATTCTAGAATATTCTCATGTCACCTCTTCTTGATTTTCTTCCTCTGTTTCACTTGCTTCTTCTTGAGGTTTAAATGTATATCTGGGATGCCCAAAGCCTTCTTAACTCTGGGAATTTTGATCACTGAAATTTCAAAGGAAAAACAAGAAAGGATTTGTCATGTAGGTTTGGTTAAACATGTCTAGAACCCAGAAATTTTCGATGTGTTTGTACAAGAGGATTCATGACCAATGTGGTTGTGAAGCAGAGTTAAACACTTACTAGATTCATAACACAAGGAGAATAAGTTTGAGGATACCCAATAGCATAATATAGCCTGCATAAGATTTTGTTTTCAAAACCAAGGTAGAAGATGATTAAATCATATAAGTTTTCATCAAGTAATTCAAGTTAGAGAATTGATATAAGGAGATTGTTCTTTCATGTAAGATGAAAGGCTTGCCAAAAAGAACATGATTTTCAAGACATGAAAAAAATACCTTAGGCAAAATCACGGTAAGAGGTAGTGATACTAGGGCTAAAACCCTTGTATCGATTTTTGTTATGGAATCCGCATGACTCTCTTGCATTTTATACTGCAAACCATAAATTAATGTCAGAGATAGAGAGCTTCGGTAATAAATCAACAGGTCAACAGATTGCTGTCATAAGAAAATTAGAAAAAGGAAATATTACCTCCATTGGTGCCAAAAATGTCAGAGCTGTCATAAGAGGAAAAATATACATATCATCTGGAGTGGTGAGATCTGTAAACCACAGTGCTCCCCCGTTTTTGAATGATGGAACTTTCATTGTCATGTTTGCAATCTACAAAAAAAATCATTATTAACATAAAAAAAATGAATTATTTGAGTACAAATTTAGAAACACCTTTATCCAAGAAACTTTGACATTTGCAAATTGTAAAAAAAGAACATAATGGATGAATTATATCTCCGGCTTACAGCAATGTAAAAAATGATGATGATAGGGGTTTGGATAAATATTTCCTTATATGGAGTAGATGGAGTCACCCCGTATCTGCAACATCAGATATTTTGCCAATAAACTTATATTAATGGAAAGGAGACAAGAAAAGTTGAGCAGAAGAAATAAAATCAACAAAAGTTGTAGTATTTGTTCTCCTACAGAACTCTTTGACCTTCTTACACCTTAATCTAAAATGATCTTCCGTCAAGGAAAGGGGCAAAATCTTAGACTCGATCTCAAACCGTTCAACTTACTAACAGACTTTATAAATGGATCAGAACAATTTATCTACTTCTTAGTACATGTAGGTCAGCGTATGTTTCCAGAGTGTTTGTTAGTATTACACTTTGCACAACAATTACATATTCAACGATAAAAAAATCAGCAATTCAAATTTCGGCTAACTTGATCTGTATGAGCACTATACATGATTGAAGATAAATGCTGACCATTCTTATACCATAATTCATAAGTTGAATTTTGGACATCATTTTAAAAGATTAATTAATTTTCTTTTTTAATACTAGGTCATATCATAGTATATTTTGCAACCTTCTAACCTGAGGTTAGATTCATCATGAGTATTGAGTACTCACTATTGAACATAATATATACTAGAAATAATCAAGAAGCAAGAGTTGTTCAATGATTCACGGATAAAGAAGAGATGCTTACTCATCAAAAAGATCCTTTATCTTTTGTTTCCCTTCAGCAACAGCTTGGGGTTCCCTAGCCTGTAAAGGTGTGAAAAACATGTTAATGACATTCATCAAGGTGTTTGTCACCATTTACATTATGATCGATTTTGGTCTTAACCCTATTGAACTAACTTCATTTTTCTTTTCTTTTTTCATTTATGCCGTATGATTGAAAATATAAAATAACAAATAATCATGAAATGTAAATATATAATTGAAGCTCTAAACTGAATATCCAAGTGTCCGCCCTGCATTACTAATAAAGGGAAGCTCAAAATCCAAATTACAATAAACTAATTTAGAGGAGTGTCCAAAGAAAATATTTCTTCTAAAAAACTTCGGCCCGGACCCATCTGACCCGAAGTTCCTAGTGCCAAGGACCGATCCTAACGCACTAGGGTAGAGTGGTCCAGGTCGGCAATCCGAATTTTCAGTTTGGACCTAATTTTGAACAACACTGTGTTTGTTAACATATACTCCACTATAAACAAGGGACATTTCATTCTTTATGGATTTTCGAACTGTGTCCAGAAACAGTATGGGGGTTATGCATTGATCATCAAAAAATAAAATTCATCTATGCAAGTTTTTGCGACTTTGAGCTCTAAAGTGTTTTGATGAACATGATTATCATATAACTGAAAAGGTCAATAGAACATACATATTACCTGAGCTTGCATTTGCTTCTGAATCTCCTCTAATTGCGGCCTCATCAACTGCAAAACAATTTTCAAACCCATGATAATCAAGTGTAACTTTAAATAATTAAGAACTTATGCATTAGACCTTGGTTTCATACTCACGTTGCAAACACAACAGTTTGATCAATACAAGGCTGACTTTTCCTCAGGAATAAATGTATGCATAATTTGACACATGAAACAATAATTTATAAAATTAATCTATAAGCATAGTACAGTACCGTGAGCTTTGAAGTAACCTTAAGTAGAGATATCTGGAACGGGATTGTAACTCCACGAACAAACAGAGTGGCAAGAGCAATGGAGCTCCACCTATCACAAACAACAATGATACAGTCAATTAAACTTTTCATCCCACTATATCAGACACTAGACAAATTCCATGAGATCATCAAGAGAAGAAACTTCGCAGAAATGGTAATTAACCTACCAATTCAAGCCAGTAAATGAATGAACACCATTAATCAAGTACTGCAGGGCAGCAACAGGGAATGCTGAATCAGCAGCTGCAATTGTATCATTGATTGCAGTCGCAACTAAATCAGCATAAGCTACAAAACTATTAGTATCTGCCTCCCCAACAGAGGTCGACATGCACCTATTTAAAGGAAATACATTTCCAACTAGCCCACAACCTGTTCGACAAAATGCGCCAGTGAATCTCCGTGGAGAAGTATTGTTCAAACAACTTCCAAAAGACCTCCTCTGGGTCAAAAGAATCTCAAACATTGACCTGGACGACGAGTTTAACTTTTCCAATTTATTGTGATCATTATCGCGAGAAGAAATGTAACTAAAGGAGGGGCTGAATCTACGAGGGAGAAGCGCAGCTCGGATTGAGAGGCTACGCCTGTAAGCCATCCTCGAAACCCAGTTGAGTCGCGATGTCTACTATCAGAAAACACAGTTTTAACTTCAAATGGGGTTTAGAAGGGAAAATATGGACTTAGACCAGTACGAAGCTCCGACCATTTCACGAAGAGAGGTTTGGGTAGGGTGTGGATACGGACCAACGGTTGCAGATCGGAGCCCGCGGCGTTGCAAGAACTGTTTGACAAAGCTGAATTGTGCACGAACTTCGCTCTTGGGAAATTTGCAGAGAAAGCTTCATCTTTGGAGGGGTTCAACGCTAGGTACACTAATCTAAAAAACTGACGATAACCTAAGGTTTAAGAGCATCCGCACCGACTTTAATCTTAACATATTTTTCTTTTCTTTTTTATTTTCACTTTTTAATAACACATCTTAGTATTTATTCGCGCAATAAAACCCTTCTATTGTTCTTAACGGTTATAAATATAACAATTTTTTCGTGTCCAATTTTGTTGATTTGGTGTTAGACAGTTAGAGTGTGCTTGGAGGGGCATGGACTTATCGAAATCCGACGCCTCTTATTCGAGTTTAAATATGAGGTTCTTATTTTCACATAGTATTGTGTGCATTTTCTCCTACTTAGGAGTGTTCACCTCTTTCCTTTGCATTGACTTCCATCATTTTCCATTTTGTTGCTTTCTTATCGGCTTTGTGCTTTATATTATAGACTTTGATTTAAAAAACTTATTTTTGTTGATTGCCGTCTTGTCCCCAGGTTTTTGTGTTGATGTTTATGCGGTCTTTCGATACACTAGACATGTTTACTTTATTGATTTTCTTACCATTTTAAATAAAACACTTAAAGCCATACTAGCTACCACTTCGATTTACAACCTTAAATACTAAATTCCTTGATCAAATTTAACTCTCCAAATTCCATTACAAGAGACCAAAGAAGAAGATATACTCTTTTCTGCAAACTTTTGTTGTCTCCTGAACACATTGTCCACCGCCTGACAACACAATTGCATGCAATTTGTATAAATGTCTCCTCTCAAAAGAAGAAGACATACTTTGTGTTTTGTGTTTTTAGGTGATTTGGGTCTAAAATAGAGCACAAAGGACCAATCCAAGTCAATCTAAGGAGTACTCTTCATCATAGAGCTAAGGAAGGAAGAGAAAAAGGAAGCAAGGAAATCAAGGAGCAAGAGAAGTAAGAATCCCAAGAAGAGGACCTCGAGTTTACAAAAAATCGAGGTAAGGAGACTTGGAAACCCCAGCTAAGTACAACTCAAGTTGCAAATGTCAACCTAGGTCGAGCTTACTCAAGAAACTCGAACAAGGAAGACACAAAACTCGACCAAGGAAGACAGAAAACCCAATCAAGGAAGAAATTTATTCAACGTAGGTCGAGTGACCTAAAAACTCGACCTTAGAAGGAGAGAAATTCGAGCAAAGAGTACATTCCAGAAGAAGTTTGCACTTAACTTGGGTGACAATGGCAACTCCGACAAGGAAGCACAAAAACTCGAGCAAAGAAGCACAAAAACCCGGGCTACGTGTAACTCTAGAAGGCGGTGAAAAACTCGACCGAGGAGATCCTTCGACTCGACCTAGGCAACGCAAAACTCAACCTTCGCTGCCCGGTGTGGACCACTATTGCAACTAACTCACACTTGATGTGTTTGATTCGTTTGAGGGTTCTAGCTAGATGGGGGATCACGATTTTACCTATATATAAAGGGCTTGGCTGATTGTAATAGACACCAATTCACCATTCTACAAAACAATTCTCTCTTTTGTAAGCAAGTTAGCCGATTGGCAAGAAGAAGTAGAAGTGTTCTAGAAGTTCTTTACAAATCTCTTCTCTAGATCCATTTTCAATCTTGTTTTGGCCATAACTTTGGATTGGTAAGTCCGTTTTAGTCCGTTGTTCTTCCTACATTCCTAATTTTCAATCTAGTTTGTCACCATGGTATCCATTTCAGTTGGTCGTGTTATTAAATTTTCAGTCATGAGTGAGTAGTCACCATGCTAGGAGTTGGGGTGAAAACTCAAAATCATGCTAGGATTGTCTTGATCTATTGTGTGTTTATAAAACAATATGGAGAATCAAATGCATGACTAGTAGCATGTATGAGTTCTCGAATTCATTTGAATTTTCCCATAACACATTGTATATTTTCCCATAGCACATTGTCTATTTTCAAGCATGAACGAGTGTTTTGATGAATTAACCATCCTAGAAGAGACACATACGTAATTCGAAGGTGGTTGTGCAACATTTGATGCCTATGATGCTTGAATTATGCTAGCTATGGCCGTGAGGATGGATACCACATTTGTCATGAGAATGTCCAAGCTATGATATGTTGAATTGTGCAAACAAATAGCAAACACCATGATGCGGGATTATGCCGCGAGGGTTGCCCGATCTTTCAACACCACGAACTAGATAGAGAGAGTGATGGATGATACGTGAGATGATGTAGAGAAACGTGGGGTATGGATGGATGAGGGATCCGGTGATTGGGATGAATCGTAGAAGGATAGACTGGTTATTCCGAGAAGGAATTCTTCCGCTATAATCTTGAATTACGGGAGAAAGACGGATAGATCTCAAGAACGCAAGAAGTTGCCTAGAGATCGAAGATAGACCAGTCTTGGAATCCACCAAGATGGACGGCTCTCCTATGCTGCTAAGCTAGGGTTGGACGTGAATCCACATGTCCGGTTGAATAGGAATCCACCTATTAAGGGTTTCTCGAATCCACGAGAGAGAAATACTGATAAGTATCAAATGTATATTAATCAAAGGCGAGTTCCAAAGTGCACGTCCAAATGCCTTATATAGGCATGAGGGGGACGTCCATTTAGAGTACACGGGTTGCAGGCTTGAGATCGAGCCCGGAAAGAATAAAAGAAATGAAATAAAATGTGAAGCGATAAGATCGAATCTTTAAGAGATAAGATCTCCTAACAAACGGATAAGGTCAAATATTTAAGAGATAAATGACCTTATAGAAACTTAAATGACAATAAAAATAAAAGCAAAATCCAAATTAAAATTGTCTCAAAAATGGGCTGAAAATAAAATAGCTAAACGGGTCGCCTTGGCAAGGACTTAGTGTACGGAACATATTTAGCCACTCAAAATGGCCCGAAGTCTTCCTTCTTCAAATGCAGTCCGAGCTCTTCTTTCTTCTTGCAAAACTCGTGGGCTGCCTGATCTTCTCACGTCTGGATTGTACGTTCCTCTCACGTCTGGCTCCTCCTCTCTTGAAGTCCGTATCCTCTTAGTTAGTCTCATCATTTGAAGTGCTGATGTTAGGCTCCTAGATGCTCTTGCATCATCCTCCCTTTCTTGAAAAGGATTCGACCTCAAATCCATGAAGTATTGACTTAGTTCCCTCTTGCCGAGCCTATGTCCTCCACGAGTACTAACATGAACTGATAAGACACCGCTACCACTTGCACAAGGTGTGAAAACAACATTGATTAATCTCAATGTCTTATCTCGAAGAGCTGAAAACAATTCCCTGTTATGAACGCAATACTTGTAGGACGTAGGGATGATATCCATGAGGTCGACTTGCGCAATCACCCTTAAGCGGAGATCGTCAAAAAGGGTAACAATGCTTAAGGAGGGATAGGTATCAGCCACATATCTCCAGTTGTATATTGCGATCAATTCATTGATGTCTTTGAGACTTCCAAGGAGATTCTCAAATATTGATGATGCGAACTCTTTGCACACATAATTGTAGATAGGACACACGAACGGATCTGGGCATCGTGGTTCCGTCCTTTCGACGCTCCGAACCATCAAGGTCTTCTTCTTGATGTTCTCGTTCGTGCCCTTCTTCGTCTCGTAGTACTCAGTGACCTCTGTGGGTGTCATGGGTTTGAGTGTGACTTCTTTACCCTGAAAAGTGAAACAAAAACGATTTGTCTTCCCTTTATGTGTGACATCCCGATCATATTCACAAGGTTAACCAAGTAGAATGTGGCATGCGTGCATCGAGGCGACATCACATAGCATTGTGTCCTCATAGATTCCAATCTTGAATTTGATGTTGGCCTGCTTGTCGATCCTGATCTTTCCACAGTCGTTCATCCAACCCAACTTGTAAGGGCGGGGGTGTTGAATGGTTCCTAGCTGCAATTTCTCTATGACTTCATTGCTCACCAAATTGCTGCAGCTTCCACTGTCAATGATCATGTTACATACCCTTCCTTTGACCAAACATCTCGTGTGGAACAAATTCTCCCTTTGGTTGTCTTCATTTTTAGAGGGTAGAATGCTCAACGCTCTTCTAATGACAAAACAATCAAATAAATCTGCAGTAAAGACCTTCCTTGTTACCTCTTGGTCCGTCTCATCTATGGTTAGACCAGCCGGGGTCTCAACAACGTCTATACTCATATAATCACCAAGGTATTCATCCTCCTCTGGATCATGACTTGACTTTTCAGCATGTATATCTAGGTCATGCTTGTCAATATCCATCTCGTTTGAAGTACCTAAGACAAGTTGAAAGTCAGGGACGATCTTACTCGCGTAGAGACACAATCCCTTAGCAAAAGGTAGCAGCTCATCCACGTCCTCGTCTGTGTCCCGGTCAGCTATAAAGGCCGGTTTTCCTTCTTCGATCAGCTTCCTCGGTGTCAGAATCTGACTCATAAAAGCCCTGGTCATTGATGAACAATGTCCTCTTGTTGGGGCACTCTCGAGCAATGTGTCCTCTTCCATGACACTTAAAGCAAGTGATATCTCGAGCTCAAGTAGAGATAGCATCACTTCCTTGGGAGGGCGAAGGGGTAGCCTTACTAGGCATGGCTGCAGCTCCGGAAGTCGTGGAAGCTGACACGTCCCGACTGCCGCTTCCCTGATCTCGGTTGCTACTTCCTTGGTCTCGCCCTAAAATCCTACTCCACGTTTGAGGAGATCGTATGTCTTGGTTGTGGACTTTCATTTTCTTCTCCACGTAGCTTTTCTGCTCCCAATCGCTTGTTGAAGTGTACGCATATAACTCTATCTCGTGCTCTAAAGTAGGTTGCATCATTCCTGGATTACTCCGGAAGAGCGGCTGTCGAGGTGGAGGGGGAGGAGGGTTCGGGCGTTCATCGAGCCGGGTCTCCAAGGCGTCCATCCTCTCCATCATCCAATTGAACATAGTCTCGATGTCCATAGGTGCGTCGGCTCTAGGATCGTTCTCTCTTCCTGAGTTAGACATATCAAATAATCTTATACTCGCCTGCAATTTCTCAACTAAAATCAATTAATCTTGAAGAAAGAAAAATTAACAATAGCTTGAAATTAAAAGGCAAGGGAGGGCTCCAAAAGGAACAAAAAGGGCTTGAAGCAAAGGAATTTGAATGGTGCCCTACAGGGAACCCAAAAAGGTGCAACAAAACTAAAGGATATCAAAAAAAGGGCAACAAAAGAATATTCACAGTGGTATAAACAATATGAACAAAGGAAATGCTCCCTTTCTTTGGAACGGAAAGTGTATTTTGTGCACGGAACTCAAAAAGGTAAAAAGATGATTGGTTCCGTTCCCGTTCTCTTTTCCGCTCCTTCTTCTTCTTCTTCTTCTTCTTCTTCTTCTTCTTTTTGTGATTGTCGAAACCCTAGAAGGCTTGGCAAGGCTGCTGTTGGGTGGTGATGAAGGTTGGTGGCGGCGGCTGGTGGCTGTAGGGGCCGAAACCGGCGGGTGAAGGGCGGCAGGCGGCCAGCTGGGCGGCGGGCTCTCCGGCGGGAAGGTGGTGAAACCGAGGGGTTTCACGGTGAGGGTGGGGCTGTTGGGGATGGCGGAGGCCGGCAGGGGCCAGAAAGGTGGTGGGGGAGGTGCTAGCGGCGCTGGGCGGCTGGTGGTGGCCGGGAAGGTTGTGGCGGCGGCGGGCGGCGGAAACTAGGGTTCCGACGCCGGAAATTTTTTTTTTCTTTTTTGACTGGCCGAACCCTAGGAGGGCCGGTTGGGGTTTTTTGTGGTGGTGGTGGAACTAGGGGACCGGCGGCGTGGCTGGTGGCTGAAGCAGCAAGGATCTCGGTCAAATCTGGCCGAGATCGGCTGAGGTTTTTTTTTTTGGGAAATTCCGGATGGTGCCCCTGTGGTTTGGGGTATTTCGGATTTTGCCCACATGTTTTTTATAGTTCGGATGGTACCCTTGTGTTTTCATATTTTCCGAAAAATGCCCAACTCCATTTAAATTGCAAAGGGATGTCAACTTAAATTAATTTTTTTTTAAAAACTTATGTACAAAATGTTTAGCCTCTTTTATCTCCTTTTTTAAAAAGAAGTTTTTCTCATTTAAAAAAAATATTTTAGTTAACATCCTTCTACAATATAAATGGAATTGGGCATTTTTCGGAAAATATTAAAACACAGGGGCACCATCCGAACTTAAAAAAAATCTCTGGGCAAAATCCGGAAAATCCCAAACCACAGGGGTACCATCCGGAATTTTCCTTTTTTTATAGGGCAGTGGCTGCTGCGAGGGTAGGGGGCGGTGATTCAAGAGTGACCGTGGCTAAAAGATCGTCTTGGTTGGTTTTCCCCAATTAGCCCGAATAGGTTTTCACAAAGTGAATCGAGGGTTTTGGCAAGAAAAAGATTGAAACTTAGCTGAGTTATGGTGAGATAATTCAGGCCACAATTAATCTTTTTTAAGATATTGAATTTAGATTGTGAAAAAGTAGAGTGTCTAGCGTGAATAGAATTACTAACCGTAGCTTTTCTGCTCCCAATCGGTTGTTTTTGTTGAAGCCTCTTGACAAGACTTGAAGCTTCGAATTTTCTTCTTGACGGAGGTTGGTGTTGATGAACCTTATCTCTGATGCCAATTTGATGCGGGGTTATGCCGCAAGGGTTGTCCGATCTTTCAACACCACAAACTAGATAGAGAGAGTGATGGATGAGAGGTGAGATGATGTAGAGAAACGTGGGGTATGGATGGATGAGGGATCCGGTGGTTGGGATGGATCGTAGAAGGATAGACTGGTTGAATTCCGAGAAGGAATTCTTCCACTATAATCTTGAATTACGGGAGAAAGGCGGATAGATCTCAAGAACGCAAGAAGTCGCCTAGAGATCGAAGAGAGACCAGTCTTGGAATCCACCAAGGTGGACGGCTCTCCTATGCTGCTAAGATAGGGTTGGACGTGAATCCACACGTCCGGTTGAATAGGAATCCACTTATTCAGGGTTTCTCGAATCCACGAGAGAGAAATACTGATAAGTATCAAATGTATATAATCAAAGGTGATTCCAAAGTGCACGTCCAAATGTCTTATATAGGCATGAGGGGGACGTCCATTTAGAGTACACGGGCTGCGGGCTTGATCCAAGATCGAGCCCGGAAAGAATCAAAGAAATGAAATAAAATGCAAAGCGATAAGATCGAATCTTTAAATGCAGTCCGAGCTCTTATTTCTAGAAACTTAAATGACAATAAAAATAAAAGCAAAACCCAAATTAAAATTGTCTTAAAAATGGGCTGAAAATAAAATAGCTAAACGGGTCATTTAGCCACTCAAAATGGCCCGAAGTCTTCCTTCTTCAAATGCAGTCCGAGCTCTTCTTTCTTCCTGCAAAACTCGTGGGCTGCCTGATCTTCTCACGTCTGGATTGTACGTTCCTCTCACGTCTGGCTCCTCCTCTCTTGAAGTCCGTCTCCTCTTAGTTAGTCTCGTCATTTGAAATGCTGACGCTAGGCTCTTAGATGCTCCTGCATCACACCATGTGATGCTTGCACAGTTCAATATAGTCATAAGTTGTAGATAATCTTATCAACTATTGATTAAATAGCAAACGCCATGTGATACTCATTAGTTGAAGCAAACCAAATGTCTTGACAAAGCATACCTGTATCATGCTACATTAGTATTTGTGACTTAAACTCTCTTATTTTATCAAGCACAACACGATCATGTATGTACCTAGTTATGGTTTGGAAGATTATACCCAATTCCTAGTGTTTTGCCTCATTGATATTTGATAGTTGATACTTGATACTCACAAACCTCCTTGATCAACCCCTTTTCCCTTTCATTTTACACGCTCTTGCTTTACTAGTTGGAATTGAGACACAGTTGGGATTTACATAGTCTCTTAGGATTTCGACCTTAATGTTACGTCATATACTTACATTGATACGGACGTACATGTAAATAGAGTGTATTCATTTACACCACATCAACTTGCATCGAAAATCAACATGTGTTTCTTCCGTTCACTTTTGAAACATTTGATTTTCTTGTACTTGATGTTGTTGAAATTCTCAAAAGTGTGCAACGAGTCTTACATTTGATAACGTTGTATCTCATAGATTTTCATATGTTATTTTTAAGAGAATCGGATTTGCTATTCAGAAAGGATTGACGATTGTCCATCTACCTTCTAGTCCGATATAAATATATAAATTGATAAATTTTCAATATTAAAATAAAAAATGGATTGATGAAACAAAAAAGCAACCAAACTTTATAATCATAATCCTACCCAAAAAAAACTTTATAAAATAAAGTTAATAAACACGTTTCATCGGTTTAATGAAGGAGGAAATCAAGGAGCAAACACATGTAATTGAACTGTGATTGGTCATTTATAGTACTTCCTTCGCCCAATATATTAACTGGTTACAAAATTTGTTTAAAATTTTATTGATGGATAAAATATTTCATCGTTTAACATATAATTATAGACCGGTACTTAATTGTACAAATCAATGAATTCAATTGTGTATAGGACAATCCGGACAGAAAATATCATATAAGATAACGTGAAAATATAATACAAGTAAAGTAGATAACGTACAAAAAAGGTGATCTAAACATGGCAATAGCACAATTTTCTCCACTTGATAAAATTAGCAATATGTTCAAAGTACACCTAAATAAATTAATGTGTACAGATCTAATGCAATTCCATGAAAACAATTGGCTAGACTTTCAAATGATCTAAAATATAAATCAGCACGATCTCTTCATTGTATATGGAGCAACAATACAAAATAAGGTAACAAACACAACATGCATATACAAACACAAAAGAAAAAGGAATATTAATTAAGACTGCAACAAATCATTGCTTGCCACCTGTGACAGGATATCCAATCCCGTGGCGCTTGGTAGGGAAGACCACAAAGAGCAGCCCACAGAGAACCCCAACCCCAATGGGAACAATATCGAGCACCTCCTGGACCTCATGGCTTGGCCTTGGGTACAAACAACTCACCACGTTCCGGTCCCTTAGAGCCACCACACCGAACACCAGCATTGACAGAAGCGCGTGGATCCAATCGATGATCCGGATCCTATATCGGGTCAAGTCAGGGAACCCGGAGCTTGCCTCGTCGCCTGGATAGTCGAAGAGCCACATGCCTTTGAAAGTTGCGAGGCCGTAGTAGACTTGACCATCGGAGGCACGGAAACTGTCAGTGAACGATGCGGTGAAACAACTGGTGGCGAGGAAGACAAGGAGGATAACCGTGAGGACGCTGGTGACGGTGTCGCAGGTGCCGTTGTTGGTGAAGATCGGAGTTAGGAGTTGGAAAGCTAGGAGGGTGCCCGTTGGTAGGAGGTTCGCTAGATACGCTGTGCTCGCTAGGGTTTGCGATACCGCCGATCGGTTCTGTGGCGGTTGCGTAACTTGCGTTAACGGCTGCAGTGCGTCGGAATCCGATTCTGAGGACGAGGTGCCCGGTGGTGGTTGTTGTTTGGAGGAGGACGTTCTTTGCTTGAGTTCGGACATTTGAATTGGTCTGATGAATTTGGGAATTTTGATATGATTGTGAGAGTCGTGAGGTTGACTTTATATATAGATCACTGATTGCGTGTTAATGAAGAGCTCAAGAACTTTCTTGTGGGGACATGGAAACGAGGCTGGCCTAGGTCTTAATTTATGCATTTTTTTGGATGATGACTTTCTATTATTTATAAGTTATATTTAAAACTAATAATTATTATCAATTAGTTAATGTAATTACTTAATGTTGATAGTCATCTTACAATATACATATAATTTATTGAATGGTATACTTATCTTTTAGTTTTTCTTTGAAATTTTGATAATAAATGGTAAATGATACAATCTAGAAAATCTAATTTTAAAGGACACTATCTGAAAATTATAAAATACTTGGACATTATCCTGAAAAATTCAAAGTACAGGACACCTTCGATATTTCCCTATAATTTATGAATAATAATATTATATCATTTTTTACGTGTTTAGTTAGAATTTAGATAATGACAAAGGTTTGGATGTAAGAATTGTTCCAAGTTGTGAGCATGTGCGTGGACCGTAAGTTATGAACTTATCTGCGTTTGTCAAATTTCAAATACGAAAATAAAAGTTCCTTTCAAAAAAATAAAAATAAAAAGAATCTGAAAAACAAACGGAAATGGGCGGCATTTTCACCTAAGATTGAAGATCATTGACTTGACGTGTACACATAGATAAAAACTAAAATCATAACTAAATTACACGTGGCATTCTGTCAGCGTTTTCTACCTTCTATTTTTGGTGTGGTTATGCAAAATGCGTGCAAGTTAAATGTTTTTTGGCAAGCTTTGAAGATGCGTTACGCTTGCTGCTGTGTAATTACTATTAAAAATAACTTTGTTTGGTGTGGTTATTCATCTGAATGTTACTAGGAAAATTAACTTTTTTTTTATATATATAGAATTCAAAAAAACGTAAAACAATTAATTTCCATATTCATCACTTTATTTAAGAATAACGTGATAAGGATGTATAATTACCCTATGATTTGTTCTAAAAGTACTAGAACAATTTCCGGTAGGAACCGAACTAATCCTAACTAAAACCGGTATATATGAAGATCGCATATTGAAATTGTCGTGGTATGTTATAATTTTTTTTTTTTGGGTTGGTCTTAAGATTACCACCCAAAACGAACACTCAGATATGATCATGCTATCTGAAATAAAGACTGATAAGGAATCTAGTGAAATTTTTTGGTGTAATGCGGATTTTGACTCGTGTTTTTTTATCCCATCCATTGGTCGTGCGGGTAGCCTTTGTCTACTTTGGAAAAATTATAGACTCTTGAATGAAAAAGTTTTTTTTTTATATATGTAATATCATCTTTATTTATGCTCCCCCGGCGAAAAAATATAAGGATGAGTTCTGGATGAAATTAACTCTTACAATTAAAAATCTTATTCACCCGGTTATGGTTATGAGTGACTTTAATGATATCTCCGCCCTTCTGATAAGTTAGGGGGAATTTATCCAAATAATAACAAATTAATTAGGATTAATAAGTTTATGGAAGAGTGCAACTTTCTAGAGATCTCAACAAGAGGTAATGAATTCACGTGGAGAAGGTGGAAAGACGGAGAGAATAATATTTTCGAGAAACTTGATAGGGTCTTAGCGCATTTTGAAATTATAAATAAATATAAACAAATCCAAGTCTGAAACCATGATTTTACATCTTTAGATCATTGTATGATCTCGATTCACCTTAACCTATCTAAACAGAACTTTAGAAATAAACCATTTTGATATGAACTTATGTGGAATGAGAGGAAAGATTGTGAAAATATTATCAAACAAGCTTGGAGAATTCATGTCCCAGGGACCAACATGTATAAATTAGTAAAGAAATTAAGCTTAGTTATAACCAAGATCAAAATATGGAGCAAAGAAAAATTTAGAAATATTAATAAACAAGTTAAAAAGGTTGATAATGATATTGAGAAACTTAAGAACTTGAATTACAGAAATTATAGCCAAAATGTGAATGATAAATTAATTAGACTAGTAAAGAAGAGAGATTGTCTTATAGAATTTCAGCAAAAATATTGGATACGGAGAGCAAAAACCAACTCCTGGATTAAAGGAGATAAAAACACAAAATATTTTCATAGGAAAGCAACGGGGAGAAGAAATAGGAAAATGATCAACAAAATCAAAAATGGAGAGGGATAATGGTTAGAAAAGGAGGAGGATATCTTCCATGAATTTACGAAAGAATATAGAAAAAGATTTCGCGAATCATAGGGTAATCAAAACATTTGTGAACAATATCTTCAGGTCATCACTAATGAAATCTTCGAGGAAGACAATGTCCTACTTACTCGTCCCTTTACAAATAGTGATATTAAGAAAGCGGCCTTTGATATTGGATGTGATAAGTCCCCGGGTCCTGACGGTATGTCAGCTGGCTTTTTTCAGAAACATTGAGATACTGTGGGACCGGATATCTATAAAGCAGTGAAAAGTTTTTACCATTCCAGAAAATTCTTAAAACAGGTTAATCATACATTTATTACACTTATTCTAAAAAACAACAACCCATTATCAACAAATGACTTTAGACCTATTAGTCTATGTTCGACGACTTATAAGATTATTGCTAAAATTCTGGCAACCAGACTAAAAAATATATTACCCAAGCTTATTCACCCACTACAAAGTGCCTTTATTCAAAATAGGGCCATTCAAGATAACATATTAATTGCACATGAAGTTTTCCATGGATTTAGAACGAAAAAAAGGTAGGGAAGGTTATGTTGCACTTAAACTTGACATGGAAAAGCCTACGACTGAGTGGAATGGTTCTTTATCAGAGCTGTCCTTGAAAAGTTTGGTTTTAACAGTAAGTTCACCAATTGGATCATGGAATGCATTGAATCGGTTTCATACTCTATTTTAATTAACGATAGACCTTCTAAACTAATTCTCCCTAAGAGAGGCCTTCGACAAGGTGACCCTATTTCGCCTATGATTTTCAACCTTGAAGCGGAAGTATTAATGAGAAATTTACAAAAAGAAAGTGATCATAATAGGAAAACTGTTGGTTTTCCGATCACTAAAAAAGGAATTTGCATCCCTTTTCTAGCCTTTGCGGATGGTATTATAATTTTTACCAAAGCATCGGTAGGAGCTAGTAATCAAGTACTTGAGATATTAAAAGGATATTGTAGAATATCCGGCCAAAAAATTAATTTACAAAAATCTGCTTTCCAGACTTCTAAAAATGTGGAAAACTCGACTAAACGACCGATCCAAGATGGGCTGGAAATTGTGAGCACTATCTGCCTGGAAACATATTTAGGATGCCCAATAATAAATGGTAGAGTGAATAAAAAAGTCTTTGAAGATGTGATCGCAAAGTCTAAACTCCAGCTTTCAAGATGGAAGGCTTCGTCTATGTCCCAAGAAGGAAGAACGGTGTTAATTAAAGCTAATCTAAATGCAAAACCGGGTTTCATTATGCAAAGTTTTATATTACCTAATATTATCCATAAAGAGTTAGATAAAATCAATAGAGAATTTTTATGGAACAAGGGCCCAAATTTTCACCCCCTTATCAGCTGGGACCGCATTTGTAGACCTAGAAAGTTTGGGGGTGTTGGCATTAGAAAGACCGAAGAAGTTAATAAGGTACTCCAAATGAAACTACTATGGAAAATTCTGAATGAACCTGATAATATCTGGGTTAGAGTAATAAAAGAAAAATACCTGAAATGAGATGTATTGTGGAAGTATAACGTCAAACATAATTCGTCTTGGCAATGGAAGAAACTTATGAAGTTAAGAACAGATTTTTTTAAAGAAGGCTTCAGTTGGAATGTTGGTGATGGAAGTACTGTGAACTTCTGTAAGGATCGTTGGATCGATAAAGATCCTCTCATTAAGTGGTGTACAAACCTGGATGAAATTAATACTAATATAGTAGTTAAACATTTCATAAATGAGAATAGGTGGGACGGTAGTAGAATTGCTACGGAGTTAGATAACATTCTCCCACAAAATATTATCAAATCAATCAATGATTACCAACTCCCTACAACTTTCATTCAAGATCGTCTTTATTGGGCCCCTTCGGAGAATGGAAATTTCTCTCCAAAGTCAGCTTTCAATTTTATTTATGAGAGAAACGGTATCCAGGTCTGTGAAAATGATTGGATTTGGGAGTTGGATCTTCTTCCGAAAATTAAGAACTTCCTATGAAAACTATCTATTAACGGTTTACCGACAAAGAAAAATTTAGAGAAACAAAAAAAAATCCCGGTGCCGATGAAATGTTGTCTGTGTGATCACCCTTTTGAATATGCAGACCATCTATTTTTTAAATGTCAGTTTGTTATAGACTCGTTGTCTAATAATAGAATTGAGAGTTCTATTAGACAAACTAGTGAAAGAAACCTAAAAATATCGGACAAAATTTCATATCTTTGGAGAAATCTGGTAAATTCTGAATTTATCTATCTTTCTTGGAGCGGGTGGAACGTGTGGACGGTTAGGAATCAGAAGATCTTCAATAAAAAGGATCAAACCCAAAACTTGGAATTGCTAGTTCAAAACCAAATCAATGATTGGAACCGCTTTAGTAAAATGTCGAAACAACACACAAAAAAACCGAAAAAAGGGAATAGAAAAACAAAGAATTTATATTGGTCAAGACCAAAAAAAGACTTTATTATATTAATTTTGATGGATCAAATAAAGAATTTGGTAATTCACCTTATGGTTTTATCCTTCGGAATCACGAGGCTAAGCCAGTTTCTCTGGGTTTTGGGCAATGTGGCAACATATCTGCTCTGCATGCTGAAGCATGTGCACTAAGAGAAGGACTGGTTAGGGCCTATGATTTGGGTTTCTTCAATATTGAAATCGAAGGAGATTGTCTCACGCTCATCAACTCGATTAAACGTGTGTGGAAACCTCCATGGGATCTTGATTTGATTCTGTCTGATATTTCTAATATTTTAGCAGGCTTCTGTCAGGTCAGGATCCAACACGTTTTTAGGGAGATCAATGGAGTTGCAGACAAGCTTGCGTAGTTGGGCCACGAGTCTGGGATAGCTTCTAGTTCGTCTATGGCGTCGGTGGACGACCTCATCCGCAAGGATGCGCTAGTGAAGAAATCTTCGAGAAGATGACTTTCCTAATCTCTTACCTTGTATTATCAACAAAAAAATATAGTTGAATTGGATAAACCAAATATTAGATTTGGGGCCGGCTTAACATAAACACCAGTTTGGCGGTTTAGGTTTGACGGTTTATGTTTCCGCCTATTTGACGGTTTAAGTTTAGTTTTAGGGGGGAAAAACCTAAACCGGCAAATTTGGTCCGAAAAGAGCCGTTTTGCTGCCGCTAATTGCCATTTTAAAAGCTATTTGGTTGGGGTCTACCGGTGCAACAACTACTAGGAGTTTTTATTATTTAAAAAAAATTTAAAAAAAAATGATTGTTTTTTTTTATAAAAAAAATCCAACACAACCCCTCTTCCACTTTATCCCACACCATCTCATATTTCTCGAATTCAACTCTTGACTCTTGTAATGGCAAACCCGAGTAACAACATTTCTTCTCAATTATCCCTAACACCCAAGAAAGTGAAACTCAAATGCCCAATAATCCCGAAAATACGGAAATGTCACACCGAAAACTACCCCAATGAAAATGCTTACATCCAAGGTTTTTACGAAGCATTACAAGAAGGGGGCGCCGGTGAACGATTATTGTCAAGTTTCATGCAACTATTGTTCAAAAGTCTACAAGTGGAAGGCGAAGGGCGGCTACGGGACTTTGCAAACGCACATACAAAATATCCATCCCGAAAAGCTAGGGCTTTTCAGTATCAACATTTCTAGTGCTTATGCTTCTTATCAGTTGTTAGTAGTCTATGCGCCACTGGATATTAATCGCCTCCACCAATTCTGGGAGGATATTGATAATGATGTTTGAACTATTACGGAGCCTATTCTTCTTGGTGGTGACTTTAACTGCATTCTCTATCACCATGAATGTCGTGGAGGATCTGGAATATTGCATGGTGATTCAAGAGAGTTTGCTAGGTCCATTCAAAATTATGGTTTAGTTGATCCGGGGTATACAAGTGTTGATTTTACTTGGGATAATGGTAGACGACTAGACGTGGAGGTTGTAACATTGGAGTCATGGTATGATGATTCACCTTTTTCCTCTTCCTCCTCTCCCACGAAAGGATCCTCGTCCTCCTCCTCTATGTGACTTCTCTCGATCACCACCAGCATCTCCGTGCGTCGAGTGTTTTGTGGCTAGGACTTGCTCAATTGGCTCATCCTTTCTCCTCTTGATTCTCTCCTCATGGGCTTGTAGAGAACCTATAAGTTGATCAACTGTCATTGAATCTAAGTCTTTTGACTCTTCAATGGCAGCCACAATATAATCAAACTTAGTTGTTAAAGAGCGAAGGATCTTCTCAACAACTCGAGCATCCTCAGTATTTTCTCCATACCACTTCATTTGATTGATAATGGACAACACCCTTGCAAAGAAATCTGCGATTGATTTGGATTCTTTCATCCGTAGGCCTTCAAATTCTCCTCGTAGTGATTGCAGTCGGACCTTCTTCACCTTGTCAACCCCTTGATTAGAGTTTTGCAAGACCTCCCACGCTTGCTTGGAAGTGGTCGCATTGATTCATCCAAACATTGGTGGATGAGAGTAAGAGCTTGTTGATCCTTTTTCTGAGTCTTCTAAATTGCCTCCTTTTGAGTAGGATTCAATAAAGCTTCATCTTGAGGCACCTCATAGCCTTTATCGCTGATTCTCACACATCTTGGGAACCAAGCAACGCCTTCATGCGTATGCACCAATTCTCATAATTTTCTTTTGTGAGATGGGGAAAATGGAACGGAAAACTCGTATTCGCCATCTCTAGCTCTGATACCAATTTGATAGAAATTTTGGAGGGAGGATGAATGGATGAAGTTGGATATTTGAAGAGAAAGCTCTTATACCAATTTGATAGAAATTTTGGAGGATGAATGGATGAAGTTGGATATTTGAAGAGGAAGAAAGAATTGTACTTTAGAACTCTTATTCAAATGTTCTTCACAACTTGATTCAATTAACCAAAGTCCCTATTTATAGTATTATAGGAACATGAACCTAGTACAAACTTTCTAGGAATTAAGTACTAGAAACTTAAACATTTTAATTTCTACCTCTAATACTTAGAATGTGAAACAATTCATTTATTCAACTCTTAAAACAAGTTCATGCATGTAGAGTTGTATTCTAAACTTTTTAACATTGAACGCAGTTGGAAGATGCCAAGATACGAGACCACCAGGTGAAACACTATCTCTTTCAGGCACTTGATAGAGAGGTATTTGAGCAGACCTTGGACAAGATGGGATTTCCAGAAGAGAAAATTTGGCGGAAGCAAAAAGGGGAAGAAATCACTTCTCAACACGTTGAGAAGAGAATTTGAGATTCTGGAAATGAAGAATGGCGAAAACATTATTACTTTGCAAGAGTAATGATGTTTTCTCTTCAGGGAAAGTGAGTTGCCTACACATTAAAATCAAAGGAAAACACGAGATATAGATAACATTGTTAGTGTAGAAAGGGGAACAAGGGAAACACGGGACTTAAGAGAGTTTAGAATTTGAACAAGAAGAGAATAGTCAAGTTCAAGGGAGAACGAGAAGAACTCCTAGGTGGATGAATGATTATGTTGTTGGAGAAAGTTTGTCTGATGATGATGAGGTATACATGGTACACATGATAGAAGATAATGAAATTGAAGATCCAACTTGTTTTGCGTAAGCAGTGAAAGAAGAAAAATGGAGACTAGCTATGAAGAGTAAAATCGACTCGAGAAGAAAAACTCCTGGACTCTGACTTAATTTTCAGAAGGAGCAAAAATGATTGGGGTCAAATGGATATGTTGCTGGAATTCAAAATATCTATGATGAGAGAGCTTGACATGACATATTTGGGTCTCATGAACTATTTTTGGGAATAGAAGTAGTTCAAAAGGATGCAGGGATCTTTATATGTCAAAGGAGGTATGCTGAAGAAGTACCAAGGAGATTTGAAATGTGGAAATGCAATCCAGTGAACAATCCCACTGTTCCTGGATTAGAAGTTCACAGTGATGTTGAAGGAAACTTGGTTAATGAAACCCAATACAAGCAAGCCAAATGTGATGTTTGCCACCAGTCTGATAAGTAGATACACTTTGTAGCAGCTACAAGATGTGCTTGCCAAGCAATCTGGATGATGTGAAATACTCAAAGAACTTGGACATGAAGGAGCAGAATGTACAAGCATAAACTATGATAACAGCTCTACCATCAAGCTGCCAAAAAACCCTGTTATGCATGGCCGTAGCAAACACATAGACATCCGTTTCCATTTCTTGAGGAATCTGGCAGTTGAAGGAGCTATCTCGTTGAGCCACAGTGTTGATCAAGTAGCATACATCATGACAAAACCACTGAAGACTGAGCATTTTGCAAGCTGCGAAGATCACTAGGAATATGCGATATTACTGATGTAACCTAATCATTAGCTTAAGGGAGAAAATGAAAGTTATTTAGCGTATATTTGATTATGTTTCAGCAGTGTCTTAGTGGTTGAATAAGTAGTTCTGTTTTCAATTAATGGCTATTATTAAGCCCACTTATGCTTAGACATTTAGGATATTATGTATGGCTATTTAAGCCTAATTCCCTTTCAATGAAGATATCGATCTGTTCTATGATCATTTAACTCTCAATACTTTACAAAATAAACAATTGATCAATTTCAAAGCCAATAGCAACTGGTTTGAAAATTCTAGTTATAACCCTTGATCAATTCTTTCCGTCATTCTTCCTGTATATTAATTGATTGGTGTATTTGTCTTATTTGAAAGAAAAAGGTGACAGTAGGACATATAAATAACCAAATTGCTTATATTCTTCCTTTTGTTGGTTATGTCATTTCAAATTGTATCATGATCAAAGTTATCTGCAACCATTAATGCCTTTAGCTGTGACCATAGATATAATGACTCGTTTGACATCACTACCAAAGATACTATATATGATATATCGGTATCGATATGAACGATCCTCTTTTTACAGTCAACTGGCAGGATTTTAAAATTCCATAATGTATAAAGTATGAACAAGGGAACAACTGAAATGTGAACAGCTATTATATGGTCAAGAGGAAAGATACAAGTCCAATATATTCAACTAATTAGGTCAAGTTTAGACCTCTAAGACTTCTATTAAAACACAATGTCCGTTTGGTGGATCAAGATTTCTCCATCAATGTTCATCATAATGTAAAATGTTAAGATGTGGATTATCAAGGGGTAAAAAAATGGTCTGTAAAAGTATTCCTCTTATCAGCTGTGTTTCCATCACTACTGCAAAAACAAACAATCAATTAGAAACCATAAATGGTGAAACTGAAGAAGCTTAAACACAATGTCCAACATGGTAGGGCAATTACCTTTATGTATCCTCAAAAGATATATTCGTCTCGAATAGTCTTTTTCTTCAAGTACTTATTATCAAGACATAACTTGCACTGTTCCTGTAACTCCTTGAACCTTTTATGATCAAACCGGCGCTTAACGAAAAGCTTCCTCTGTCTAGATAAGAAGAGCCTTTGCATCATATCTTGGTAACTAGGATCTCTTGAAGTAAAAAGAAAATATGCATAGCCAACAAGTAAGCCAGTAGTTGTAGCAAAGAAAGTAACAGGCTCCATGACATCCCACGAGTACTCCCAGAACGTAAGGCGGAAAAACAGTCCAACGTGCATTATACCAAGACCTAGACCTGACCATAGGATACGTCGAACCTGTTTATGAGCCAACATATCAATCTCTTCCTTTCTTTCTTGCAGCTTCTTGAACTCTTCCTTTATAGGATCATCTTCAGATGTTAAAGCAAGGGGGACTGACCTTCTTACAAGATCAACAACCTGAGTGCAACATTTGAAAATAGATAGTTATGTATTTGGTTTGCAAAATCTTTTCACAGTAAAAATGTAGTGCAGGCCTTTAAACTTGTTTTTACTAGTAGTATGCATCCAAGCACATCCTAACTTTACCCAGGAGTCCCCATAGCCCAGTAACTTCAAATGCCGATAAAGATGCACATACTAACACTTCTATCAATTTATAATTATCATCTCAATTATTCATCATCATCTCCTAATCCATATTCATCTATCTCTTGTGTAAAATCTAAGGAAACAAAAGAAGTAGAGTAGAATACCTTATCTGGATGAAGGTAGACCTTGTCTCGGAAAAGGAGGACAACGCCTGCATCTTCTAGTACATGAGCAAAAGAAGCTGCTTCATCACGAGACCTGGCAATACCCATGCTCTCACAAGCTTTCAAAAGCTCTTTGTAATCAATTACCTCTTTATTTTCCTTACCCAACTTCATTTTCAGTTCTTCTACATTAACCAACCGGATTAGCCTCTTAGCCTCTGCAAATGACATGCTACCATCTTCCCCATCAAGACGGCCAAATCCCGTCTGATTACCATTTCCGCTACTAGGTGTTGGTTCAGGTATAGAGGACTCATAGCGTGGGGATGCAATTGGCCTTATTGAACTAACCAAACCCAAAGGCCTAAGAAGATCTCTTCTGGCATTCCTTCCATGCATGAAAATTGCCCTCACTGCCCCTTGCATTTGTTCTGCTAAAAGTCCAATGGATTACAATTAACATTAAACTCACCTCTAACTTCTACAGAATAGGAATCAAGACATTTGAAAGATTATAAATGATATGTCCTTAGACACTCATTGTACATCCTTATTTGTTGATAAAATGGATCTAATCCTACTTCCAGTCTGATCAAACATTATACTAGATAATCAGAAAAGTATAACTATATTCTAAATTCAGCGCTGCGATCTCTACTCTGCAGACAAAGCTAGTTGCAGTATGTGGTTTTGCTGAATTGCAATATCAAAGACCATCAGGCTCAAGTAATTTAAAGCTAAAACGGTAGAATCACTATAGTATTTTTTTTTTCGCTCATTGATCATGGTGACCCGTTATACATTGCTTCATAACAGGAATGCAATTTGTGGATCGAAATCCTAACATAGTAATGAAAATGCTAACTACACATTGTATCAATATTTTCAGTAACCAAGGAGATTTTCCGATTTTTTTTAAAAAAGCAATATGGAGAGACAAACTATTCCTCATTGATTTCGCTGAAGATACCATTTTGACACAGCATAAATCATATCGCTGTTGATTGTTTGCTGAGCATAACAATTTAAGAGGAGAAGAAAATAGTCAACAGTCAACAGCAATATGATGTTCAATAAGTCAACACGCAGCGGAGTTCAATGTTCATAGTTTATATCCCCAACTGTAATTTCCCAGTCCATTCATCAATGAGAATGCAACAACATTTATTCAAGATCAATTTGTAGCGGATACCTTGGTTAATAATACGTCAACTCAACAGCACGAATCTACCAAGAAATTAGTTCATAACGGAGCAAAAATTCGAAGCTGCAAGAGAAAAACAAAAAAAAAAAAAACAAATCGCAGAAAAATTAGAAAAATCAAACCACCATTGTTAAAGAATTACCTAGAATAGATAGAATTTTCTGCAAAGTGCATAATAGAAACGATAAGCTGATGCAAAACCGCAATGAAAGTAGTAATGACTGTACCTTGATCTTTGCAGATTGGGACAAACTGCTATCTGATTGGATCTTCGTGGATCTTGGAAACCATGGAGGAATGATAGAGGGGGTGCAATGAAGCGTTGATTTTGAAAAAAACTGTGGGGTTCTTTCCTTGATTAATGAGACTTGGTGGAGTTGCTGAATGGTAGTTTCAGAAATTTCCAGAGTCTATTCCTTTTTATTTTACCTTTTATGTCTTGCACGTTTCTGTTTTATTGGTGACTCATTTTCCATTTCTATAAAAAGAATATATACTAAATATCTGTACATGTTCCTTGAAGAAAAGAATACATGGAAAATAGTGATGCTTTAATGATAATAATATATTTAAACTTGGGAATTGAGATACAAATTATAAAACGATTTGATATTTTTTTTGGGACGTATCACAACATAAATTACCGAACATTACATAAAACACATGAGATGTCACACAAAATTATTATTTCCTCCATTAAAAAATACATATCAAATTTATGATTGAAATAGGCAAATACAAAAAAAAAACGAGTAAATATAAAATCAGCAATAAAATGACGCCAGTTATATATATAATGTCTCCTAATATACTAATTTCATGTCTAATAATTGTAAGATATTAGTTATTTATGTGCTAAATTGATTATATATATAATAAATATAAATAAATATGTAAAATAATATATAATTTTCTCAAGTATTTTTTTTATAAAACCATATTTAATTTTAAAGATATATAACATTGATATTTACGGATCGAGAAAAATAAATTATATATATTATAAAATATTTTTATCTGAACATAATTATTTTAAATAGTTAGATTATAAATCAAAATCTTTTTAAAACCAAAAAATCAATTCGTTTGATTATATATAACATCCGATGGTCCACATTCTTCCATTATAAAAGTAAATCAAAGTTTGATTGATTTGTAACGTCACAAAACTCTTTCTCCTTGCCTATATATCTACTTCTATCTTCAAAACGGCATAAGGAATTTTAAGTCTAACTAACACCATAACTAAAAAAAACCTAATATATAATAAAAATTACAAAAATACCCTTAATAGTTAATAATCACTTCCAAACTTTTTTCCTTTCTAAAACCACCATTAATATTCATCTATTTAAAATAAACCACCTCTTATAAATTTTTTGGATCACAATACCCTTAATTTTTCTTTCTAAAACCACCATTAATATTAATTTATTCATCTATTTAGAAATAAACCACCTTTTATAAAATTTTTTAGAATTTTAGACTTCATTTTTACTTATACATATATATACTTTTATTTTCAATACTTATAATTTAATTTATAATTATATTTATATCATACAATCAAAATTATAGAACAAATGTATAAATTAATCTTTGATAGCATCCTTTTATGATACAACACTTTATTAAAACTTAAAAATATAAATAAAATGCATATAAAAATAATTTCCGATGATAAAAATAGGATCAATAATTTTTTAAACATTTTTAAAGTTAAATAACAAAGTAGAAAAGTGACTAGTATTGATTGGTACAAACAAATAAACCAAATCAGATGGAGTAGAGGAGTTGTAGATAAAATTTTCACCTCATTTTAGTGAATCTAATCATTAAATTATAATTCAACTGTTACGAGGGTGATTTTCGGTCCATGTATAAGGTAATTTCCGGTCCCGATTCAAGACTGGATTAAACCGGTCATTCGGAACGGAGTGAAAATTAATTTATAAAAAATTAAAACTAAAATCATTAGAGAAATAGACTAGATGGACCCGAGTTAGACTGAAATTCCGACCTCGATCCAGATTTCTGAAAACTCCAGTCCTCCGGTCCGAACGGAGCCCGGAACATCCGGTCCTAATCCGGAACACTGAAAATTCCCTTCCGGTCCCTAAGCGTCCAGACCCGGAACATCCGGTCCGGTCTGATCTGGACAGTTTGAACACCCTACGAAACAAAATTTTTAAAGTTGAAAAAATTCAACACATCATTCATATAAGATAAGAGCATCTTGATCCTGACAAGGGACTATACTCGTAAGATTTACTATGATAAGTAAGCCATCTGTACCAAAGAAGATATGAGCATCTTATTTGGTACATATGGCTTTGCAAGCCATCTATGCAAAAGGAAAGGCGTGTAATTGTGTAAAGATATAACATTTGAACGACACTCAAGGGCCATCACATACTAACAAGGGATTATATCAACAAAGTTTACTGTAATAAGTAGGCAAATAAAAAAACAGTTATTCAAGACTATAAAATTAGAAGACATGAAATTTTAAAAACAAACTCACCAAAAACACTTTATTGCAGGACATTTTCCCCCTGTTCTTCGTTACACACTCGAGGTTATTGGTTTGAAGATCATTACAAGTTACAAAACACAACCTTCAACACCCTCATAAAATGAACGTTGAGAAGTTGTAGTAACTTCCATCTTCATAAGAAACCAACAAAAGTCCACCAAAACTCGGGACTTTCTCCGGCTTACACGGGACTATACATACATATAGCAGTATTGAAATCTCCATACATAACTTTACTTGGCCATCTTATCCAGCTCTTGGTCCATCACATTCGAAACGGCTTCAAGAAACGCAGCTTCAGTCATACCCGGAAGAAGCGACTCTTGAGCTTGACGAACAATCTCTTCAATAATCGATTCCTCGTTAATGTTTTCCCTACACATGATGCTTCCAATGGCGAAAGGGGTCATGCCCCGCTCCACACCTTTCTTCAAGAGCATGGTGGAGATGCGTAGCGTGCGAGCACACTCAATGGGAATGTCCCAGCCATGAAACTTGAGGAGAGCTATGTCTTGTTCAGCGTCTAGTGATTTGATGTACTCGATTGTCTCGAGTGAGTAGGGTTGGCGAGCTTGGGGCCAGTATAGCCAATCAAATGTACAATCTTCAAACTGTAAAGAAGAAGAGAGTGTGTGAGTTTTACAGTGTCCAGAAGTGATTTGTTCATAAACTAAGGTCACAACAAGCACAAAACAATTTTCAACATCATGCAAAACAATAGTGTTTTGAGACAAAATTTTTAAATGGTTCAAAATATATGCCCTTGAAAAGTTCATAAAATATAACATTACTTCTACCCAGAGTAAATTTGTTACATTTCCCATTACAACTTGGAGCTTACGAGTCCTTTACTTTTATTTATTGGGATCATTAATTGGTTTTTGAAAATTTCATATATATCTGACAGCAAAAAGAGTATTAACCTGCAATATAACAGAATATGTAAGCACTAATTTGTACAATCATCCATAAACTCATTTGAAATTTTCATATATTTGACAGCAAAAAACCAAAAAGAGTATTCACCTGCAATATAACAGAATATGTAAACACTAATTTCTACAATCATCCATAAACTAATTTAAAATTTTCATATATTTGACAGCAAAAAGAGTATTCACCTGCAATATAACAGGATAAGTAAACACTAAGTTCTACAATCATCCATAAACTCATTTGAAAATTTCATATATTTGACAGAAAAAAGAGTATTCGCCTGCAATATAACAGAATATGTAAACACTAATTTCGACAATCATCCATAAACTCATTTGAAAATTTCATATATTTGACAGCAAAAAGAGTATTCACCTGCAATATAACAAAATATGTAAACACTAATTTCTACAATCATCCATAAACTCATTTGAAAATTTCATATATTTGACAGCAAAAAGAGTATTCACCTGCAATATTACTCGTTATGTTGTCAATAAAAAAGTGCTATATGCAAAAACTACCAAATATTACCTTCTCTGGTAGACAATAGCCATGATCAATTGGTATGAGAGTAATTTGACCATTTTTATTCCCTTTCAGCACTAGAATATTCCCAGCATGCCTATCGGCGTTTGCCAACCGTAAGTCAAGAACAGTGATCTTATGAACCTCTTCCACAGGGAAACTCTGAGGACCCATGTCCTCACAACTTCCATCATTCTCCACAAACATTTGCAATGATCCAAACTTCACATATTCAGGCGCATTCTCAAAGCCATGGGGATGATGGAATCCCTTGTGTAAGCACTTCACCATAGTAGTAGGGGGTACACCAGAAAATCCCATTTTTTCACCAGATAAGAAATGGTGTCCAATCTTAGGATGATCTAGAACGTAAGCCGCAACCTCTCTAAATGCCCCTTCCCCTACCCTTGTCCCTCTCTTCAAACCTTCACCATTTGAAGATACAGGTAGCCCCCGAGGATTATTTATAGCCATGGGTTCCTCATCAATAGGCTTGAAGATAGAAACATACTTTTGACCTGTGCTATCACTCATGAAGTAAGCTCCTCCCGTGCCTTCAGATGATTGGATTGGTTGTTTACCATTGGCTAAACCATCGAGTGTTAAATCAATTAGATCTAATATAGTTTTAGACAACTTCACCTTCGGGTTAACAATTGGGATCAAGCTAAAATCTATACTTGGTGTGCTCACTAGATGATATTGATCATCCAAACACATCCCAGTTTCATCTTCTTCATCATCATCATCATCACTCTTATTTTCATTTGTTGCTGACACAACTGAAAGCTCAACATCTTCCTCAAGGGGCTTAGCTCTAACCTTGGCTGATTTCTTAGCCACCAAATGAACCACTGCATCGCGGTTCTGCCATATATCATCAATTAGCCTCTGGTCCTCAAGCTTCTCACCGTTGAAGAAAAGCTCTTGATCCTCATGATGAAGATCAACAAAACCCTTTCCCTCTTTGACAATCCTTTTTTTCAGATACCCAACACTACGGTACCTATCAATTTGGACCTCAAACTCCTTCCAGCACATGGTCCTAACCGTGATGGCAAGGAGATCAGAGAGCTTGAGCACTAGATGAAGATACTTCCCATCAGTGATCCCATAATCCTTGACAAGACAACTGTTGCGAGCAAGCTCTCTACCACCACACACAAGCTTTTGATTCTTTACAACAAACCCTTTACATTTCTGGATCCTTAGCTTAACATATGCAATAGAGTCGGATTCCAAAACCCACATGGGAACCACAGAACCGCGAACAGTGAGGTAGATTAAGATTGATTCATTCGAGTGCGTTTCCAACCGGTCACAAAAGTAACCGGATGGGGAATGCATCACTTTTCCACGAAAAGGGCTTGAGACAACACCACCAGCAGAAGACATTGTCCTCCTCAGAAGATCAAACCCTTAGAAATGGGAAATATATAAATCTTCTATAATTTTCTTATTTTTTTCATTTTGGGTTCCCTGATCTCAAGTCTACCAAGATCAGTGGAAGAAATTGGGAAAGCGTCCCAGCCAAAGGCCACCGATTTATGAAGAGATATATACATATAAAAAGACTTTAAAAAGGACAAAAACCTCTTATATGTAGTGCCCGATTCAATGAAATTGAGGTTTATAGATAACAGATATGGATTCAACCTGTTCGACAAAAGTGCACATGAGAGTTTCAATTAGTAATTCAAAAGGGGGGAAACTGAAGCAATTCTTTTTTGAGGATCGCACAACAGAATAACAATCAACACACAAACTAGAAATCATTACAAATGAAATGACAATTTGGGAAAGATTATCCAAATTGGAAACTGAAATAAGAAGAAGATGAATTCTTACCAGCTAAGAGATGTAGAACCAAGGGAGAAATGTTCGAAAAAGGAAATGTCAAATTGTGGAAAGGAGAGGAAAATGGGGGTTAGACGGTTATGTATTGAACTCGAAAATACCACTTGTAGGCAATGTGAGGTGGCTTTTGTTTGAATTAGGGTAGACTAAAATTTGCCACTTTTAGGGTATTCTTCGTTGGATTTACTGAAACGAGATAATTGCTGAAGAAAACGTGAGACTCGCAAGAGAGAAAAAGGAAAGATTGAAAGAGGGGAAGTGGATGCTGCTAGCCGTTGGCCTTTATGCACAATTGAAAAAGCACTTCGATTTCTGTACCTACTTTACGACGTCGTTTTGTAAAATTATTTGTTGTTTCCAAAAGGGGACTTTGATATAAAATTATAAGTATATTTGGTGTATGATTAGCTCTACGCCTCTAATAAAATTTAGCATACAAATAATTTAATAACTTATTTTTATAAATATTTTCCTTACAAAAATGGAATAACCCTAAATCCGAAACTGAAAACATGTGATAATTTTATTACTTTTTTTACATTGTAGATATATATATATATGGTGTATGATAACGTTTATTAGGTAAAATGTGAGTCTCTCATTTTTATGTCCAAATTCTGAAATATATATTATTCTTAAATTCTAACTTTTTAGTAATCTTTCATTCAGAAATTTTAGGATAAAAATAGACTTGTATTATTGAGTTGTCATTATGTTATATTTTTATTTTGGGATAAATTAGCTTAGTTTTTAGGTGTGTACCATCCAAAAAACTTGATTCATATGATCATTTCAAGAGGTGCGGCTTTGAGTTTTAGATATAAATGGGGAAATGAACCGAGTGAGTGGGGATTTTTCAGTCGAATCAAGTGATAAAAGTGTACCCTTTATTTAATTAGTTGTTAGCCTTAAAAAGAAGAGAGTAAAAGAGTGATTTGAGATGTCAATGAGCGGGTATTTCTCGTTATCCAAGAATTTACATTGCATAAATTGTTAGATCTATATTTGTACCATATCCATTTCCTTAAATGAAGACTTAAGCCCATAAGGAGGCGAAGGAAACTATTGGCTTACAAAAACCTTTGTAATCATCCTGTAATATCCAGAAGCAACTTGTCATGATTCTAATTGAAAGAAGCGGAAAAATGAGAAGAGGAATCTCTTTAGAAGGAAATAAGTCACTTAGGGAGGAAGAGACCTTCTGGACATGGTTGGAATACACACAAACCTATAAGGGAAGGAGGACTATGAATGTAAAGGCTCTCGAAGCCTTGTAACTTGTACTCTAAATCAATTATGTAATTTTATTATAATGATGTCTTAAGATATGATTAAGTATGGTCGTCTTCCTTTGATTTATTGTGACTTCGCTTTATTAACTGATAACTTTATTATTTAGTTGTTTTTCCCTCACATCGTCGTTGTTTAACCAAAGCTTAACTCTCGATGATTTTTTGCTAAAACAATGGTGCTCATTGTGAGAAATAACCATTCCCCCACAATAACCATTCCCATCAAGTCTGCCTCTCAAGCATGATTGTTCACCAGCCGTCATGCTTGAAAGGTGCTAGAGTTCCTCATTCATGAATATCGCCGAGACGAGAGAGTGGATCAAGGATCAGGAAGCAAGAAGGACTCTAGTGGCTGAATCGGAAAAAGAAAGTAACAAAGGTTGTGTCCCTCAAAGTGTAGCCAATAAGAATTCATCTTAGGTTTTTAATGGATGGGTGGGAAATATGCTTGTATTGATGTGACAGGGGTTTTCCCACTGATTAGTCTAGGCAATGGGTCTTTTGTGGTAAATAAGGTGGCGCTTACTGCAACATCTACTAAGGTGACTAAACATGAGAGGGCTTGTGGCGAAAACCGATATATGTTTCTTCCATTCCCTTTTGACACTTTTGGTTTTCTTGCGCCCGATATTGTTGAGGTTCTCAGGAGGTTGCAATGGGTCTTACACGGTAACGTACGTTATGTCTCTTAGGTCATCAAATGTTGTTTTTAGGAGAATCGGTTTTGCAATTCAAAAAGGTTGACGGCGTAACTTGTTGTCCGTCTCCCTTCCCGCTCGATGTAAATAATTATATAATAAATACATTCGATGAATTTTTTTAATAAAAAGACATACTTTTTATCCAATTTTTTTTAATTAAAAATTATGATACTTCAAATTTACGGCAAATAGGATCAATGGAAGTCATACTACCAGCTAAAACTGTGAAAGCTTAAAATCTGCGTTGGGTCCCTAATTGCAGAACAAATCTTTGTTAGAAACTTTCAATGTTGTATTTTATGCTATTGAGGTTCATAATAACGATACAATGTATGTATTAGTCTAATTACATACATCACAATCCTATTCCCAACAAGTCACGTTTAGGTGTTTTTTATGTGAATAATTAGCGCTATTTAACAAATAACATATTAGCAATGATGTGTGGATCGATAAGATGTTTCCCCTTTCCCCACCTTTCAACGACTTCAGCTGATGATATATTGGTGATTATTAGTGCACAAAGCGAGAGATATGGGCAAATGCAATGCATATATATGAATTTTGGTTTTGGTGGGTATGAAAAACGGAGAGGGTTTTGAGAAAGAATAATAATAATATTTCTAGCGGTTTACTTCGGGTGGGATTGGTTTGAGTCATGAACCAATTGTTCGGGTTGATTACAAGTTATTGGATAGCCTTGGGTTTTAATGACTTAGGGTAGAAGTGTCGATTGGGACGGGCAAATTGGATTTGAATCGGGTCAATTTATATTCGGTTGATATCGGGTCGGGTCCAAACCGGGTTTGATTGTCTAACATCTTGATTCCGGTCGGTTTTGAGTCGGATAATTTGTCGGGTGGAATTCGTGTTACTAGGTTGGATCGAGTAGATATGCATTTTTTCATTAAAATTTATGCAAAGATATTAATTGAATAAAATATTTTTGGGTTATCGTTTAAGACAAGGGGTAGTAATAGATCGATCCGACACAAATATACCCGGATATGCAAATATATATATTTTTAAACCCCCGATCCGGATCCAGCAGAATACTTGATACTTTTTTCGAATATGAAATCTGATAATTATATGTGGATATTGAGTTGATCCATTTGATCTATATTCTAAAACATGGTTTGAAAACGACTTTAGTCGGATCGAAAAATAACCCGCGGATATCTAGGTGTCCGTTTGATCCGAATGACTTTAGCATGATCCATATTATCCATTTGATTGAAAATGACTTTAATCAGATTTGGATATCCGACTTATCTGTTTAATCCAAATAGCTTACTTATTTGTTTGACCCATATATATTTTTCTATGGGTGGGTAGGATACGGGATAAGACGGGATTGAGGTCATACTACATCCTATTCCGGCTATTATATAGAGACGAGACCGAAACGAGACCAATCCCGCTTAATTTATAATTTGCACGATATTTAAATTTACGATTTACACACAAAAATATTCTTGTATATCACACTTAAAACGAAATACATTAAAATATCTAATAAACCATAATAACAGTTGACATGATCTCCTATAATATAATTAACTCTTATTTAAACATCAAAAATCAAAATCAAAACGATAACAAAATCGGTCATTGACTATTTATCAATTTGATGAATATATATTATTTTTAGTATATATAACTATTTTTAGGCTTAGTGATTAAATTTTATTTATATTGAAAATGAAAAGGAAAGATCAATCGGTCATTGACTATTTATCAATTTGATGAATATATATTATTTTTAGTATATATAACTATTTTTAGGCTTAGTGATTAAATTTTATTTATATTGAAAATGAAAAGGAAAGATCAAGTAAGTTGGAAAGGTAGAGGACCACCAATCGGTGGAGATAATAAGTTCTTACATTAAAATATGATAACACTTCAAGTCTTATATATAAGGTTGGTGGACTACGATGAAATTTCGCCTGGTTTACATGTTGGGTTTGAGCCTAACGCGCATGTGCGCTTGTATGTACATGACTCCGCTCTACCTAATCTTTCTGTATCGGACTCTGACATAATAAATTGGTTTTATGATGGAATCATGTCGGGTTTATCGCCATGTGTGCTCGTGAACACAACCCCCACTCTACTCGATCCATCAGTATTAGACTTTGACACCAACCAACCATTCATGAGAAAACAAGCTTCAACGTAAATAATTATTTTCATATACAAGTTAACGAAAATTCAAACTTAAATATTGCAAACAAGTAAAACAACACTAAAGGAATTCAACTCCACCTTCCGTCGGATAATAAGCTCATTTAGGATTCGTTTGGTGTGCGTGTAGGAATCAATAGGGTGGACATGAGATGAAATGGAATGGGGTTGAGGTCCTCCTACGTTCCGTCCCAACTATTATACATGATACGAGATCAGGATGGACCTCGTGTTTTTAAGATAAATTCCGTTATACCCTATTTCAGATGAGATCAGAATTTAGGACGAGACAAAATAGGATGAGATTAATCCCACTCGATCCTTTTAAAGTGTTTAAAATTTACTATTACAACATAAACATCCGTGTACTTGGTTAAGATTCTTGCCCAACCCCTATGAATCAGTTAAAATAAGGAACGACATTACCCGGTTCTTGATATATAGTGCTTGGTAAAGATTATAAATTAAGATTTTACGTTAAAAATTCATTAATTTTATAAAACAATGTTAATGTCTCAATTTTCCCATAATAATCAATGACTTCAAGTACTCCGTATTATATTTGAACAGACAAGATAAAATAATTCAAATTCATTAAAAATCCAGAAATCAAGAATTGAAAAATACCGAAATTACTCGTTATTTGAAATTGATTCCTGATTTTATAAAAGCCAAACCAAACGAGCCCTTGGTGGTTTGAAGCTCTTTTCAAATGCACGATACACAAAGAAGTCAGTCAAGGCCAAGAGCCCAAATTGTGCCGCAGGCCCACAACAACAATCCCCTCTGCAAATCATTTCTCGGTTGCCGGCAAAACCATTTCCGCGCCAACGGCCTCTCCTTCCTTCTTCTCTAGCAACTAACTGGCAAGAACTCAACAATGGCTTCCACTCTCTCTCCCCTCCTTCTCCTGCTTCTCTTTGCTCTTTCTCTTCAATCAACCGCAACTGCTCTTCGATTCTCTGATGACATATATGATTTCTTCCAGCAAGACCTCTCTCGTGCTATCTCACCCGCTCCTCGCCCGTCTCTTTCTCCGCTTCTCTCTCCCTCTCCCTCCCCTTCGCCGGCCTCTTATCCCGCCTCCAACGACGTCATCTCGGAAGTATCCAGTGATGGCCCTCTGGCGTCCGCATTCTTCATTTTCGGCGATTCCTCCGTCGACTGCGGCACCAACAATTTCCTCGGCACTCTAGCTCGTGCCGATCGCCTCCCCTACGGAAGAGATTTTGATACACACCAGCCTACCGGCCGTTTCTGCAACGGAAGATTAGCGGTTGACTATCTTGGTAATCAATTGCGTAAAATGTGATTTTACCTTCTTCAATCTTTCGTAATTTCTTGGATTTCTATTGAGGCATTTTTTTAATTTCTTGATCGTTTCCTTTTGAATGATTAATCTGTTTAAGAGTGATTTTTTATTATTTATGAGCGTGAACGCGCTAATTTTGTTTTGAGTACGAACTCTGTGATTATCTGCTACCCCTGTGTGCTTGATAAATCTCCAAGCTGATTTTGCTCAGGGTTTTAACTTTCTATGTTTATGTGCTTATTGTTCCCATCTCTGTTTGTGTATTTTGCGAATTACGCTTAGCATTGCGCCTGGGTCTACCGTTGGTTCCAAGCTATCTAGGGCGCAATAGGAGTATTGATGATATGATTCATGGTGTGAATTATGCCTCAGCTGCTGCTGGAATTATCTTCTCCAGTGGGTCTGAATTGGTATGTTTTGTCTCTATAAAGTATCTAATTGGTGGGAATATGGATTCATACTGGTTGCTTGGCTCTGCTGTGTTCTGATGTGTAAATGTTGCTCTAGGGTCAACACATCAGCCTTACCCAGCAAATACAACAGTTCAGGGACACATTTCAGCAATTCATGGTCAGACTGGGACAGGAAGCTGCAATCAACCTTGTTTCAACCTCAGTTTTCTACATCTCCATCGGGACCAACGACTACATACATTACTACCTCCGTAATGTATCTGGTGTGCAATCTAAGTACTTCCCTTGGAGCTTCAACCAATTCCTAGTTAGCAGTGTCAAGCAGGAAATTAAGGTCAATTGCCAAATACTGAACCCTGTAGACTTAATGACGAAAAGCTGTTTAATCCATATTGACTTTAATATCATCCTATGCTGAACTTTGATGTCTGCAGATACACAATTGTGACTATGCTCTTATATGAAATTTCTTATCTAGTGCAAATTGCAAACATGACTTTTATTTTGTGGGTATAGAAAAAGGGCAAGGAGTCCTATTTTCGTGCCTCCTCCTTTGAACTCTTCCATGTGGTTGGTTTGCATAAGCTAGTAGAAATAGTTCAAAAAAACATGTGGAACCCTAGTTGTATCTTGATCTTCAGTTTCTTCAATGCTTTTTCATCCATGATATCACAGTCTGACCTGTTTTTCTTGCACACAGAAATTATACGATTCCAGTGTTAGGAAGGTTGTTGTGATGGGATTGGCTCCGATGGGTTGTTCACCACATTACCTATGGAAGTACAACAGCACAGACGGAGGATGCATCCAGGAGATCAATGATATGATAATGGAGTTTAACTATGGCATGAGACACATGGTTCAGGAACTAAACCGAGAGCTTGAAGATGCAAGCATCATCTTTTGTGATGTTTATGAAGCTGCCATGGAATTGATAAAGAACCATGATCGCTATGGTGTGTGAGATATTCTAAACCTTCAGTCCCTCTTATTTATTAATCTCAATACCACATTCTTCCCCAAAACTCAGAAAAGTTTTCTTGTTATTTAGGCTTCTCTGTTACAACGGACGCTTGCTGTGGGGTAGGGAAATTCAAAGGCTGGGTCTTATGCATTTCGTCCCTGATGGCTTGTCATAATGCTTCTACTCATATCTGGTGGGATCAGTTTCATCCGACAGATGCAGTAAATTCAATGTTGGCTGATAATGTGTGGTCTAATCTTCATACAAAAATGTGCTATCCCATGAACATGAGGGACATGGTTACTCAGGATATACCTAATAACTCATAAAAGGAGTCTCACAGTTCCATATGAAGGTACTCCTATCTTCTTCTTGTTTCACAAGCGAGATGCAGGGCAATTCAGCCATGTTAGATATGTGCACTTAGGCATATATAGGAGTGGATGCAACATAGATTGTAAATTCACTGTATAGAGTCTATGGGGATAACCAGAAAGCAAGTGCCTCTATGCTTTCTAGTTTCCAACATTCTGTCTTTGACATTCTTAAGAAAGATTCATCAGTACAGTCTTTTGCAACTTTCTGTTGTACAACTTTGAAGTCCCTGAGATTACAATTTTGATAAAATGTCTTCTTTTTTTTGTGATGTACATGCTGATCAAATTAATGTGAAGAAAGATGAAGAACAGCTTTAGTGAATATCAGAAAATAGATCGTATTTAATTGATATCTGATACAAATAGACTCTGCCAGTATTTATAGATGTGAGGGACTTAACAACTTGCTTACAACTAATCACATTTATTTAACAGTACAGAAGTTCTGAATACAGTCACGTACTATTGCTTATAGCTACATGTATTGATGGCCAAGTTGTATAAGATCGGTATACAAAACAAACAAAAAGAAGTGTAAACGTGTAACAGTATGGTCCGAGGTCTGGGGTGTCTCTGCTTGATGATCATCCATAGACTATTCAATACGAAATATGAAAAAGAGACATAATGTAACACATTCTGCTACATACTACTCATTTTGACCTTGTTGGGCACCACGTACTCGGTGATAGTGAAAGCATTCCTGCCCATTTGCTCCAGCTGCGAGATCTGAATCTTGGACTTGTGAGGTCATCATAAAGCTCGGAAATGTTAAGGTAACCTCCCTAGAAAGATTTATGTGCATGAGGGAATTTCAGAGCTTGCATATATATATAAGAGAAAATAAAGTATATAGGGTAGAGATAGTAACTTTAGACATTGGAGTGTCATGTTCTTCATGAAATATGGATTCCTTGCTGTGAACTCTTTCCACTCTTCTGGGTCGATCTTCCCATCTCCTTTTGTATCCACTTCCATAAAGGTCTGCTAAGATGCATACATCACAACATTGCTACATATACATATTTCGACCAGAGACGAAGCACTATATATAGGATTACAGTGATACCCTGTCTAGCATTGCTTCCACTAAATCATCAGAAACCTCCAGATTTAGCTCCTCCAGTATCGCCAAGAGCATCTCCTTTAACTTTAAAAAAAAGAAAGAAAAGAATTTACGTACGTACGTACATGTTAAATAACCAATCAACGTAAGTTCATTTCAGTAATACATTATATTATGTACGTTCAATATAAGTTGGTCATGTGGGTACCTCTCGACGTTCAATATAACCTGTTTTCTGCAAGTCGTATAAGTTGAAGATAACTGCGAGAGCAAGAGCGATTGAATATGTTTAGTGATCGATTTTATGTGATTTAACGAGGGACTTGGTTTAATAAAAGGTCATGCATACAGTCTAGTTTTGCAGCATGCGAGGTCTTGGGGTGAAAAATGTTGACTGATCGTACAAAGTCTCCAAACTCAATTCCTCCATTTTGATCAACATCAAACAAGGAAAACACCTGTTAAATATTGTCACTTCATGGTCAATAAAACGCAACTTAAATATAAAGTTATTTTTTATGCCTCTAAATCTCTGATTATTTTTTTGATTCTAATAAAAGAAATGTTCTTTCTCATTACTTATTTACTAAATCAAATTTATTTATTTGAAGGTATACTTAATTATTGTCATTGTCAAAAACCGACTATGCCAGTATTTCGCATATATCATATTCCACAATTCATCAAATATTCCAAAATTAGAAAACAATATCTTCCTTGACAAGAAAAAGAAAATCAATTTTAATCTATAAATAATACTCACCAGCCGGATGATATAGAATAAGATATGATTCCATTATTAACTAAATCTGGTCGGGGTAGTTAAGTCTTACCCGGTCCAAGATGATATTTTTCTTTATTTTGTTGCCTAGAAGTGCAAGCTGCAATTCTTCCTACACAACCAATCAAACAAACCAAGATGATATTTTTCTTCATAGGGTGGTTTGGTTGAAACTCTCGAAATAAAAACGAATCTGTCACTGTTCATTCAAACTCTACTCCAATTCAGAGACTTTTGATGAATATGTGTATATATAGACTAGATTCACATTTATTATGTTTTTATTTTCGGAGTTTCAACCAAACTGGGTTAAACTGCATACCCGTAAGTCGGGGAAATCTAACCTTGCCAATTATGCCGCCGTCAACTATAGAACCGCTCAGCTGCTTATAAAGAACATACAAAGCTTCCACTTCGTTCATGGTGACTGTAAGAAACTTACGCAAATAACATGATGATAGTCTGATAGATGATATTAGTAGCAACCCAACTCGTGAAAAACATATAGACTTACAAGATGTTTGAGATGCAAGAATGGCGAACTCGAGATAGCCAGGAGCAGCATTCCTATTCCTCCTTGAAAACTTACAACCCATTGCAGAGCTTTGACGTGGTACTTATCCTAGTTTTATACCAATTATGGTACTTATCTTAAACTAATCATTTTTGGTGCGGAGATGACAGGTTTTAAGAGTCAACTTGCTATTATAAATTAGGGTTTTGAGTGCATTACTAGTGAAGTGAAGAACATGTTCAGATCAAATTCGATTTATGTATATAATATTTGTCATATTTTGATAATTGGTTGGTGTTCGATTAGTTTAATGATATACGGAGTATCTCACTTGTCTAAAATCGTTTTTTATTATGTATTTTTTTTCTTGCTAGACGACTTTAAATTATAGGTTTCGAGAATAACAAGAATATTCGTGTATGGAGATCTTTTCACTAATTGATAGAATTTACAAGGCGGTGGAAAAGTAAGGTATGTTGCTAAGTATGTGCGTTTTGTGGAGGATTAAGGTTCTCACATCGATAATATTGGAATAACAAGTCTAGTATATAAGGCTAGTGGGCTACTCCTCCTATTGCCAATTGGTTTTAAGATGGAACCCTGTTGGGCTTGTGTGCTGGACTTGGACCCAACGTGCATATGCACTTGGATGTGCGATGGACGTTCATTCTGACCCAACAAAATCTATCATGGTATGGACGGGCTAGCCGGCCTTAAGGCATTTCGTCAAGTGTCAACCGAGCCAGACGGTTGCACTTGAGGGGGCGTGTGGAGGATTAAGGTTCCCACATCGACAATATTGGAATAACAAGTCTAGTATATAAGGCTAGTGGGCTACTCCTCCTATTGCCAATTGGTTTTAGGATGGAACCCTGTATCCTTAGTACCCCTTGGATCACAAACACGCGAGGCGGAGTTGGGAGCGTAAAGTTGGGAAACGCTGAAGGGAACTAGCCTTGTGAGCAAGTCGGTATGTTGTTCCTTCGAAGAAATAAAAGCAACCATACGGTGGCTTCGAAGAAATAAACACATTGCCCTGGATTACCAGGGCAATGTGTTTTATGTGATGGTGCAACACATGATTAACATCAAGATATGTTGCTCCAAGATTATCACATCACAAGTAGGAGGTTTGTGTAGAGAGATCCGCAATTCAACAAGCTCAAACCGAATATAAAGAGATTAGTGGTGGCATGAGTGACTATAGAAGAGCGAGCTACGGTGGTTTCTTATCTTTTGGAAAAGGGAAACAAATGGTTTAAATTCGGAGCCACCGTCACTTTGAATATAACCAATGGTTGTAGATAAAAAAGATTTGTGGCGAGTTTGATGAATTTTGTAATGATGGATGTTAACGACGATTTTAGTGCAATTCAAATAAACTTTGGAAAATCAATTCAAATAAACTTTGGAAAATCATCACAATTGAGATAATATTTGTAACATTTATATGAAAATGTCTTGGTTGAACCCCAAATATCAATGAACAAAAGGGACAAACGTCACAAAGCTCTATCAAAATGAAAATGTCTTAGTTGAACCCCAAACATCAATGAACAAAAGGGACAAACGTCACAAAACTCTATCACTTGTTGATGAGTTAGAGGATGCGGGCGTGAGTGAACAAGAAACACATTCATCGATTGAAGGGTGATGGGCCATTGAAGAGTTTGGAAAAACAAAACTTGGCAAGAAGGACGTGTATTGTACAAGCCATTGAAGTTTGATAAGAGTTAGTGATTTTGTGTGATTTAACCTTTATTTTTCATGGTTTAAACATTTATATTTTAGTCGGAGGTTAAAATGTCAAAAGAATGTCTACTCCCCTTATTTTGTGTCTTTATATATACTTTGACCTAAAATGGAGCAAAAATGGATATATTCAACCACTCAACCATTCTAAGGATCATTCATTAACGCATCACTCGAGAAAAAAAAGACACAAAACTCGACCAAGGAAGACACTTCACTTGTTCAAAAAAGACATGAGTTGCAAAATATTCAACGTTACCTCAGTGGTACCCTGAGTGACATCTCACTTGTACAAAGAGTGCACGTCAACTCGAGCAAAGAAGCCCAAAGTCCACATTTGTCAATATCTCTCGAGTTTACATCATCACTCGAGCAAAGAAGACACCAAAACTCAAGAGAAGAAGACAATACACTTGATCGAAGAAGACAAGAGTAAGTCGGTGGAAAAGATGAATTTATTGAATACTTTTTTTTTAGCTAAGATTGATTCGTCACTATTGTAAGTCAACTCTCCTTTCTTGGCAAAAATATTCCTGATTGGAAATAGACAACAAACTAACAAAGATCATCAACTTCCTAAGCTCCAAATCAACTTCACATAAGTTGCTTTGCCAAACGTTCTGTTTCAGTTAGACGCTCAAAGGTAAAGAATGTCTACAAGTTGAGTATTCTAATAAATATCATAAGTTACATTGGATAAATGTCTACAAGTTGAGTATTCATAATCAAATCCTCTCATGTTCAATAACAAAAGCTATTTCTATGTTCTGCAATTATATTACTGTCAGGGTTGAGTTTTTTTTTCAGTTTCGGGTTGACACGATATGCTTTTATAGTCATTTTTAATGATAAGCATCCATCATCTCCCATTGATATTATCCAACAAGAGTACTAACTAAAACTAGCCTCTGCAACGTTAGAAACAGAGGGAAAATAGCCAAGTAACACAAAGAAGCCAAGTAAAACGTTGCATATTTGAACCTGATGGGTCGATTTCTTCTTTTGATCTATATAGCGTCTAGGTAATCAAGCTCTGTTGTTCTTTCCATATCCTCCCTGTTACTCTTAGTTTCAGCTCTTTTCGGTCACCTCCCGAGAAGAACAGAGCCATCTTTCTCTGAATTATGAGCCCATCGTAGCTATCCCTCACCTTCTGGTGACAATCACGAATGCTTCTCGGGATTCCCTCCCATATCATCTTCCTCCCGCTTCCTCCCACCTCTAAACTGTACCTGTAGCCTCTTGCCTCAGCCTCGTCTCCCATGAAACGAAGAAACGCCATGTACACTGGAGCTGTCCCGAGCTGAAAAGCCTCAAAGTGCAGACAGAAGTATTTTCCATAGCAATGGAAGACCTGATCAAAAAGCCAAAATTAAGGACTTGTTTGGTATTTATATCTAGATATCAGATATGGGTATCGATATTAAAAAAAATCTCGACCCTAGTATTTGGTATACAAGTATATGGATATCAATTTTATATCTTGATATACTCCAAAAACTAGTGGTATCACATATCTTATATTCAATATTCTTTCTATCAGAGACAAAAATATTGGCTATCAATCTCATACCCATATATTGATGCCAATATTTGATACATTGATATCTAGATATGGATATCAAACTCTGTTACTCTTAGTTTCAGCTCTTTCCGGTCATCCTAGTGTTTGGTATATAACTATATGGATATCAATATGATATCTTGATATACTAATACACATTTTCTCCTTTTTCTTGATATACTCCAAAAACTAGTGGTATCACGTATCTTATATTCTCTCTCTGAGACAAAAATATCGGATATCAATCCCATACCCATATCTTGATACCGATATCTGATACATTCATATTTAGATATGGATATCATTCATGCCCTCAAAGATCCTAGATAGTAAAAAGACTTACTGTCAGCATCCAAGTAGCGTTCTCTACTTCATGGGGATTAGACTTAACATATCGGTGATTGAATGTCGAACCCGTGTGCATGTCCACCTTGTGATCATCCCTCAAATGGGAGACGAGGTGTGGAATGTCCCCAAGAACAGAGCATTCAGAACCAGCATATGGGCAATTGTAAGGTCTGAAATTACACTGTGACTCGTGTTTTAGTTTGTTGTAGTAAGGAAAGGTGTCTGGACAACCGAGAGAATGGTATTTGCAGGGCAGTTCAAGTGACTCGGCCACCTTTTCTAAGGCTAGACATCTGATGTCCCCAAGCTCTTGTCGACAAGTGGGGCATCGGTTTTGCACTCTTGTTTTACATGTTGAGCAGAGTGTGTGTCCATTATGGCACTAGAATAATAATAATGATAGAAAAAGAAGTCAGAAAATTCTCATGTAAATTGTTTCTTAAAAATAAGAATTTGAAGATATATTTTATCATGAAAGCAAGCTTGCGAGAGAAATTTCCCACTTCTTCCTGTGAGAGATGCCATGTAGCTATCTGAGATTATAACTTCCCTCAAGTCTTCAATAGTTTGAAAGAAGCCTATGTGAAAAGCAATTTACAGGAAATAAAACTAAGTTTTCCAATCACCATTATTTTTGAACTTAGTGTTCTTCGAAGTAATCTAGCATGATTGGAAGCATATACACCAAAAAAATAGTGAGCACGACATCCCATCCTAATATCAACCAAACAAATCGTAATGTGTTTCTTATTCGTCAACCCTTGAGAAAGAAAACAATCTCAGAAACTGCATAATTTTCCTGATTATGTGAGATTAATTTTCTCTGCAATAGCTTTTGTTCAAAATTATTCTAAAGGTTGAAAAATAAGGCAGATCTTCTGACACTCCAAAAGTCCACTTCTATGAAAACTCAAAACGACATGGAAATAACCTGAGTAACTGCATTCAACCAAAGAATACAGAATACATGTACACTTCAATACGAATTCAATTAAAAAAAACCTCCAGAACCCAACAAAAACTCAAAAATTTATTATAACCGCCACATTTGCAGCTTTAAATGACTAGTTTCACCTCATTTTACCACCACTACAGACAAAATGACAGGCGCTCAATCATCTTCAACTACATTCAACAGTAATAAAGATGATAGCAACGCATAACACAGGGCCAAATATTCAAAATTTATCCCACACAATAACAATAAATCCTGATTGACCCATCATTTCCATCAAGATCAGTGGGTTCATGGAATTTTAACAAAGATAAACCAACAGCAAATTCCAAGAATTTGATCATCCATATCTAAGATCTAGAAAATACCCATGATCCAAATGCGAAAACAAAAACATGGTAGGGTAGCAGTAAGAAAAATGCTACCTGATAGATCGGTGGGTACATGGAATTTGTACAGACAGGGCATTCTAGAAGTTCAATGACGCTGCTGGTGGAAGCAACCACCGGAACCGGCGCAATCTTGATCGATTTCGGAGAATTATGTTGTTGATTATGACTAAGATTATGATTAACGGAGTTAATGCCTTGATCAGGCAAGACGGTATTGGAAGACGGTGTCGACGTAGCACAATCAACGCTCTTCGAATCCATGGCTCTTCCTTCACCTTTTCTACCTCCTTCCACTTCTCTCATCTCCCCCGATTTCGAATTACCAGAAAACCCTGAAAGAAACCCCAATTTTCAAACCCTAAACTGCAAGAAAATTTCAACCCAGATCAGAAAAGAGATAGCGGGGGGATCGGAAAGACTAATTTGACAATTGGGTTCGGAGAATTGAGAGATGGGGTGAGAGAAGATAGAGAGAGGGGAAGAATTTGAAGGCTGAAAGGGAAAGGAAGTTTCGCTTTGATTTTGTTTGAAAATGGTTGAGGATTTTCAATATTTTATTTTATTTGAAGCGGGTAATTGAACTGCAATTTGGGTTATGGAAATGGTGAGTTAACATGGAGCAGATGCTTGTATCATTGCGTTCCAATTTCCACCAGAACGAATGAATTCAACACCTCTATGACTTTTTCCCGATGATTATTTTTTTAGGGTTTTTTTTTAAAAATATTTTTGTTGGAATTGATTGCGAGGTTTGTCCCCCATCTACCTTTTTCCAGAGTGGCCGCTAACTGGGGGCGCTCAACGCCATTTTTTTGGGTAATTGAAGTTCAGATGCTTTCCCCTTGTGTATCATCTCAATCTTTATAAATTTTGTTAGGCCTTTTTCTGGAGTAGTTGCAAATTTATACAGTTTGATGTACCACAGTTCAAATTTGGCACAGACAGTGAGACAGGCTCGTGCCTCATATCGTAAATGTAATATGTATATTAGTGACGTAGGATATATATTCGTGTTTAGGTGTTGTCATTTGACATATTTAGATGTATGTATTTATATACTTGATACCATAATTCGATTATAAAAAAAAACCATTATCAATATCAGGTTCAATTTTCAATTTATTTTATCTTATATTTGAATTGATTAAACTGATTTATATTCTCAAATATTTGCAATTTTATATAATCAATTTACTAACTATTTATACATCTTGGACATGGTTAAATACATAACACCGTAAATATATTAAAAAAAAAATGTTATCCTTTTTATTATAGCATTTGTATTCAAAATTCGAATTGAAATTATATTTGACAAATTAAATATTCATATTAAAATAATATAAGTATAGTCCGTCCAATAACACATGTCATTCAATTTAATGAGATCGAACCTCTTTTTTCTAATGTCTTGTGATGTTTTTATTTTAGTTGGTTTAATTAACATTAAAGCGTTTAACATGGTGGGTAAATGTTAATGCGAAAAGGTTATGCACGACCTTTTACTACACAAAATCCGACAATGAGCGTTAGCGCCAACCGATAACGTTCATTTTTTTAAAAAAAAATCTTGACTTATTATTAGTATATGATGTGTTTTAGAGTGTGTTTTAGTAATGGATGATACTATATCCACGTCATTTGACTTATTTAATCACGTTTAATTTATACGTAGACGGTGAAGTATGGGTGTCCTTATAATGTTGTTGCAAGTACCATGAAGGTTTTGATCTAGTTAGAAAAATGGTATACTAGCCGTCATCAACGAAATGTTGCTTTGTTATTCACAAGTAGATGTAATTTCTTAGGGTTCTCAACTTGAGGCGGAAGCGGATTCTGCATTCGCTCCAATAATATCAAGGTAAATCTGGGACGGATGCAAAATACGCTTCCATCCCAGATTTTTTATTTTAATTTTTTTAAATCCGTCCTATAATGTGACATTTTCCTCTTAATATTATATTTCTACGACTAGGCTTGAGGAGAAAAGATTGAAACTTTTAGCTTGGCCTGTCTATTGATTTTAACAATCTTGAATATTTACGACAACATCAAGCATGACAACACTAAGTAATGAGATACAAACATGCGCGTAAGCAACATGAAAGATCTACTTTACATTCTTTCCATCAAAAATTAGTGCTTATACAACCAAAAAAACTAAATCAAACTAATGGCTTCTTGTATGATGACAAAAAAAAATAAAAAAATTGTTGTTTGATTTGTAAAAGTGAAAAAAAAATTATTAAAAAATAGTCAGACATATCACCTCAACTACGGAAATATCATGTTCCGGGTGTAGGAGGTTAAAAAAATTTATTTTATTTTTTTAAAAAAACTTTCAAGCTTATTTAATGAAATTGATAATTGTCAGATTATCTCCAATTTCAATTCTATTAATACCATAATCATATGTTTTAACTAGACCTCTACTTAACGCACATGCTTTAGCATGGACGACCGATTTGTTTTCACATTATTCATATCTCAGGGTAATAGTAGAAGAATCATGATCTCTAAGGATAAAACCAAAGGTAAAGTCACCCGATTCACGTTTAGAGCCATCAAAATTTAATTTGACAAAATCCTTCTCGGGTTTAGTCCATTGGATATTCCGGCTTTTTCTCTTATTCTTAGTTAGGTTGGCTTTACTTTGGTTTTTCCTTTTGCTTGAAACAAGTAAATCCTTTATTTGTGCAATTAGTAAGCTTGAATGCAATTTTCATCAATCATAAAACAAATTATAATATAGTCAAACACAACTATAAAATAAGAATGAGGATACAAAATATTAAGACATGTGCGTAGCACGAGTTTGACTACCTAGTGATATATGCATGTGGTAAGAACCTAAGAGTCAAGCAATCTAAGTTACATGAATCAAGAATGTCAAGGATGATGTCATCATTTGTGGATTGTTTTGTGTGTATTTTTAACCATTTACATTGCATTTAGTGTAGAATTTCATTACTTTAAGGTTGAATCTTTGAAAAAAAATTTTTTGATGCCTACTCTTGTCTTTTATTGTAATTCATGCATTTGAGGTCTTAGTGAGTACCATTTGAAGCTAAATTGAAGGGATGTCTACATAAATTAGAGTTTTTCCTATGATCAATAAGTTTGTCATAAAGACCGGATCATTTTGAGAACCAAGAGTTGGGAAAACAAATCAAGATTTATATTGAGGCCGTAAAAATATAAGTGTTTGATCATCTTTCCATCGGTTTGGACTTTTATATGAACTTCGAAGTTGTAGAGCTTCAAAATACCTAGTATTTATTGGTCTTCTAGTTCCAACCACAACACCGAAAATTCAGTTTTAGCGAAGTGTCAAAAGACTGTAAGAAGTTATCTTCATGATTGACTAAATTTACTCCATAGATTGACCCAACTTGTATGCAAGTCGAAGTAACCAAGAACAAATGATCGAGACATGTCATTCAAAGAAGTGCACAGTAAAATTCCTAGGAATCACCATTGAAAACCTCAAATTTGGACGCTCTTTTAAAATTTCGGATTTTGATCGCCTATCCATGAGCCCTCCAAACAAACAAACTCAACTCATCTTCCAAACGATACTCAAATCACCTAGATATTTATCCAACCAATTGAATCATGAAAACTATAAAAAAGAAAAAAACTCTAGTTATCCCGAAGTTAGTCAACTTCTTCACTTTGTTTGTTTAGTGTTTGTTAGTTTTGTCGAATTGGTATAGCTGATGGTGAATGAGAAGAGTATTTTTTTTTGCACTCGGTGTTCATTGAGGTCTGATTTCCGGATAAACCGGAAGAATCGGGTTACCAGATATAGGAGGTTGCCAAAGGTGGTGGCCGGTTAGCCAATAAGCCAAAGCTTGGTCACTAAGAAAACAAGCATCAAGCTTGATATGTTCAAGAGAGCCTTTGCTCTACAAATTCGATTAGTGAAGATTTGAGTTTGCTTTACGAGAAACTTATGCACGATTGAAAATAAATACAACTGTTTTTGTTTTTAAAAAGTTAATTCATGTCTTTGAAGATGAAGCATCCGTCGATCTACAAGAAAGGGAAGAGTCGGAGTCTCGATGAGATAAAGTCACAAAATTAGGCAATTCCCAAAATATTGGCTTCTCGTAATCTAACTGTAAGATCATTCCAAATCTGGCATACGACAAAAAAATTGGGTTAATTCAACAAACTTGCGGAGCATTAGGCAGCGCGTGAGGGCAGTTACATTGTGGAGTGGCGCGTGTGCGTAAGGTTTATTCAAATATGACCCCCAACACGAAAATACTCATTGGAATGTCTCCAATCTTCTTATCCTTCCCCTTCCCCTTCCCTACGATCTCGAACTCGAATTTCACGGCCCGATCTGGGACCAGAGGCGGGTCCTTCGCCCCCAAAGACTTTGCGTGGAGTCCCTACCTCAACAATCTCTCCCTCAATTTCAATTTTGAAACATGGATTTATCTCCGCAAACGGCTCTTTCTCGATCTCCCTATCTCTTCTTTGAATCGATACAGAAATAGTCGATCTGGTTTCCAATTTTTGTGTGGTTCACAAACCATGAGGACTCGTAATTCCAAGTTTAATCTCAAAACTTGCAAATGCAGAGATGGCAGGTGCAAGAAATCCGACGACGGGAACAACAATAACACCAACAACGGTAAACGCCAACGGAGTTTCTATGAACTCTTCTTCTCTATGATCTGGTGTCTCGCTTTCTTGTTCTACTTTGGTGTTTCTCTCAGCGATCGCAATGGAGGTCACCTTTTCCTTCTTCATTTTCACTTTCTTTCTCTTAATCGCTTTTTAGGTCATTTACTCATTTTTCACTTGTTATTTGCGTAATCAAAATTCAGGTTATCGAACAAAATATGATTGAATTATGCTTGAATCTTTTTCATTCTCTCATAATTTTGTGACAGAATGGGCTAAAAACCGAGATCTTATATTATAACCCTGCAGATAATTCCTTATCAGTTAACAACAGCCTATCCAGCGAGGATAGTAATGAGACTAAAATCAACACGGTTTCTGATCAACCTGCAACCCTTACATCCTTGGAAGTCAACGTATCCGGTAACTTAAATGGCTATCAGGTACAAAGTTGCAACACCTTGACTTGTAGTTGCCTGCTTCAACATAATAAAATTGAAGAGTTGATCTTTCATATCCTGGGACACAATGCTTTAGTGTGTGAGGTACCTTCCCAAGCCAAAATCCATACGGCTAGGAGGCTAGATGTCCAAAACGGTACAAACAAGACTCGTCACAATGACTATTTAGATCTTGATGACTTCAGAAACATTACGAGTCAAGGAAAGCAGCTCGGTGGCTCTAGCCATCGAGTAAACATTACACACCGACTTGAACTCGATGGCTCCAAGTATAATTACGCTTCTTCATCTAAAGCTGCTAAAGTAGTGGCTCATAATAAAGAAGCTAAAGGGGCTGGAAATATCTTGGGGAAGGATCATGATAAGTATCTCAGAAACCCTTGTTCTGTTGGAGGAAAGTTTGTTGTGGTTGAACTTGCAGAGGAAACTCTGGTGGATGCTGTAAAGATTGCAAACTTTGAGCACCATTCGTCAAATTTCAAGGAGTTTGAACTTTGGGGGAGCTTGAATTACCCAACTGAGACCTGGTCTCTTTTGGGAAGTTTTGTGGCTTCAAATGTTAAGCAGGCGCAAACCTTTACTCTTCCAGAGCCCAACTGGGTACGTTACCTGAAGCTGAGCTTAATAAGCCATTATGGATCAGAACATTTTTGTACATTGAGTGTTTTTGAGGTGTATGGTATTGATGCAATTGAAAGAATGCTTGAGGATCTCATAGAGTTGTCTCCACCAAATCAAGTGTCAAAGCCTAATCTGATTACAGTGACGCCTACTGACAGTGAAGTTGAAATTCGATCAGATTCCGCTGGAAAGGGGATAGAAAAGTTTGATGATGCGAAAATCTTGAATACAGATGTTGATCCTGTTAAACTTCCAGATAGTATGGTGGAAGTCAGACCGAAACCGAATAGCAGAATACCAGGGGATTCTGTGCTGAAGATTTTGATGCAGAAGGTGAGGTCATTAGAATATAACCTGTCTATGCTTGAGGAATATCTACGAGAAGTGAGCAAGAAGCAAGGCTATCTCATACCACGACTGGATAATGACCTCCAGAGAATATCATCAATGATAGATAATGAAAGGAAGGAACTAAGAGAACTTCTCACTTGGAAGGATACCATGGTATGATACTGTGCAGGCTAGTTATCTTACTGAGATTATCATCTGCCCTTGTATTGATCCATTCTGTTTTTGTTTCCCAGGAGAAGGAAATTAAGGATATGGAGTTATGGAAATCTGTGGTTTTATCCAAAATGGATTCACTGCTCAGTGAAAGTATGAAGCTAAGGTGAGTAAAAATTGCTGAATTATAAACCTGATAATAGATAAGGAATGGTACTTTGAGTTCTCAAGTTTTTTCTCTTCCTCATATGCAGATTTGATGTTAACAATGTAGCAAGTACCCAATCCTCTTTGGAAAACCGAGAGTTTGCAATTTTGGCAATCAACTTCTTGTTCATGTGCATAGCGTTTCTCATGCTCGTGTCAAGACGAGTGCTAACGTCTATAAGAGCCTTGTGGCATGGTAACTGCGATGCTGCTCGATCAAGCAAGGGTTGGATGGTTATACTGTTAAGCAGCAGCTTAACAATGTTGATAGGTTTGCTTAGTTCCTAGGTGTTTGTTGTAGAGTAATTTTATAAGCCAATTTGTTTGAATGGATAAAGGGTTTTATTTGGTTGTACTCCAAAAGACTACAATCAATTGGATTGATTCATTTTTGACCCTATGAAGTACCGAGTGAGTAATAAGATTAGCGTTGTGACCATTTTTCTTTCTTTGTGGATATATGGATTATGGATTACGGTTATGGATCTGATTAATTTGGATTGACAGAAGTGTGTTTAATCCTTTTTACTATTTTCATGATAGATAGTTTATACATATTTTGAGGAGATTTTCCATGTTGTCGCCGTCTGATTCTTTGGTTGGAAGCCATGGTCTTTGAATCAGGCAACGGTATGGATGTTATCGCTGGCGGTGGAGGTACTTTTACGGAGAAAGAGGAGGAAGACTGCAATCTCTTTGTTCTTACAAGTTACAATGGTGTTATTTCGAACTTGATAAAATCCGAGAAAAAGATGATGAAATGGAGAATAGGCGGAATTGTCGATGATGGAGCAGTTTGGATTATCGGAGCCTTTGCAGGCTACCGATGGAGATTTTTCTAATGCGCAAGGCTGCAAATGATGATAGTGATTGCAAAGCTCTGTATCACAAGGTGCGAATTGAACTTAGTCTGCCATTACTCAATTGTGTACTCAATTGTTGCATTTGAAGTGGTTAATTACTAATATTCCAGCTTGAATGATTTTATGTTGATGCTTGTATTGCTTTGTTGTTGTTGTTATTTTCACTATGATCTATTTAAGGGAGGATATTAGGTTTTGTTTAAATTTTTTTTTGCATGAATTCATGTTTGCTCAGCTTGGCTTCTAGGGTTTTTCCAGATTGATTGATGTTTGACTTACAATTCATTTTAGGAATTAGCCGTCAGCTAATGGATGAAAGGATTCCAGCAAGTCGTCGTATTTGGCTCGATGACGATTATGCGAAGTGTATTCGTACTTCTGGAGAGGTTTCCGGTGGGTATGTTCCTTTCTGGCATTATTCAAGAAATAATGTTATGGTCTAAGTTAAATGTCAGGTTTAATTATTTAAATATTCTAATAAGTAATCTCCACTGGACCATGAAATTCACGAAAATCCTCGACCACATACTCGAGCTTCATCCTCACACCTCACTCACTGTTGCTTGCAAAAGAGAGTGACAGAGAAGAAGGGGTAACAATGGCGCTTTTCTCCACCGCAACGCCTCCGCAACCCATCCTTCCCTTTCACCACCGTCACTCTCCTTATTCGTCGCCTCTCGCTTCAATTCTTCCTTCTACCAAGCTCACAGCTCGTTCTTTCGTCTGTTCTTTTTCCTCCTCCGTTACCGAAGATGAAGCTTCTCCTCTTCCTCCCACTTCTGACGTCGGTGCTGCTTCTCCCGACTCCGAAGTTCTCCACCTGAGGTATTATTCTGTTCCTTTTTCTCTCTCTGGCAGCTAGAATTCGTTCAATCGTAAATTCGGCCGTTGAGCTATCTGATTCTAAATCTCTGATCAAAATCAACAGAAACCTTGAATTTTGGTCATGGATATATAGCTAGGGTTATCTAGAACTTGTAATTTAACCAGATAACTTGTAATTGTTTCATAAACATTGTTGCTTTGTATCTTCAATTAATTCATTTCTATTATACACTGATGACTGATGAGGATTGAATTGATGAGTTGATGTGTAATGTGCAGTGTTTGCAAGGCCTGTGGGAGAGAGCAGATAGAAAGTGGGTGCAATGGAGAGGGAAGGATTCAAGGAGGGATTGCTACATTTCCGGGTTTGGGTTGGTGGCCTATAAAGGCTTACAGGCCCTGCCCTGGTTTTTTGGCATCAGGAGGTAGATACAAAAGGCAAGGCCAAAGCATGGATGAAGTTGTCTCGGGAGCAGGGAGGCCCAAAGCTTCATAACTACGACATAGACGACGAAACTAGGTGAATTTGATTGCATTCATCCCAGTATGAAATAGTTAATTGGAACAGGTTACGATTTGATAACATACTCGTGAGTTTCTTCGGCGTTTGACAGCAAACTTCAGAATTGATTCAAGTCATAAGTTGATAGCAGATAGTGGTAAATGGATGATAACATGCTATTCTGACTAGTTCATTTGTATAACATCTTGGCAATCGGTGTTGCAGGAAGCAAGAGAAATACCGGAGAGTGTTGAAGCTGTAGCTAGCGTTATGATCAGTTTATCCTCCGGTCTACTGGGTCGTCTTTCAAACAAGTTAGTTGACAGATTATGCACACTGCGATTATAATACCCTTCAGTGGTTACTAATTATCGAGCAATTCTGGTAAAATTGTGCACAACAAATTGGAAATTGCTGGTATCAGTTTACCGTTTTTTTATGGTCAGATCAAACCCCGATCTGGGCGGCCTTTCACTATACGTTAAGCCCGTTTTTCCTACAAGACACCTTGTTATTTAAATATTTTATAATAAATATTATAAATTTATTATAAAGGATAATATATGTAGTATATGTTATGCAAATTATATTTTATTTATTAAAATTATGTAATATTTTGAAATTATACGCAGTATTATAACATAATTGCTATTCGGTCAATCGAACCGAGTCAACGAAAGCATATTGCGTTTGCACCAGTCTGGGACGGATATGCACCGGGATTGCGCCCCATCCCCATTTGTGATTAAGTAGGTGCGCCTCCTGGGCGCACGTGCAGTGCGGATGTGCTCAAGAGACGCACGCGGAATCTGATGGGCCCGGAAGGCACATTGCACATACGCATCGCGCATGTGTTGATCCTTTAGTTATTTTTCACGTTACCGAATACCATTATAACTATACATTATATATATCTTTGTAGATTGGCCAAGCACCATTATAACTATACATTATATATATCTTTGTAGATTGGCCAAGCTTTTCTGCTCGGCCAAAATTTATGTCATGTCTAAACCCATTCATTTTTCCAGTGAACGGGTTGTCCCCGCCCCTTCTTTATCAAAAGATTCAAAACTAATCGACATTTAGATTCGAGTATATGATGTTCACTCAACCCGTATAATTAGCTGCCAATCAATTTGACCAATTGTGTTTGTAACAGGTGGCATGAGTCTAGGTTCAAATTATATCGATTACAGATAGATACGTTCAAACTTGGATCCGAACGGGCACACGGGCACGGGAATAGGGGCAATAATATCGTAGATTGAGATGAAAAAGGTGGTTCTTATTCTAGTCTAATATCAGTTAGGGGTGTGAACAATCCATCTCCGCCACTATCGGGCAAGGCAAAAACTTGTGTGACGGGCGTGCAACCCATCAACCTACCAGGAATGCGGTAGAAAGCATAGCATGTTGCAAAAAAAGCTTAATTCAAGGCGTCAGCAAAATACTGTCGTATGTTCCAAAAACAAAAGCCTCTTTATGCCATGGGACAAGAGTGAAGGACAACTTTACATGCAACTGATAATAGTTGCAAGATCACACACACTCATAATAATAAAAAAGCACAACCAAATAGGAGTCTCGTCACTCCGGTGAATCACTTGAGCCTTGATACATTTTCGGTGTCATGGAGCTAGACCGGTGAGCTATTACGCTTTCTTCAAAGGATGGTTGCTTCCAAGCCCACCTCTTGGTTGTCATCGCTTGATCACTTTCTTTTCAACTAAGTGATTTCTTAGGAAATTTAGCGTACATTTAGAATGTTTTTCACTTAGACTTTAGATCTTAATGCCCAAAAAGTCTTTTTTACAAACGATATATGTAATTCTCAATTCATGAAAACTAGTTAGTATTGAACAGATGCATTCTAGGCCGACTACATGCACATCTAGAACAGTGATCAAAAGTCAAGCCCGGATCCATATGGACTTTGACCAAAAATCAAGTCCATTTATCTAGGTTGAATCCGGACTAAATTCGGTTGTCGGGCCTAGACTAAGGCCCAAACCGGTTACCTTATGATTAACTTATAATGATGGGTTGATATCCATTTCATCAAGAATTTTTCTTTTTCAGTGGTAAAGTGAGGACAAATAACTCTTATTTCGGGTCTTACAGAGTTGCACTATTTAGCTTCATACTATACACGTTTAGTTTCATACCTTGAACACGCACTATAAGTTCAAGCACTATAAGTTCAAGCATGATTGTAATATATTAAGTAACTTAAATAAGCACGATAACATTCACTCATATGCACGATGATATTTATATATATATATATATATATATTTTAAGCACGATTATATTAGATTGACAACAAGCACGAATCAACATATATAAACACGAAGAAGAAATGCACATGAATAAATTCAAACCATATAGATTAACGGCAAACACGATAACATTAATTCAACACGAATAAATAACAGGAATATACATATAATTAATGCTAGCGAAATATTAGAGGTGGTATCGATTTCAGAAAATGCCGGCACGAGGAAAATAATTAATTTTAGTTACTAGGTCAAACATGTATACTTATTATGGTAGTAAATATTGTGATATTAAAATGATAACACAATATATCGCTCCTGAAATATAAACGTTGAAATTAATATACAAAAATACAAATGAATCATTGACGGGGTGATTTTGTTTAATCGCGTGTCATAAGTCAGTTCTTATTTCTTACCGTAACTTCGGTATTGAAACACCCTAGTTTTTACGGTGCGTTTTAAAAAATTTCTGATATTATATTATTTGATTTTAGTAGCTTGGGTGATTATGTGTTTATATTTTCCGTATAAATATTTTCGTTACGAGTTCGATTTTATTTTTACGGGATTTAAAACGGATACGAGTTTAATATTCCGGTTTGATTTTGGTTATAAAAAACAAAAACAAAAAAACCCACACCTCTCACTTTCGCTCTCCTCCTCCTTTCTCTATCACGATACTCTTCCAGCCAAACCAAGCTGCTTCCTCCTGAACAAGTGAGCAGCAACTCCTCTTCAACTATCACGCCGTCCGCCGGACCGGCGCCGAGCCACCTTCGCCGCTCTCTGTGGCCACAGCCAGACCGGACCCGAACCCGGCCGTCCTCCCTGCGCACGAGCCCTCTGCAGTTCACTGTTCTCCTCCGCCCAGATCTGCGTTTCTCTGCTCGTGCCGCCCCTGTCCGCCGGAGCACCTGTCCGTTGTCAACCACCCTTCGAGCCACCAAGACCCCGAGCCGCTCCTCGCCGCCCCGCGGGACTGGACCACGCCTCGCCGGCCGTCCCCTACGCGAGCTACCTTCCCTGCGCGAGCCACCTCCGGCGCGAACTCCACTAGCGCCGCCCAGCCCGGCCTTGTTCTGCGCGCCCTCTGCAGCTCGAGTTCGGACCGACCGAACCACCACCAGTCCGCCCTTGCCCAGTTCCGACCACCACCGTCAATCGCCGGAAAACCGTTACCTTGCTAGCCCCTTTTTCTGATCTGAGTTTTGGGTATAATTTCTAACCTAATTCCGGGTTTTGTTCAAATTGATTTAAATTGAGGTTTAATTGGATGTTTCGATTGTTGAATTTGCGGTTTTAATTTTGTTTAGGTTACGATTTTTGTTGTGAGTAGAAAGGAATTTCAGAAACCTAGCCTTTTGCCCTACTCACTCGAGTTGGGATTTCGGTAACACGACTTGTACCTTTCCGAGCGATGTTTTGAGTTTGATTACCCGGTTTTGTGCATGCATTAATTTGTGAAACTTTTACTTGTTTTAGGTTGATTGTTTTAGGTTGATTGTGAGATTGTCGAGTTTGGTGCTTGTGGGTAATTTGTGTGATATTAAGTAAGCTTTTCTAAGGCAAGTACTTGTGTGCGTTTGTATGAGCATGATTTAAGCTAAATATCATTTATATATTTGCATGATGATTTTGAGGTTTTTACATGTTGATTTGTTATTTATGAAATAAGTATTTGATGAGTCATACCTTGATGTTGTTTAAAAGCATGGATTGATTTGATGATGTTTAAAAGCATGAGTTATTGTTGATAATGAAAGCATGAGTTATCGTTAATTATGAAAGTGTCTTTGACTTGAGCGGAATTTTGTCCAATGTTGTTTATTACATAGTTGCATTGCATTTGTGAGTTAACTCATCGTGGTACTTTAAAGAAGTTTGCAAGTGTTGATTTGGAAGCATTGATTTGATTTGGTTGAGCTTGAGCGGCAAATTTGCCAATATTATGCATTTGAGGACATTGATTTCAAACCCTCGAATTACGCGGGCCATGTTACCTATGGTCATGGTTTGTGCGGGCGAGGAAGTGGCACCGGCCAATATGATTTGTTTTGAGCATTTGTTTTTTACGCGCCTCGAGTTAAGGCGGGCCATTTTCACCCGGAGTGAGTGGTTTGTGCGGGCCGAGGTTTGCGCCTGATTATGCGTTTGTTGGGCAAGGAGTCATCTGATCCGTGACTACCGAGATCCAACCCATGTCGGAAAGGAGCTACCTTCGTGTTCAATACGTACTTAAACATGTTTTAAATACTAACATCAAATGGTATTTAAAGTACAGTTTTGAAATAAAGAATACTCGAGTATGTTTTCGTATAATATTTATATATGTCATTTGATATGACTTTGAGCATGATTTATACATGTCGTATGAAATGACTTTGAGCATTATTTATATATGTCATTTGATATGACTTTGAGCATGATCTATACATGTCGTATGAAACGACTTTGAGCATTATTTATACATGTCATATGATATGACTTTGAGCATGATTTATATCCGTCATATGATACAACGTTGAGCATGATCTGTATACATCTTGAAATGACTTTGAGCATGTGTTATAAATGTAATTTGAGTTTACAGATTTGGTTATTACTACCTTTTTGATATGATATCATCTTATGATATCATCTTGAGCATGATCTGTATACATCTTGAAATGACTTTGGATTTGGATATGTTGTTTGTGGATATTGTCTTAAGCGCATTTGAAGCATGATTTCATTATGATTATTACATGTCATTTGAGGTGACAAATTTGAGTATACTACATATGAATTTGATATTGGCATATGTATATTTAAAGCATTTTTTACAATGATTTGTAAAAGCATATTTGAAGCTACATATTTGGAGTTATTTATAGTTCGATTTAAAGTTGTCATTTGCAAGTGTGAAGCATGCGTACTTTTATACCCGTGTTTTGTTTTTAAGCTTCATGTGATATTATTTATGATCTTATGCTTGAGCAGTTCGTATATTAAATTGCTTATGTATCGGTTTAGTCTATTTGGAAGACTAACCCCACCACGGTGGGGCTGATTATGTTTTTGACATAATCAGGTACAAGATCAGTTCAAGAGCATGGAGGTCGGGCGGTCTAGTTAGCTTATGAGAAGTCATGTTTAGTGGTCCTGTGTATTTTGAGATTTATTCCTCGTTCTTGGTTTTATGCCAGTTGGGTTGGGAAACTGTTTATTCCCAAACCTTGTTATTGTTCTTGGCTATGGATTTGACCAGTTGTCATTTTATCTCGTGTAAGAGATTACTTTGGGTTGTTATACCTTTATGTTGCAGGATTATGAATATCTGTTTATGAGTTTCAGTTTCTCTTTCCGCCTTTTTCTTGTTTCATTTAGCCTTAGGGAATCCTTATTCGAGTTCCTGGTGCTGTAGCGTTTTTCCATTTTTGGGACATTACATGTATATATATATAGAGGTTGGGTTGCTATACCTTTAGGTTGCAATTTAATTTTGTATGTAGATTGTCCTAAAAATGAATCAATCTAAACTATTAATCTATTTTGATCAAAATATATTAGATGTTCTCACTTCTTACTATAAAAAAGCTTCTAAATTAATCGTGCATAAAAAAAGCTTTTATAATATACGTGTCATATCAAGTGAGAACTTCTAAGAGACATTCACCCTCCGTTTGGTTGTAACTCCGGAAACGGAAACGGAATGAAAACGAATCTAGTCCACATATGTACATTGTTCATGGAATTATTCCGGTTGATTTCATGCAAAATACACTTGCTTCCCCCTACTTTGTTACCCTATAGGGTATTAAAACTAATCAAATTCTACTACAATCAGTTCAAACCACAAGGAATGATTCCCAACAACTTCATGAACAAGGGTGTACGTATGGACTAGATTCGTTTCCATTCCGTTTCCGTTTCTGGAGTTTAAACCAAACGAGCCCTCAATTTAAATAAACAACACTCTATTTCTCCATTTGTCCACACATTGATCTTAGGTGCACGATTGTGTGCTTTGTTTGAATATGGGGTGGATGATCGTGCACCTCGTGATCATACATCATGACAGAAATACAAAGGGCACGATAATAGGGCACGACCGTACACCCCTAGTTGTTCATTTGAATCATTTAATTGTTTATTTTTGGGAGAAATGGGTAAGTAGGTAAACTTGTGTAGTATCAATTTGTCCACACGTTGTTCGTAGGTAAACTTGGTAATTTCAATTTTCAGAAGCCAAAGTCCAAATCTAAAAAATACAAATCTTATAATTAGTGTGTTTTGAATTCTGGATGAGTTACCCTCCCTCCAACCTTTTTACCAACTAGACTAATTGAACTTGATAATCTATTTTATTTTAAAAAAAAATTGTACTTAATGTCTACTTACACAAGCACGAATCGAGTTACACATGTCCAATCGAATTTGTTACACTAGCCCATCGATTTTTTACACAAAATGATTTTTTTACACAATGTGATTTTTACACAAAGTGAGTTTTTACACAAGCCCAATCGAATTGGTTACACAAGCTACACAAGCCCATCGATTTTTTACACAAAGCGATTTTTTACACAACGCGATTTTTACACAAAGTGATTTTTTTACACAAGTCCACCGAATTGGTTGCACAAGCTACACAAGCCCATCGACTTTATGTACACAAGCCCTATTGACTTTATGTACACAAGCCTTAACGAATTTATCTACACAAACCAATCGAATTGCACAAGGAACGTCGAATTGATCCAGTAAAATTTCATAAAGTCGAATTACGCAAGCCAATCAAATTACACAAAACATCAAAGACGAGACAAAAGGAGGGATGAAATTGTAACATTACACAAACTACAAATTACACAAACAAATCTGACGAGCTTCATTCCTCGCAGATCTAGAGATATGGGCTCTCCGATTTTCTCCAAGATGAAAACCGCTTCATTCCTCCAATAGTTGGAGGATCCGACGAGCTTCTTCCGGCGAGATCTAGGCTCTCCGACGACGGTTACATCAGTGGTGGCGGTTTCGACTCTGGCTAGGGCTCTTCGCAGATCTAGAGAAAGCAAAAAAGACGAGACAAATTGAAGGCTGAAAAACCCTCCCTGTCAATCGTCGTTAGACTAGGACCTTGCGGTGGTTGCAAAGCCTTGCGAAGGGATTCCCAATCGCGGTGTTTGCGAGAGATCTGGGCGGCACACGAGGAGATCTGGGCGGTGGTGCGAGGCGGACTGGGCGGTACTGCGAGACGTCAACAAGGGTGGCGGTGTGAAAAAAAAAACCCCTAACGGCTTCGGTTGCTGCGAGAAATGTGAATTGCTCTGGATGTGGAATATGATTTTATTGGGTTTATATTTTCATTTTTTCCTTATCTCCCTTTAAATAATTAATTTAGATTTAAAATTTTACAATAAAAATGAAAGAGTTTAGTTTATATTTGGTTTTTTAAACGCCCTATCACCCCATTTTTTTTCTTTATTTTTTTAAATGAAATCTAAAATATTTAAAAAAAATATCAAAATTCATATAAAATTATAAATTAAGTGTAATTATTTAATAAAATAAAATTTTATAAAGAAAATACCGATAAAACATTATTGTGACTATTTTACAAAAAGAATTAAAATTAATTGATATAGATATGTTTTAGTAGTTATTTTCGATTTGATACATAAAATAACACGTACAAAGTTTATGAGAATTTTGACCCATTGATAAAACATCCCGGCTCCACCACCCGTGGCGTGAATATCACGGCAAAGTATCACGTGTCAATCGGCCCACACGTGCCAATCGACCCACTTGAAAAGGACTTTAATTGTTAAATATTACATGCTTAATCAGACATCAATTGAACTACTATATACCTTGTGATTGAGCTCAAATTAGTTGATGACATGCATCTTACAAAGTATGTTAATCAACTGCATGCAGTTTGGTTTATGTATTAATGATAAATTTAAGTTTAATTTAAGCACCATTGCCTAAAACTTCAAACAAGAACAATTAATTTGTCTAGCTGATGTCAATATTGGTGCATTCTTGAGCTAACTTTAAATTCTAGTACTTTGGATTTCGAATTAAGTTGTTATCGAATTCGTATTATTTTTCATTTCAAGTAGACGGTTTCCATTGATTTGAAGCGAGTATAGAATATACAATAGAAGATACATACGAACATATGAAAACCAAAATAAGTGAAACAAATCACCATATACATAGCGCGTGCATATCATCGTATCTATTCTTCGGCGTCATTGATGTTTTCACCAAAGAGAAGGACTTTCCTATTGAACCTAATGACAAAACGAGCGTCCGTTTCGACACTCCTATAGAAGATAACCTCATCCCCTACCTTAATCTTGCCTTTACTTTTCAAGAACGGAAGCCAACCACCCGACACCACCGGCTTCTCATAGAATCCGGACATTATCTTAGAGCACCGGAAGTTCCACAACTTTCCATCAATGTCCTTAGCCACGAAATCAACTTGGTGGCCGCCGTTGAAGCTGGGTAGATCCTCTAAGTACTCCGCCGGTCAATGGAGCCTGTGATCCACGTCCGTTGTTGTCAGCTTCTTCTTGAAAACCATTGCTCCTACTACAACTGCCATGGCTTCTTTTCTTGTGATTAAGAATTTTGTTTTAGTTTTTTCAAAAGATACCAAAAGATAAATTTCTAAATGATCATAAAAGATACCAAAAGAAAAGTGACATGTAAAAAAGAAAAAAAGAAAAAAGTGCAGTACGACTTAAGGTGATCACTTGATCGAGTGTTATAAAGTAGAGCATGAACGATGTTTATGCTAAGATAGGGACGTGCTTGAATATAATTTTGTGTGTACCTGAGTCAAATTTGGCAGTTTGTATATATCCTTAAAGCAAAAAATAAAATATTAATCTCTTGAGAAGATTGTGTTACAAGTAACTCCACATAACCTAAACTAATTATCAATATTCTTGATTTATTTAATGTTGTCGCAGTTCTTGGTTTATAATTCAGAAATTCTTTTTACTTTTAGGATTGATTAGATTTGATCGAACATTTCACGTTTGTTCAAGGGAATTTATGTTTTTCATGATGATACCAACACAGAAATGCAACTTATTTAAATTTTTTATGACTTAACATGAAAATGTCCTATTTAGTACCGACATTTAAGTACATAAAACATGTTAGATAACGTAATATTATGTAGATGAAAAATTTAAAAGTGAAAAGAATTATTTAGATGGAATATACAAGACAAGTAAAAGAAAACAAGGTAAGAATAAATTTTTTTGGCTCAATAAACCCTATAATCAAAGTTTAATATAATTATAAAAATTCACTTGCATACCTTAATCTTTATTTTTTCTCCCCCGGACTAAAGGGGATTAAGGGAATTATTTCACCCACCTTCGTCCTTAATTCTCGCCTCCAAATAAAATCTACATTGGATATCATTTTGTAACATATTATTTAATATATTACACTTTTTGTGAGGCTTTGAATATATGGATGATGACATGGCAAATGTTCTATTCAATATGCTTATTTGGCCAACCTCGTTTGAAATTGATTCTACTTAATGCCCGTTTTTGCTTGGAGTTGTCGATTAAAAATAGAATGAAAACAATTAAAGAGAAAACAAAATGATAGAAAATGGTTCTACTTAATATCCGTTTCGTTGATATATAACGTAAAATTATCTCAATAGTTAAAGTTGCTACTTTAGTTCAAATTGATAAGATGTTCAAACCATCTCATATTCGTTGAAAATAAAATTTTGTAATGTATATTACGTCGAATATGACTAAATGAGCATTTGGTGTACATTACATCTACATTAACTTGGTCAATATGTATTGGTCTGCTTGATTACTCTTCGTACAATTATGATCGATATGAATGTTTATTCCAAAAAAATATGATACGAATGATCAGAAATTATATGGTTATATTTAATTCATGAAGAGTTATTAGATTGATTCTTGATTTTCTTTGCAGCTACTTCTTGTGCATTTTTACGACGGACTTAACTTGTCTTTTAATTCACAAAATGTTGATTGACAATGTTACGGAGTTTCTTATATTCTAAATTTGCGATTAACTAAGAAAATGACATTTTAGGGCATTAATTCACTTTTTAAATAATTTTCTATATAACTATATGTTTAGATAATAAAGAGTGACCACCTTCCAAGACAAGCACACTCGTAATACAGGACTAGTTCTGATATCGGTAAGATTTCGAGGTTTTAGGGACACTGGCCGGAGTTCTTTATCCTCACTCGATCATTGAAAAAGAAAAACTATTATTGATATTGATAGCATCCAAATTCTTTATAAGTTAATCATTAACTTCAATTAAAATGATCCGGAATGGTAAGATAATCTTACGAGGTATTATTTTTTTTATAACTCTTTTTATTCAAACTTTAATGGTGATTGTGATGTTTTTTCCGAGTTTATATGACTATAGTTTGGGTTCGATACCTTATGGTTTTTGAATATTAATGTGTTTTATTTTTATTAAAAATTATTTAAATCGATCAATGAGTAAAACTTGTTAATATATATATATATATATATATATATATATATATATATATATATATTTAAAATTCTTAATCTTTCTTTTAAAAAATAAACAAGAAAATATAGAAGTTAAATCATTATGATAATTTCATTAAATATTGTGTATTAAAAACATATTTCATATTCCAAAACATAAACTATTTTATCAATTTTAAGAGTTACTTTATTAATTTCTTTGGTTGAATCCTATAAGTAAAGATGATCGTATCACTTGTATTCAACAAACTTCAAAAAAATAATAAAGTTTTCATATTGTCAAGACTTAAAGGTTTTAATCTCTTCAACAAACTTCCAAAAAATAATAAAGCTTTCATATTGTCAAGACTTAAAGATTTTAAAATTACTTTAATCTAACTGAAATTCATACATTCTTGTCAAAATATATAATAAAATTGACCCCCAAGAGAGGTTACATTAATGGATAAAAGTTTAGTACTGAAAGAAATAATATCGCTCGCTAACAAACTTAATATCCGTATAAAAGAGCATGAAAAGACACAATAAAGTTATAATATTTTACATTATTTTGTATTTGAATAACATTACAAATTACAATAACATTACAAATTGTGATAGTTAAATAAAATATATAACCAAACAAAGAAATATGAAAGTTGTATAGTTTATGTTGCATATGAATCACTCTTCTACGTTATTGATGTTGTTACCAAACAAAGACACGTTTCTCCGCACAGAAACAACAAAGAGTGCTTCGTCGGGATCTTCACTTTTATAGAAGATAACTTCATCACCGGCATTTAATCCACCTTTACTATTAACAAAAGACATCCATCCGGAAGAAATAACGGGCTTTCCGTAATTAGCGGATCTTTTGGAGCAACGGAATTTCCATAAACGATCATCTCGGCCCTTGATATAAAAATCAACTTGATGATCGTTTTCGCCGAAAGGTAGCAAGTGCAAATGTCTTGAAGGCCAATGAAATCTCTCACAAACATCAGTGTTTGAGAGCACCTTGGAGAAGAGCTCAGCACCAATATTTGCCATTTTTATGATAGTTTTGTTTGTCTTATTTGGTAAGTGATATTTAGATGAGATGCATCACAAATGCTAAATGAGACCAATTTATACAATTAAGTGGGTCCCACCTAGATTTTGTCCCAGTTGTTGGGCCCATTTGCACATGGTTTGAAAATGATTGAAACGGCATATTACTTTATGACGTGCAGTTATTACTTATTAGATAAGCTTTGACTTATTAGTTTAGTGAGCAAACTATGCATTGTCGCATGAAAATTTATGACATCATAAGTTATTTTAATTAAAAATTTGAACCTTGTACCAATCGAACAAGTCGTATCTTATATGGTTTTTTATAAAATAAAATAAAAACATGAGTTTTCAAAATATAATTTCTTTGTAGTTGAATATTCACTATTCAGGAATATGTGAAACTTGGACCAAGTATCTAATTTCTTTGTAGTTTTGTCAACAACATCACACGTAATATGAAGGATCCACCAATCTCGAATATTCATAAAATTTCGATTGAAGAGATTCATCTTTAACCGTACAGTGCTTTAATTCTTAAAACTCTCTCTCCGTTCGTTGGTTGATCTTTAAAAACGAAAATGATTTTTTTTTAAAATATGAGATTAAAATTTTATTAATTAAAAGTAATTAGATTAAAATTTTATGAATTTTGATACACTATATAAAAAAGTAAAATGAGTAAAAGAAATTACATATTCAATTTAAAATGAAAAGTATGTATCTTATATACTCTTGTTTATGATTTTTTTTTGTGGTTTCAAATAGTTAAAGTAAAATTTTATTAATTTTGGTACGCTGCAAGGAAAAACAAAATGAGTAAAAAAACATTTTTCAGTAAAAAGAGAAAACATGTACCTTATAGAATATAGATTATCCCTTTTATAAACCAAAAATCATATGTAGAAACAAAAAGCCCTCGAAATGAGTCCAAATGCTGAGTTTAACGAAGCCATCGAACAATTTACCAGCCTTGTATTATTGATCAAAATCAGAAGAATCTCAAATCCAAAAATTATAACTCAACTTCAAAAAAGCCTTCCCTACGGACACTAAAATTGTGAATGACAACAAATAAACATTGACCAAGAGTAATCATCTGGATGGCTAGATGCGGCGATTTCAGGCCAAAACTAGCGCGATAAGGATCAAATGAGTCCATATCTTCACCACCAACCACAAATCCAACTTTAATGAATGAACCCAAATCGATCAATAATAACATCTAAAACTCATTCATGAATAGTAAATTCAAATCCCAACTTTGTCAAAACATCCGAGAGAGGTCTTGAATTAGATCCAAACAAAATGATATATCAAGAGAATAATAATGACAATTCATCTCACCTTTATTTTGAGAAAAAAAATCATATGCGAAGAAGATACAAAGGAATACTTTTTTATTTCCCACATGTTTTCTGTTTCAGAAATTTCAATTTTTGTGGTTCAAGTAATTTTCTGTTTCAATACAATTTTATCTCCTTTGTTGGGTTTTCATTTGTTTACTTTTTTTTTTCTTTCGAACTTTTTTTTCTTTTAAAAATTTGTTTTTAGTCTTCTTTCATGTTTTTCAACTTTTGGTTCTATGAATATGAGATTTTTGAATCTTTCTAATTTTGTTTTTACCCATTCGATATAGTTGTTTATGTTTGTGTATGGTAAGTTTAAACTCTTTTATTTTATTTTATTTTGATTGGCAAGTTTTTGCCTTTTCTTAAATCCAAACTCTCAAACTCGTCTTTTAGTTTTTTTCTACTCACACATGTTTTCTTTTCCAAGTTTTATCTCTCTTCCAGTCAATCATTTTGCACAACCTTCATCTTTCTTTCTAATACCTCTAATCCTCGACTTTATTTGAAATTTCTCAAAACTGAACTACATTATGAACAATTGGAACCTAGAACCTTTTATCTATCCTAAAACTTATTTTCATCCAAACTAACTTTGTTAAAATTATCCAACAACAATCAACACTTGACCTTTGAGTTAAGTGGAAGAACAAGAGAAATAAGAGTGATAAGATGTGGATCTCTCATATCGAATATATCTTTTTTACCAATCTCGAGTATTTCGTTCCTTCTTTAAACAATCTCGAATGTCTTATGCTCACGTGAACAATTTTGAGTGCGATGCTTTCTTGTCTAACTATGTGAGGATTTTGGGGATGCAAACGCCCTATTTGGTATCCCTAGCCTCTTGCCCTTGATCCACTTGCGAACAATATTGTTTAAGTAGTAACAAGATAATCTCAAGCATCATCCTCATTCATCTTAATAAATACGTGGGCATTAACAATATCAACTATATTCCTAGTAGTATCACACAAGCCACTATAGTTCAGTTAAGGTGCTTTATCAAACTCATGATGAGGATAACAATGCAATAATTCATTGAAACATTCCCAAGCAAGATGAATATTCCCACCATCCTTTCATATCAATATGAGTAATGTGATCTCTCGTCTCAACAAAAACTTATGGGGAGTAAAATACTTATTTAGGAAGACATTGGTCAATCTATCTCATGTAGTAATCAAACCTTCTAACAATTTTTGAAGCCATGTAGCAACTTTTTCCGTCAGAGAAAATATGACTTCTTGTAGTTTTCAGGCTTGGTGAAAACATCTTGATACATTAATATATTCATTATATTCTCAAAGTTTCTCAAGTGTTGGCGTGGACTTTCATGGCGTAGACCTCCAAATTAATCATTTTTTATCAACCTGACGGTATTAGTTATTGAAATGATGTCTCTAGCATAAATTTCAGGGAGTGCAAATACATGGTTAAGAATGGTCTATTTGGGACCATCATGACATCCAAGGTCTAAGGCCGGAGAATTTGCATAACATTAATAATTGCTTGAAGTCTAGCATTCTCCACCGTATGTTTTGGGTATCTTGTGAATTTGGTGAAGGAGGATAATTGTTTGACAAGCCTTTGTCACGAGCGTCAACTCCACCGTCTCCTATCAATCGATTGTCCTCCATTTCTTGTCTTTCAAAAGCTAGTTGGCTCTTCCTTCCCTCCGGAGTGTACGTTCAATCTCGTTGTCTCAAGGGACAAAATTACTTGAATCATGCACTCTTTGCATTCAACTACCTAAACTTGTGAGGCAAAGATAAAAGAAAAACCAAGATCAAAAGTAACAACAAACGTAAAATAACTAACTATAGAAACAATCAAATGGAAATCCCCGACAATGTTACCAAAAACTTGATGGGCTAAAACAATCTCACAAGTATAACCAGATTAGTTGTAGTATCAAATTTACGTGAATTGCGTTTAAATTTGATATAGGCAATTATGCTAAGCTAATAGGGAAGAGAAAAGAGAAAATGAATAAATATATCGGGTTAAAAATAGTTTTGGTCTGTCAAGAGGACAAACTAACAAGCAAATATCTCAAGAAAATATATATAAGCATGTGATCTAAGAAAAATGTATCACCACTATAATGAACTAATATATATACAAGTATATGAACATAATAAACATTAACCAACAAAATATGTAGGTAACTGCCAAAGATAGCCTTTACCACATCTTTATCTATAAAGGCAATGCTCAACCCAGCCAGAAGATGCTCTCGTAGTTGCAAAAGGTAAAAGCCAAACCCATGAAGAGTATAGTACACAGAAAGTATACCTGAAATATCACTCTCACTAAAAAGCCAAAAAGGTAACAAGAACCCGTTAAACTATGACAATTGGGAATCCTCGAGGTAAAGGTCAAACGTTACTCCCCAAACCTAGCTCACTCTATAAGGTCCGACAGAATCAACGTTCTCTCGTAGAAAACTGATCTCTTTCTATTCTTAAGGAAACACTATTTCTCAACATATGCCAACAAAGGGTATATATAAGGTCAATGAAGTAAAACAATCTTTGATTTTCGCTCAACAATTCATATACAATAATTATAAATCAATGAATCGTAGAGTTCAACCAATCCTTAGATCATAAGAAAACTAGTCAGACATGAAAAAGGAAACAAAACAATGCCAATACATTATATACAAAACTGAATCCATAAACAAATATTCAAAAGCAGACTTCAAGAAATTCGCCAAGAGAAGTGTTTTTGACGAATCCGAGTAAAAGGGAATATTGATGGATGACTAAGGTTACAAGCTAACAAAGTCGATCCCTTCTAACGTCTGAAAACTAGGAATGAGTACAAATCAAATCCAACAAGATATGAAAAAAAAAATCCAATAGAAGATAAAGATCACGAGATCTTATTTTGGAAAGAACAACGCCGCAACACGGGGTGAAACGGTCATGGCCCGGGCAACTTACCTGTGGCAAGGCCGTGTTGGTAGTGATCCATGAGGGTGAGAAGGAACGAGAAGAAAACGGAGAGACAGGCATGACACGGGCAAGTCGTTCATGGCCAACCTGCGGCGAAGACGTGTTGGTGGCCATCTCGGTCTCGCTCCCATCCTCGATGTATGCTCGAACCACGAAGTGTTGGACTTCTTCAAGGTGTCTAATGTTTTGATGTGCTATTTGATTCCTCGATCCACAATCATGTATGATGCTCCAATGTAGCTCCTAATCTCAGGAAGGTCGAATTCTTGTATTCCAACAAAAATGCGTCATAAATGAGCTCAAATGCTTCGTTCCATTTCGCTAATGCTCGGCTAATCCTCTAACCCGAAATAAACCGAAGTACACATCATAATATGCAATATAAATGATAACTACACTATATAAAAAACATATTAAAGGAAACGTAAAATACATGAATTTACAACTAAAACAATAGATTACATTATTTCACCGAAGAGAAGGACTTTCCTGTTGAACCTAATAGAAAAACAATGAAAAGCCTCTCTCCAGCTGCTCCTGCATGCCACGGCTAGTTTTCTTGTGATTGAGGATTTTTGTTTTGGATGTTTCAGAATCGTAACATGGGTGTTTATAGGCGATCCATCTATTTGTAAATGATCATAAAAGCCACTGAATTAAAGTAACACACTAACACGTAAAGTTTGACAAAAGAGCAAAAGCGCAGTAGACTTAAGATCACTTGAGTGTTATAAAGTTGAGCATGATGTTTATGCTAAGATAGGGATGTGCTTGAATATAATCTTTCAAATTATAAGTAGATGAATTTGCCAGTTAGACCTCTTTTTTTCGTCGAGGTTTTTGTTGTGACTCACATAATCATATATTAATGTAATATAAATAAATATTATAATTAAAGGGTAAAAAAAAATTATATGATTGTCTGATACAAGTTTAAATCATACAAGTTTTCAAGTTATAAACCATATATGAAAATATTTTTTACAATAAAATATTTGTTACAATTAGTACGTGGCAGGTGATTAAAATACGTCATGTTTTACTAATAGATAATAGATATTCTAGTGACAAATAATAATCAAAAGGAGATCAAATATTCTTGAATTTAACCCTTACACATGTCATGCTTTCTTCCATTACCTAAAAAAAATATATCTTCATCGACTTAGGTGTTTGTACATATCAATTTAAATTGTTTTTGACTTTGTGGCATGGATGCTACGACAAATCACCCGCACCAACCTTTTCGCAAAGTATATATCACATGTCAATCGAAAATGACTTTTTTATATTTGAGCTCAAATTAGCTGTTTTGGTGATGATCGAGCTTTGTCAATGTTAATGGCATGCATCTTGCAAAGTATGTCAATCAATTACGTGGAGTTTGGTTGATGTATTACTGATAAAATTTAAGTTTAATTTAAGCATCATTGTCTAAAAGTTAAATTTAGAATAACTCATTAGTCGAACTGATGTGTGCATTATGGGTCCTCACATTCCATGAACTAACTAGAAAGTTTAGGGTTTTTCAGGCTGACTACTTTGGATTTTGGGTCAACTTGTTCTCGAATTCGGGACATATCAAATCCGGAATATATTTGATTTCGGGTAGATGTTTTTCATTTATTTGGTCTTGGACTCATTTTCTGACATCAGTCGAATTTAGGCCGTAGAAATTTACAAAATGATCAGAGACGAATATATTCCATCTATTGTGTAGAAAAGATAATTAATAGTATAGAATACAAGATACAAGCATGAAGTAAACATAACTCCCAAAAAAACATACAAACATATGAAAACCAAAATAAGCAAAATAAATGACCATATCTATTCTTCAGCGTCATTGATATTTTTGCCAAAGAGAAGGACTTTCCTGTTGAACCTAATAGCAAAATGAGCGTCTATATCCACACTCCTATAAAATATAACCTCATCCCCTACCTTAATCTTGCCTTTACTTTTCAGGAACGGAAGCCAGCCACCCGACACCACCGGCTTCTCGTAGAATCCGGTCATTCTCTTAGAGCACCGGAAGTTCCACAACTTTCCATCAATATCCTTAGCCACAAAACCAACCTGGTGGCCGCCGTTGAAGCTGGGTAGCTCTTCCAAGTACTCCGCCGGCCAGTGGAGCCTGTGATCGACGTCCGTTGTTGTCAGCTTCTTCTTGAAAATCATTGCTCCAGTTGTAGCTGCCATAACTTATATTCTTGTGATAGAGAATTTTGTTATGATTGTTTCAAAATTGTAATGGGGGTATTTATATGGGGTTGATCACCAAATTAAATGATCATAAAAGCTACTAAATTAAGAAAAGTGACATGTAAAGGTAGATAAAAGAGCAAATGCGCAGAATGATTAAAAGGTCAACTGAGTGTTATAAAGTTGAGCATGATGTTGATGCTAAGATTGGGACATGCTTGAATATAATGTTGTATGCAGTATGAACGTAAGTCAAGTTTGGCAGTTGTGTAATATTAATTGATGATTGGTGCTTACTTGGTCAGATTATCGTGCTTAGTGTGATGCTCTATATATCCTTGTATCTCCATTGTACACCTCTCTCTTGTATCTCCCTCTATTCATACATAACACGTAACCTTTTGGTTAAAAAAAAATAAATAATAAAATATTCATCGATCATCTTTTGGAAAGATTGTGTTCCAAGTCAGTGCAATGCTCTATATATCCTATAAAAAAAAAAATCAGGCCGTTAAAGACACAACGTTAAAATATATAAAATGTAATGTTCAACGCAGTTGACCTGCATTTTAACTCAACCCAGAGCGACTGTTATAAACATTTTTTTCAATATAAAATACAAACGTACACATGCGCTTGTTTTAAACAAGCATGTGTGTTTACGCGCCAGCTTCAACGCAGTCTATGCGTTGAAGATGAAAAAATCAACACAGTCGGAGTGCGTTAAAGTTGAGATGGCCTACCTGCGTTGAAGCTAAAAAAATCAACACAGTCGGAGTTTGTTAAAGTTGAGCATGTCAACGTAGTCGCACTGCGTTAAAACTGTGCGTTTGTCAAATTTTACTCCGTGCATATAGGGTCTCGATATTGTTTAAATGGTTAATGTCATGACTGATCTTTGTATATAATTCACAAAATCTTTATATTTATTTAATTTAATGCTACTTGAAAAATAGATAATAAAAAAAATTAGTTTACAAATATATGATACTATTTTTTATATTTATTAGTTTGTATTTTTCACCTTAAAATGATTTACAAATTATTTAATAAGTTCAAGTATCTAAGATTATATTCAACTAGTAGCTAGTTTATTTAAGTTTTGCTAACTCTTTCACCTCACGTGAAAATGCCCTATTTAGTACGCTTTTTGTACCAACATACAAGTACATAAGCATACTATACTTGATATCATTTTCTAGCATATTAATATATTATAGTTTTTGTGAGGTTTTGACTATATTGATGATTTTTTTTTTTTTTTTGGTAAGTTGATTATATGGATGGTGACATGGCAAATGCCCTATTTAGTCTGATTTTTTGTAAAGTGCATGTCTCATGCACTTGAGCATAATTGGCCATATAATTAAGCTTAATATTTTAGACAACTACTCCATCATATGATTGAGTTGATTGACCTCACTTCAAAACGGTTCTATACTATTATACTTCACCTCAAGTCTATTCAAAACACTGTGCAACATATATGTCATCCTTTTTCAACACATTTTTCAGTTTTTTCAATCTCTTACTAGCTTTATCAATATGTTATTCATTCATAAATTCAAGATAATTAAATAAAATCAGATTATTCGACAAATTATTCCTTAAAAAATTACATCGAGGTAGAAATTAGGGGAACAACAAGTTGTGCCGTCAATCCTTTCTAAATATCAAACCCGATCCTCCTAAACACTATATTTGGAGACTTAGGCGACACAACATTACCATACAAGACCCGTTGCACCCTCTTGAGAATCTCGACGGTATCCGGATAAAAAAATCAAATATGTTAAAAGCGAACGGAAGAACCAAATGTTAAAGCAAATTTTATTTTAGGTCATTTGTTTTGTTTATTGATAAGTTATTTATGAGCCACTTTTATTTGTTTTACAAGTTAAATTGTCTTAAGTAAGAACCACATAAATAATGAGTTCAAATCATAATTGATACACTATTGTAAGACACATATTTTTAATTAGATTTCTATGATTTATATATTATTGTTATTATTTCTAGAGTCGTTATTTTTCGTGACTTTCCATCGTTTTTAAAAAATTAATATTTTAATATCGGAGTTAAATTTATATAAAATAAAAATGAGGTTTTTTATAGAGTGGTGGTGTGGAGTTAATGTTTTGCAAAAGGCCTGTAATAATCATCACCAATTAGTTATTTAATCGAAAAGAGTTAAAATTAACAATGATAATAACAAAATTCAAAGATAATCACTACTATAAAACTTAGTTGTAGAAACATTGCGATAAACTATACAAACAATTTCAATGAATAAAACATAATCTTACCTAATTCTAAAAAATATAATTAACCCGTGGTACGGGATTCACCACTAATAAAGTATAAAATGCAGTAAACGAATGGAAATTTAAATTTTAATCCATGGTTATGAAAATGCTACATTGAAAAAGAGAAGGCAGGCGACAAAAGAGAAAACAAGAAAGAGAGAGCAAACGAAATAAGGAGAAGAAGAAAAACTGAAATTACAAGTTTTTCCTAAATTCCTCGGTGGCAACTCATTTTTTTTTATTTTTTTTGATAATGGAAATCGATTAGATTGGCCTATCACCTAAAAGTAGTCCAACTTAAAGCATCCTTGCGGATGAGAACACAAAGTTCGGGATTGTAACACCCCAAATCCGTAGGACTCGGAGTGCTACTGGGCTAAGATCTCACAATGGATCCTGACTCTAGCCTGACAACAAATTCACAGAATCTTACAACAAGACACCAATAGATTAAACCAAAACATAAAACTGATATATATATATATATATATATATATATATATATATATATATATATATATATATATATATATATATATATATATATATATATATATATATATATATATATATATATATATATATATATATATACATATATATATATACATATATACATATATATATATATATACATATATATATATATACATACATATCAAAAGGATGATACAGAGTACTGCTGAGTACAAAGTCAAACAGAAATCCGTACAATATAATAACCCTAAAACCCACGATATCGCCCAGTGTACGGAACCCTCAGCAGATCACCCCTCTGGATCACTCTACAGCTCTCCTAACCTGCAAAGGATCTACAACACGGTATAAAACCGTTAGCTAACCATACACATATATATAAAGATGCTAGAACACAATCACATATCAATAAAATTAACACTTCATCATGATATCACACATTTACCCGGTTTATTATCTTTATAACGTTATTCACTCAAGAGTATATAAATCAGTATATGAAAATACGTGACATGAGGAATGAATATAATCCTCGCCTCTGCGTGCAATAGCTAGCTGGGGTGGCAGCGCACTTTCCCGTATACCATATGGAGTGGTAGGTGTCCTTCCCGTATACCAGAACTAACTAGCTTACAGAGAACTTCCCAGACTCCACTATGGGATGAAAGGTAAGTTGTCACAGCCACTACAATGGGCGGTCAATATAACATAGGTCGGTGACCATCATAAAGCATGCTATAAAGCATATAACAAACACCACTCAAGCACACATCCAATATAAGGATGTCAGCTAAGTAAGTCCTATGGACTTACCTCAATCTCAAGAGTAAACTCAACCACGATCAACTCTCCGACTGGTCCACTCCAAACTGGAGGACAACACGGCTTATACAAGGCATACATACATATATCAAACTCCTATCACACAAAGGGTCACACCTAGACCCAAGGGATCCATAAGGATCATGTCCAACTCGTAAACCTCAAAGCCGTAACCGGCATAACTATATCATACTCGTCATAAACCGATACCTAGCATCATACTAGTTCTCTCATACTAGGAAAGGAAATGAGCTACCCAACTATGGGTAGTCCCGGGACAAGACGCACCTGCGTGATCAAGGGACGCAGGGGCGGAATGGATAATCCGCAGGCGCGGCAAGGAGCAGCCGCAGGGGCGGTGACAAGGTACGCAGGCGACGCTGGTAAGGCACTGACGCTGGCGCAGGCCCTGCGGCACGGCTTCCGTAGGGGCGGTGGTTTCCAAGCGCGGGGGCAGCCTCTGTGTAGAATGTAAACCCGCGGCCTCTCTTTGGCTCTTCACGTGATCAAATCACCTCTTCACTCCATCACAAACACACACATGCCACAACAAACACATTCCATCATCATCCTATGTCCAAACATCTAATCCTAAGCTAAAGAAATGGAATCCAAGAAGAAAGAAGAGAAGAGGAAGAAGGAAGCTTACCACAGCTGTGGTCCTAGGCTGCAGGGAAGATGAACACACACCAAAGCTGGCTTCCAAGCTCAGCAACACACATCACTAGCATATCAACAACCACCAAGCACAACTTTCAAGCAAAACTCCAAGAGAAACTCAAGCAAGATCAAGGGAAAGGATGAAGAAGCAATAAGGACGTAGAGGCTGGATTGGAAATGTGATGAAACCCTTGCTCACATGGTAAGACGGGAGAAGTAAGGAAAGGTAAAGCACGGTCAAGAGAGTCAACAAAATCGGCTGCAGCCGCCGGAAATCGCAGGGGCGGTTCCATGAGCCGCAAGGGCGGCGTCAGGCCCGCGGGTGCGGAAAAGCCAGTCTCGGCCCAAAGCCAATCTCGGCTATGGTCCGATCTCGGTCCGAAAGAATAGGGGACTCACATCTTACCCCCCTAAAAACAAGTTTCGTCCCGAAACTTGCAAGGTCCTAAAACCACTCGGACTCAAAAGCCGAGGTAAAACTCTCTATAACCTCAAACATAAGCATGGGGGAACTCATCCACTCCAGCAGCAAACTATACTATCCAAGGCCTAGAGGAAAATCATCTCTAGCCAAACTATAAACGTATCACAAGGCATAGAGGAATCAGATCTCTATCCGTATCATATCCATAACCGAAAGGCATGGAGGAAGAACATCTCCAACACTACTATGTCCATCAAAATAGCATGAAGGAAAGAACCATCTCCAGCTGAATCCTAAACGTATCACAATAGCATGGAGGAAAGAACCATCTCCAGCTATAAACAAGAATCATACTAGCACAACAAGATCTAATAAGATCATAATCACATCAAAGCTAGTATGAACTAGACACAACATAGCATATAAGTGTATAAGCAGATAAGACTCACCAAGCTAGTACTAAGATCTACTCGGGTGGTCCTACTGGTGCACCTATCTCGGCATAGAACTCTGGATAGTTCCTCTAGATACTATCCTCAGTCTCCCATGTAGCCTCCTCGGGTCCTCGTCTCGACCACTGTATCCTCAACATAGGAATGTCCTTCGAACGCAGGCGTCTCATACCTCGCTCTAGGACTGCAATAGGATGCTCAACAAATGTGTGGTCCGGCTCAACCACCAAATCATCATAACTCACGATGTGTCTCGGATCTGGTATGTACTCCCTCAGTTGAGACACATGAAATATAGCGTGAACACCCTCTAATCTCAGAGGCAAGGCTAATCTGTAAGATGCGCTCCCAACCCGATCCAGAATCTCGAACGGTCCGACATATCGGGGACTCAACTTCCCCTTAATGCCAAAACGTCTAACACCTCGTGTCGGGGACACTCTCAGCCACACATGGGCTCCAACTCTGAACTCTAGAGGTCTACGCCTCCTATCAGCATAAGACTTATGACGGCTCTGCGCAGTCAGCATACGCTCTCTGATCAATGCTACTCGAGCCATATCATCCTGAATCTGATCAGGTGCTAAACCACTAACACTGCTCTGCTCATCCCAACATAACGGGGTACGACATCTCTGTCCATAAAGTGCCTCATATGGGGCCATCTCAATAGATGCATGTCAGCTGTTGTTGTAGGAGAACTCAACAAGTGGGAAATAATCCGTCCACACCTGTCCCCAATCCAACACACAAGCTCGCAACATATCCTCCAGCGTCTGAATGGTCCTCTTTGACTGACCATCTGTCTGAGGATGAAACGCAGTTCTGAAGTGCAAACTCGTCCCCAGGGCAGTCTGAATCTGCTGCCAGAATCTCGAGGTAAATCGTTCATCTCTATCTGAGACGATCGTCCTCGGTACCCCATGGAGTCTCACTATCTGCCTAGTGTACTTCTCTGCTAATCTGCTCACCGGCCACGTTTCCCGAATAGGAATGAAACGTGTTGTCTTCGTCAATCTGTCCACTATGACCCAGATGGCATCAAAACTCCGGCTCAGCCTTTGTCCGGTCACAAAATCCATGGTGACATCCTTCCACTTCCTCTGTGGAACAGGAAGTGAATGGAGCTCACCTTCAGGTCTAAAATGCTCGATCTTGACCTACTGGCAGGTCGCACACTGTGCCACAAATCTGACCACATCGGGCTTCAGCCCTCCCCACCAATATATACGTCTCAAGTCCTGATACATCTTACTCGTACCTAGATGTACAAAGTAAGGTGTACAGTGAGCCTCCTGTAAAATCTTCTGCCTCAGCTCTGTATCAGCAGGTACACAGACGCGACCGCGGCGCCTCAAAACTCCATCTGCTCCCAGCAGGAACTGTGGTGCCTCATCCCGAGACATCCTATCTCGTATCCTCATCAATGTCGGGCAGGTCTCCTACTTCTGTTGGATCATGCCCAACAGATCAGGAAGGACCTCTAAAGTACGCATCTGGGCATCCTCATCAGGAAACTGGATGTCCAACTCTAACCAGATCAGATCTCTCTACAACTGATGCTGAACTGTCAATCTCGCCATCGCCTACTCTCGAGGCGTCTTCCTGCTCAGGGCGTTGGTGACAACGTTCGCCTTCCTTGGATGGTACATAATCTTCAAATCAAAATCCTTGATCAGCTCGAGCCACCTACGCTGGCGGTTATTCAATTCCCGCTGTGTGAAAATATACTTCAGACTCTTATGGTTTGTGAAGATCTGACATGAAGCACCATACAGGTAATGTCTCCAGATTTTCAGTGCATGAACTACCGCTGCCAACTCCAGATCATAAGTCGGGTAGTTCTCCTCATACGTCTTCAATTGTCGAGACGCATAAGCAATAACTCTGCCTCGCTGCATCAAAGCACACCCCAAGCCTAGCTTGGATGCATCACTGTAAACCACAAAATCCTCAGTACCCTCTGGCTGTGCCAAAATAGGAGCAGAAGTCAAACGCCTCTTCAACTCCTCAAACTCTGCCTGCACTGATCAGACCACACAAATCTGGTAGTCTTCCTCAGCAAACTCGTCAGTGGACGGGCAATCACAGAAAAACCCTCCACGAAGCGTCTGTAATAACCGGCTAGGCCAAGGAAACTACGTACTTCCTTGACGTTCGTCGGTGTCGTCCAAGATGCTACTACCTCTATCTTCGCTGGATCCACCTTGATCCCCTTAGCTGATACTATATGACCCAGGAATGCTACCTCTGGCATCAAAACTCACACTTAGAGAACTTAGCATAAAGTTCTCTATCCCGCAAAACCTGCAATACAGTCCTCAGATGTCCTGCATGCTCCTCTCCACTGCGAGAGTATACTAGAATCTCATCAATGAAAACCACCACAAACTGATCAAGGAAGTCGATGAAAATATTGTTCATCAACTCCATAAAGACGGCTGGGACATTCGTAAGCCCAAATGGCATCACTACAAACTCGTAGTGGCCATATCTGGTCCGGAATGCTGTCCTATGCACATCCTGCTCCCTCACCCTCAGTTGGTGATACCCGGAACGCATATCAATCCTGGAGAACACAGTCGCTCCCTGTAGCTGATCTAAGAAGTCATCAATACGAGGCAGTGGATACTTGTTCTTGATGGTCACCTTGTTCAGCTCTCTGTAATCTATGCATAACCTCAGTGATCCGTCCTTCTTACGTACGAAGAGGACAGGTGCTCCCCATGGGGACACATTAGGGCGAATGAAGCCCTTCTCAGCCAACTCCTCGAGTTGCTTCTTCAGCTCCAGCATCTCGACAGACGCCATCCGGTATGGGGCCTTCGAGATGGGTCTCGTACCAGGCTCTAACTCGATTCTGAAATCCACACTCCTCTGAGGCGGCAAACTGGACGGCTCAGCAAAAACATCAGTAAACTCACAAACAAATGGGATATCCTCTAACGTTGGACTCTCCCCCTCCTTCATGGCATAACACCAAAAGGCCTCGCAATCCTGTGCAATCAATCTAGCTGCTCGTATAGCGCTGATAATTGTGCCTATCTTTCCAAGGTCCCAACCTCGGAAAACCTCTATCTGGCCTAACTCGGTAGAGAGGGTAACAGTCCTCCTACCTACATCTAAAACTGCAGAGTGTCTATCCATCCAGTCCATACCTAGAATGACTTCTTCATGCTCTAATGGCATGACAAAGAAGTCAACTAGTAACACACGGGTCCCTCCAAAAATGGGACAACCGTGAATCTCACGGGTACCTCTGACCCTACCACCATTGGGTAACCCTATAATAAAGGGCATCCCCTCAACTGTATCTAACCCAAGACGCTCTACACATGCATCAGAAATAAAAGAGTGCGTAGCACCAGTATCAAATAAAACTCTAACAGGTACACCATGAATCAGAATGGTACGTGTAGCAGTAGGTGCAGCTGGCTCCTCTGCACTCCTCAGCTCAAAAACACGACCCTGTGGGCCTCTGGTATCAGTGGTGCCCCCGCCACGACCTCTGCCTCTACTCGGCCCAAGAGCAGATCCCTGAGCCATAGGGCGATCTGGGACCCTCTGTTGTCCCTGACTCTGCTGCTGCTGAGGTGGTCTCTGCCCACCTCCCGCTGCACTGGCAGGAGAAGAACCCTGCTGAGAAGAAGCTCCGTCCTGGCGGCAGTAAATCTCCCTCCTCAGTGAGGCAGGGCAGAAACGCTCTCTGATCATCGTCCTCATCTGATCATAACTAGTAACCTGACCCCGTACTGATCTCCACTAGTGTTGTGCCAAGTCCCGGAATAAAGTCTGAACCAGCTCAATCTGTCTTTCAGTTGGACATCGAATAGACTCCAGAGCTGAGTCTACATGCCCGATCCAAAGCTCAACCTCCAACCCCACCTTCCCAGTGAAAGGGGGTACACCCATCTGATGGAATGCCTTCAACTAGGTATCTGGTCTAGGCCCTCTATGCTCCTCTGGTGCTCTAGCAATCTCAGCAGCAGGTACTTGTACAGCTGACACCTGAGTAACGGTGTGGGACCTCTCAGATGGTCCCTCCTGTGCCTGTAAATCTAGGGCACGTCTACCGGCTCTAGCAGCCTCCTCTACTCGTTATATATATATGCTCGGAACTTTGATCCCCCATGGAGACACGATCAGACTCGCCAGACTGGGCTCTCTGTGCCCCCTGTCTCTCAGCTGCCCCGTTCCCAGTCTCAGGAACGACGCTCTCAGCAACCTCCTCATGTATCTCTCCCGCATGTGAACCGTCAGCAGGAGTCCTACCCCGTCCTCTACCTAGAGGGGGTCGACCTCTACCTCACCTAGCTGTAGGTAAGGCTCTAGTCTGAACCATCTGCAGAAGACATAAACCTATCTTAGAAGGCTATATATATGCCATATGTATAGATATATAATAGATCAATCACAACAGAATATCTATATATATCTATACTGTCGAGATCTTCAGAGGGATGATGGTTCACGTACACGATAACCCAAAACATTTGTACTCATTTCAAAACCAAAACCTTTTGAAAAGTCAGACCCCTCGGGTTCTGTTTATTTATCTATTCGAACTTTATTGCAGATTACTAGTGCCATTGTTGTCAACCTGGGCTCTGATACCAACTTTGTAACACCCCAAATCCGTAGGACTCGGAGTGCTACTGGGCTAGGATCTCACAATGGATCCTGACTCTAGCCTGACAACAAATTCACTGAATCTTACTACAAGGCACCAATAGATTAGAACCAAAACATAAAACTGATATATATATATATATATACATATCAAAAGGATGATACAGAGTATTGCTGAGTACAAATTCAAATAGAAATCCGTACAATATAATAACCCAAAAACCCACGATATCGCCCAGTGTACGGAACCCTCAGCAGATCACTCCTCTGGATCACTCTATAGCTCTCCTAACCTGCAAATGATCTACAACACGGTATAAAACCGTTAGCTAACCATACACATATATACGAAGATGCTAGAGCACAATCACATATCAATAAAATTAACACTTCATCATGATATCACACAATACCCGGTTTATTATCTTTATAACGTTAATCACTCAAGAGTATATAAATCAGTATATGAAAATACGTGACACGAGGAATGAATATAATCCTCGCCTCTGCGTGCAGTAGCTAGCTGGGGTGGTATCAGCGCACTTTCCCGTATACCATATGGAGTGGTAGGTGCCCTTCCCGTATACCAGAACTAACTAGCTTACAGAGAACTTCCTAGACTCCACTACGGGATGAAAGGTAAGTTGTCACAGCCACTACAATGGGCGGTCACTATAACATAGGTCGGTGACCATCATAAAGCATGTTATAAAGCATATAACAAACACCATTCAAGCACACATCCAATATAAGGATGACAGCTAAGTAAGTCCTATGGACTTACCTCAATCTTAGGAGTAAACTCAACCTTGATCAACTCTCCGACTGGTCCACTCCAAACTGGAGGACAACACGGCCTATACAAGGCATACATACATATATCAAACTCCTATCACACAAAGGGTCACACCTAGACCCAAGGGATCCATAAGGATCATGTCCAACTCGTAAACCTCAAAGCCGTAACCGGCATAACTATATCATACTCATCATAAACCGATACCTAGCATGGTACTAGTTCCCTCATACTAGGAAAGGAAAGGAGCTACCCAACTATGGGTAGTCCCGGGATAAGACGCACCTGCGTGATCAAGGGACGTAGGGGAGAAATGGATAACCCGCAGGCGCGGCAAGGAGTAGCTGCAGGGACGGTGACAAGGTACGCAGGCGACACTGGCAAGACACTGACGCTGGCGTAGGCGCTGCGGCACGGCTTCCGCAGGGGCGGTGGTTTCCAAGCGCGGGGGCGGCCTTTGTGCAGAATGTAAACCCGCAGCCTCTCTTCGGCTCTTCACGTGATCAAATCACGTCTTCACTCCATCACAAACACACACATGCCACAACAAACACATTCCATCATCATGCTATGTCCAAACATCTAATCCTAAGCTAAAGAAATTGAATCCAAGAAGAAAGAAGAGAAGAGGAAGAAGGAAGCTTACCACAGCTGTGGTCCTAGGCTGCAGGGAAGATCAACATACACCAAAGTTGGCTTCCAAGCTCAACAACACACATCACTAGCATATCAACAACCACCAAGCACAACTTCCAAGCAAAACTCCAAGAGAAACTCAAGCAAGATCAAGGGAAGGGATGAAGAAGCAAGAAGGACGTAGAGGCTGGATTGGAAATGTGATGAAACCCTTGCTCACATGGTAAGACGGGAGAAGTAAGGAAAGGTAAAGCACGGTCAAGAGAGTCAACAAAACCGGCTGCAGCCGCCGGAAACCGCAGGGGCGGTTCCATGAGTCGTAGGGGCGGGAACCCGCAGGGGTGGCAGTCAGGCCCGCGGGTGCGGAAAAGCCAGTCTCGGCCCAAAGCCAATCTCGGCTATGGTCCGATCTCGGTCCCAAAGAATAGGGGTCTCTCAGGGATCTTCGGAAAAATTGGTGTTGGGGTCGAGATTCCCAAATGGGTCAATCGGTCAGCAACACAGTTAGTCTCTCTAAAATATGCCTAACACGGATCTCGTCAAAGAAGCGAAGATCCAGTCTGAAGTCGGATATAATCATCGCGACCTCCCACGGACAACTCCACAAACCTTGGAGTGCCTTGATTACACACAAGTTATCACCTTCGATGTCGATCTTTTAAATTTGTAGTCTGATTGCCTCTTGTAACCCAATTTTGAGGGCAAATGCTTCGGCTTTTATGACCGAGTTGAAGTTTTTTTTTTTTGCGTCGAGGCTAACAATATCGCCATTGTGGTTCCGAATAACATATCCAATAGATGTGATTCCCGAATCGAGTTTTGATCCATCAAAGTTAAGTTTAAAGAAGCCGGATTTTGGTTTTTCCCATTTAATATTGTGTTTTTTCCGTTTGCTTGAGATATAACTTTTTGGTTGTTGTTTTATGTTTGTAATCGTTATAATTAGTTATGTATTTGATTTTTAATGAAAGTAATAATTTTTTAGGTTCATTACTAAAGACGTTCAGGTGATAAATAGTTCATACAAGACCTTACAATATAAATCTGACGTTTAAGCAGGAAATTTTATATTTTAAAAAAATGAGATGAATCATTGGGCCAATTGATTTAAAATGAAACAATTATCGTAATTCAAAATTTTAGGGCCCAACCAGGATCGAACTGATGACCTGTTGATCTGCAGTCAACCGCTCTACCACTGAGCTATAGACCCTTGATGTATATATTGTCAATATGTTAATCTGTATTCTAAACAAAGATGCAACAAAGTACATCCAATACACTATGGATGTCCTCATTCCATCATATCCAAGCTATTTTTTTTTAAAAAAGACAAAACAATATCAATTTGTACTCAACGCAACACATATTCATGTCTTCTTCTTCCACCAAGTTGCCTGCCTGCACATACATAAATCTATGCCATGCTTTTTCTATCTAAACTTCATCTCTATCGTTCTCATCTATCTTCTATTGCCTCATAAGGTGGGATCATATGCGTGGCTCTTTTCGAATATGTCCAAGAGCAACAAAACCTGCAAACAACAATCAAAATTGTCCTCAACATCAGATTCAGAATGCTGTTGAAACCATCAATCTTGAGGCTAATCTTATGTAGCGACAAAGATTACCTCCGGCACGCTCAGTTCAAGTCGGAACTTGGGGCCGTCGTAGTGGTGAAGGATTGGCCTAAACGCATCTTCTTCTAATGGATCGCAGATTTTCCTCGTTTGAACCCTAACCTGCATTATTCAGATTCAACTCGTTTAGGATCGAGTCCTCAAGGTTAAATTTCAATTGAGCTTACAAATGTGATCGATCGAACCTGAGCAGGGAAGCGCGACTCGCCGGGGTGCTTCCTGTCCTCCCAGGCACTTGAATCAATGTTTGATCCTCCAAAGCTTGCAGCCTAATCATATACACAAAGTTTAGCACTCCAAATGAAACAATTAGGTTAAACACTAAGAGGTTGAAGATATTGACCTCATAGATTCCATGGAGTTGATGCGTGGAATAGTTGTATAGGAAAAGGGGCAAACCAGGAGTTATTGCCCTTACTGAATCACGGAAGCGTGGGGGCAATCCTGTTATATCGAATAAAATGAGCATTCCAAATCTTAAAGACTATAAATAAAGAACCTGAAACTCGGAAAAAGGAGATGCGATTGACATACCAAAAAGCTGCCTCTGGAGATTGTCATCCATGGTATCATTGTTACAAACAAAGATGTAGCCACCAATTGTCTCGTTCCTAGGAAGTGCTTCAGATGGCGGTAAGGTTTTAAACCTCTTATCAACTTTGTTTTTATTGTTTAAATCTTTGTTATTATTATTGTTTTCCTTCTTACCCTCTTTCTTCTTCATCGCACTTTCGCTTACAAAGTTGTTGAAATGGCGATGATCATCTTCAACCTTTCCATTACTGTAAATTTGCTGAAATTTACCGTTATACCCCTTGACACCCACATTAATGAGTTCGTTATTGTAGTGCTGGTTCATAAAAGGCTTGGAGTACACCCCTTTGTTGAACCCACCATTGACGCTGTCTTGTGCAGCCGAATTCAAACCCGATTCGAACTTCCATCCGTGATTGAAAGCGTTGTATTCGGAGCTTTGATCATAGGTGGTTGGATTTGGGGTTGTGGGTGTGACTGGTACGCTACTGATGTTGTTGCTTTGATGAATTTCGCCTCCAACCCGGATGTCAAAGTTCCTCCGTTGCTCGGTTCGTTTGGGTCCGAACCCGTTATTGCCATAAACGGAGTCGTTCAGTGAGAGATTTGAGAAGTTGGTATTTTGGATACGAAGGTGGTCACTGAATTGCCAAAAGGATTGATTGTTGCTCTCCATTTGTTCGAGGAAATGCCTGTGAGAAATGATTACTGGAAGAAATTTGTACTAGCAGAGAGAATGAAGGAATAGATGATGGGTCTAAGCTGACAAAGGATTTTTATACTCTAAAAATGACCGTGTCTGAGCTCTAACTAGAGGAAACTTCATGGAAGGACTGAAAGAGCATATTTGCTTGCAGATTAGTCAAAGTATAGGGTCACATACTTAATGGTTAAGGGAAAAATGAGGGGACATGACGTGTGACAACAAAATTAACGCGTTACAGTTGAAAATGATATCCAGAAATCAAGTTAAAGATATGACAGAGATGGAAGGATTAGATTTAGCCTTCAATCTAGAAGGATCAATTGGAGTTATCACTCTGTATGACTTTTTTGGCATATAATTTTGTCTTTTTATTTGCCACTTTTTCTACAAGTCACAATTTCTCACAGTTGGGTGTTGTTTTCTTTGTAGGTGAGGGATAGGATAGTGTTGGAAGGGAAAGTGTGAGGAGCTTTAGTGGTTGCTTTTGCTTCAAAACCGTGTAATTGTGTTTGTGACTAAAAAAAATCAACACGTGGAAGTTGATGACTTGGTATGAGAATAATGAGAGTTTCCATTACAGATAGTGTGAAACAAGTTTTCATTTACACAGGAACTGTCATATGACAAGAAATTTCCTTCCAATCTCTCATTTTGCAACATAATTCTTCAGCTGATGCAGGAAACTGAAAAACAGATCACGTGCTCGATAAGTGAAGGATGGAGCACTGGCATTAGAATCGCGGTTACAATTTTCTGGAGATGGATCTCCTTCTGAAGCCGAGGAGTAATGTGTTTCGTTAGAGTTTGACTCTGCATCTTGAACACTAGTTGTTTTTCTTTTCTTTGTTTCTCTTTGTACTGACTCCTCAGAATTTATTGACACCCTTGAAGCCAGGCCTTCTTGAAGCTCGGAGAAATGTATGGTCGGGCTGATTGTTGGAATATGGTTGCAACGAATCATGCTCTGGCTAGTTTCCGCATTGGCAAAGATCTGTCCAATGTCATTCAATTCCATAGGCTCATAATGACTTCCTTGTCCAATTTCATTAGCTGAAACATGATCATCTGGCTGATCTATATGGTTAAGCATGTATTGGAACCAGCTATCTTCATTCGAGAGTACCGTTTCTGGCCAATCAGGCTGTCCCATATTTCCAATCCAGTATTGCTGGTTTGGAGCCCAATCCGGGCATGGTATTTGACTCGTGTTATGCGTATGCTGCTGCTGCTGGCTTGGTTGTACTGCAGGTGGAAAGCACAAATTCTGTTCATTGGGGTAATTATGAAAATTCATAGTGTTGCCCTCTCTTGCTGAATTATAACAGCTAGGTTGTTTGGTTTTCTTGGATTTACTTCGTTTGCCTAACCGCACATTGCTTTGAAGATATCTTTGTTCCTCGTTCAGATCAACAGCATCATCAATCTCCCATGGAGATACCCTTTCTGGCCTTATTATTGTTGCAGGCTCATCCCACTTTACCTGGAACCACAAGTCTACAGTACTTAATCTGTGCTTAGGGGATAGATATAAAAAAAATTATATATTGGGGTTGGTTCGGTTGAGGAGGTCCTTGTGGAGAGGAGGTGAGGAAAAATTTTGTTTCTATAAAAAAATGAATGCATATTTTTGTTCATAATCGGGAAAAATGAACAATGAAAACAAAAATGAAATGAACAAATTGTCTCCTCACTTTCTCTCCACATGGAGCATCCTCACCGGAACCAAAATACATACATATGTATATATGAAACCATTAAAAGAAACTACAAACCTTTAGGCATTGCCATTTAGAATCTTTCCAATTGTGTGAGACATCTCCAACTTCAACTATTGATCCATTATACCTTCTTTGTAAATGATCCTCCCCCTCAAATCTCATGCTGAATTTCATCCCTATTGAGCACAGTTTCTTAGCATTCTCCACGTATCTATTCAGCCCAACAATGAACTCACTGCTCCCCAAACTTCCAAATACAAATAAATTGAACTTATTGCCAATAAATATGTAATTTTACTTTACACATCCAAAGAGCAACTCAAATCCAGAAAAATGGTGCAGTTTTGCTATATTATATCATTCATACCTTGGCCTATGGAATACTGTGAAGAGGGTTTGAGTGCAAATAGCATAACAGGCAATCTCAAGTACCTCGGCGGTAACTAAGTCTGCTCTTTCACCCGCTGGTGCATGCCTCCTTTGGTTACATAAATGTCTAGTCCCAATACGAAGCTCTCCATTTTCACCCCTATGAACAAACATACAGCTCAACCATAAGGACACTTGATACGATCCAAGAGTCTTAACAATAAGCGGAAATTCACCTGACGAAGATGACAGAATCACCCGAAACCAATCTGTTTTGCATCACAAAACGCTTCCAACCTTTGGTAAGTACATGCCTCTTAGGCTTGCCTATTTGATTTCATCATATCAGTATTGAGTTTGAACCAAATGGCAGGCATTAGACAGCAAACAAATACACTCACCACTAAAGACATGCTTAAAGTGCCATGAATTGCCATGGATATCTTTGGCAACTAGCTCTTTACTTGGGATGCCCTGGGTCATGTCCTATAAGACAATTTTAAAAAATCATAACAGAAACAAATATACAGTCAAAAGGAAGATAAACAGGTATACCAGCGGAGGAAAGCAGTTGATAGCATCCTGTTGCGGAACATGGAGCTTGCTGCTAATATCTGTAGGAGTCAATAACTTGTAAGTTGATTTAATTATTGGCGTTGTATCCTCATGCGGCACTGGATCCAGTTGATTCACGTCATCTTGCTGTATATATATCAGCAAAAATATTTCAGATTACTGAAATATATGCCAAAAGAAGTTTTTTTTTTTTTTCCCCCTTACAGAGTATTCAGGAAGCAATGTAATTTGAGCATAGACTTCATTGGTCTCGGCAGCCTGAATCGCAAGGCAAAACAAGATTCAGTACCAAAAAGCAGCAGGCATAATGAAAGAGCAGTTGAGTGCAAAGGGGAGTAATAACTTTGAGATCGATGTGAATGACACGGCAGAGAATCTTAGAGGGAAGATCATAAGTTGGCAGCATCTCCATCGCCTTGTTGTCTTTCAGCATCAATTCCTGTAGTTGTAAACTGTATCAATGTATCGGCTTTAACCCAATACTGCGATATAAACCCTAATTCCGCAATAGATGTGTCGTGACATTCAAATTAACAAATCCAAAGTCCAGGATGAATGAAATTGAAACAATAGAAGCTGAATTACCTGTTGAAGGTGTCCTTGGGGAAAAATAAAATACTCTTTCCCCAGGGCGTGGGAGATGAACTAGAGGACCTGCACATCTACTCCACAATTCTTCGTACAAATCAGAGGACTTTGCCATCTTTGCTCCACAATCACTATCCATGGATTAGCTAAATAGGATGAATTTGAACACTCTTCCGACATGTGGGGCGATGGCTTTTTCGTTAGTCCAAGCAATTGACTTGTTGACTGATACACCATCGTTTCTCTTTTCCGCCAAAATTCAAATGATTAGATTATTTTTAGATGAATGTAGCGCAGTGATTTAAAGAAAGATGGTATCGATTTTGATTCTGCTGTTACTAATTTAACGCCTTTTTTTTGTAGGCGGCGTTTTTTTGTAGTCTTGATAAAAATGATTACTTCAACTTGCTAAAGGCACAAACTCCAATTGTGTTGAACATGTTAGAAGTTCAAGACGAAGTCACGTTTTCTTTCCATAATCATAACTCATCCATGTAATTTGTTATTAGATTGTTATATATAGGAATAAGATCGACTAAGAACAAATTTTATAATAAGAATTACGAGCATATTTTATTCACAAAATTAAATAAAATTACCGCTATGATACATCAGTATATATGGATAATAATTAATTGGTTATCTGATAAAAAATGTATATATCAATTGCCATAATTAAATATACATGATTTTACCTAACTAACAACATACTTATGCTCGTTTATGTCTTCCCGTCCCGTCAGCGGGAAAAATCTTAAGTTAGAATGGAAAAGTTATGTAATAAAGATTGTAGAGTTGAAGGGGAAAAAACAAATCTTTATTATTTGGGTATTAAAGTTTGTAGATTGATTACTTAATAGATTTTTTTGAAATTTTTTAAATAGAAATAAGAGGGATGATAGAGTAAAGTTTGATGACTGAAGGAGATAAATACTTCAATTTAATTTAAATTGGGATAAATTTAAAAGAAATTAGTCATAGAAGATAATTTAAATTGGGATAAATTAAAAAGAAATTAGTCATAGATGATAGCGCGTAGTTTTAATTTTGTCATTTTATTAACTCTTGGAAAAACACCCCGTGAATAAGCTCTTTTTTATTCTAGTGTTATACTAAAGTTTATAGAAATTTTTCTACCAAAAAAACATTTATAGAAATTTTAAAAAAAATACTTTTCATCAAGACTCATATCAAAGAAATCAATATCTAACAACTTAATCCAAGTGAACGAGGTCTAGCTAGATATAATTATAAAATGAGTGATGTTATTCGAGTGGCCGAAAAAAGCCAACGAGACAGTAGATTCGGTCTGCGCATGCATGTGCAAGGCCCATTCAGGGCATGCGCTTCATGAGGATCATGCTCAATGTTATGTCTGGTTTTGGGCGCATGCGGACTCCGCATGTGCGTGACTCTGGTGCACATGCGGGCTACGCATTGTTGGTACAAAACTATGTCCGCCCGAATAGTAACTTTGTTTTAAGATCCTTAGACAATGCAAGCTTGGATGAGTTTGGCCGGAAACAAGTTGCAACCAGGGGAGACAATGCAATTTTGTACAATGAAATTGATATATTACATAAAGTATACGCAGAAGAAAATTACGAGGTGGGACGGCGCAACCTTGGATGAGTTTGGCTGAAAAAACAATTTCCAACTAGGGAAGACAATGCAAGCGTAGATGGACTTGCCCGGTAGTCATTTTACAAAACAAACAAGATTGACAGGGAGTGAGTCAAACTATAGATATTGAGAGGGAGAAATTCACGAATAAAGAATAGGGATGACAATCTCATCCTCATCCGATGGATGTCCGAAAATCCGTCCCGAAAAAACGGGTGAAAACCCGTTAACATGCGGGTGAAACTCGGGTGACGGGTGCAACGGGTGATGAGGCGGGTCGGATACGGTTGAGTATCTCAGGACCCATCACCCGACCCATCATCCAACACACCACCCGTACCCACCACCCATACCCATCACCCGCACTCATCACCCATTCTATTATATATTTTATATATATATATTAATGATATATAAGATTTCATGGCTAAAATATTTTTTTAATAAAAATAATTTTAATACCTAATAATATATGTTTACATTAAAATTTCATGAACTCTATATTTCATAATCTTTTTGTTATTTTATTTGCCTTTATGACCTTTTTAGCATTACTAATTTCCATGTTCCATGAATTTTAAGGAAAAATTTATTTTTATAACATAAAAAAAAATTTACTAAATAAGTCTAGTCAAATATGAGTGTGACAACTTTGATATTATGATGAGAGTTAAAGACATTTTTGTGTAAAGCTACTTGTTTTAACGATTTATATATTTTTTTAATTTTGGTTCATCTATGTTTTGTAGGTATGTAAGATATTTTAGATATATATATTTGTTTTAATCATGTTAGTTGTTAAGGCTTAAACCCGATCTTATATATTAGGGTTAAATGGGGGGTTGGGCCCTTTGTGTATAAGTAAGCATAAGAGAGGCTCTTTTTTTTTAGATATACATAAACTATGTCCCTTGTAATTATATATAAAGATTAATTAAAATGGTGAATTGGTAATTGCAATTTAGTAAAGCTCAAGGCCCAATCAGGCCCACTCGGGTTATACAAGCCCAACCAATCGGGATACACCAGGTCCGCGTACACAAGGTCGGGGTACACAAGGTCCGTCGAAAATAAAAATCTTGCATTTTGTGGATTTGGAACTTGGGTTAACTGATCCTCCCTCCCGTCCTTATACCAGTTGAACTAATTGAACTTGGTAATTTATTGTTTTTTTTTAATGTTAATCTTAATGTCGGCTTACACAAACGAGTGTTACACACGATTTTTCTAAAGATTAATTTACACAAATATCTCGATTTATTTACAAAAACACCTCGATTTATTTACACAAGCAATCCTCTCGATTTATTTACACAAGCAAGCCTCTCGATTTATGTACAAAAGCAAGCCTCTCGATTTATTTACACAAGCAAGTCTCTCTATTTACACAATCAAGCATCTCGATTTATTTACACAAAGCAAACCCCTCGACTTATTTACACAATCAAGTGACTGTTTTCTCAAAAAATTAGCAAAATAGTAGAAGTAAAAGTTACAACTGTTTCTGAACTCCATCTTGATCCATATGTTGATCCCAAAATAGCCTTCCATAAAACCAGCTCTGCATTGATGAAACGCAAGAAATTACTCCACACAACAAATTAACAGAAAAAAGAAGACCGTAAAGATCAATATCGACATATATCATCAAACTGTACACCAATTTCAAATTACACTGTCGCAATAGATGATTCCCCCCATTTTTGTCCAAATTCCTTGACGCTCATAGTCCGCATAAGAGCCTTTGGTGTAATTTCTGCACAAATTTAGGCAACAACTTAAATTATAAGACAGAAAATGCCAGATTAACACACAACGCAGCTATACAAGTGCCTTAAAAAGAGGCAAGGTCTCCTCTTAATTCATACTCAACATCCTGTTAATTCCATTAATATACTACTGTAGCATGATATGGCCAAAGATTTTGTTCTTTGTCATATTTAACATTGGAATAGATTTATGCGTGAGCATGTATAACTTTATACATAATTGTAAAAAGACAATGTTGTTTCACTCGGCTCAAAGTATCTACACATAAAGAGACAACAGTTTGCTAGTCCCAAGTTCTAACCAGACCAACTAAGCTACCTACAGACAAAAAAGTCTTTATTCACTAAGTAATAGATTATAACTATAAACCCAAATCGGCATTATTATTAGTGAACTGCCTCACCGTCATTCCCACTGACACTGCAAGGTATCTTTGAGCTAATAAGTCCATCACATGACCATATCTGGGACCAGGACCCTGTCCTTGAACCACCACTCTGCAATTACATGAAATATAAACCTTATCAGTATTGAGAAGGCAACATGTCTCAAGGAAATGCAAATAGAAAAACCGCTAATAAATTGAAAAACCGGAAGATTTGGGGACAACCGAAATTAATCAGATATAAACCTTATCACAGCATCGGAGCAATTGGAAAAACTGGAAGATTTGGGGACGACCTACCAGACATTCTTTTCTGTTTCATGGACAGGATGATGACGACATAGGTTCTTCCCGACAGATCTGGTTTGGCTCTAGCGCTCCCGGCATCGTTCGACTCCAACGCAGTGGCGGCGGATCTGGTTCGACTCAATAAATGACGGAAATGTTCGACTCTAGCGTGGAGGAGGCGGAGGGGAGAACGGCGTCGAGGGTTAATTGGTCGGAGTCGGTGGTTAGATCTGATGGACTCGGGACACTCGGCGGCAGTTCATGTTTGTAGTGATTAGGTTTTTTTTTTAACCATAAATCTATTTATAGGGTTTTGATTTTAATTTATCCCTAAATTCTCATTTTACCCCTATTTTTTAAAATTAAAAAATAAATTAACTATTGCTTAGGGCCTATTGTGTATTTGGTTTACCAAAGGACTTTACTAGCTCATTTTTCTCTGTATATTCTAGAAGTAACAATCTTTGTCACATGTCACATAGAAAAAGGTTAACTACCACGTGTCATGTCAGCATTTAACAACAAACCATCAAAATCTTAATTAAATTTTTCACTAAAAATAGTATTTAAAAAATTCTGTATAAAAATATAGAGAAAAATATTAATTCTGCTGAAAAAATCTTTCAGCCCACCGAAAAAATGAATCCCACGAGAAATTTGAACGTTTAATAAATTTTAACAACCAACAAAACAAAGATCTTCCCTAAGAAAATATTTATTAATTTATTATATAATATTATATAATCGATAAAAATATTAATATATGAACTAGTATAATAAGGGGAATGTAACACCCCAAATCCGTAGGACTCGGAGTGCTACTGGGCTAGGATCTCACAATGGATCCTGACCCTAGCCTGACAACAACTTCACTGAATCTTACAACAAGGCACCGATAGATTAAAACAAAACATAAAACTGATGTATATATATACCGATCAAAAGTGATACAAAGTACTGCTGAGTACAAAAGTCAAAACATAACTCCGTACAATATAAATAACCCAATCCCACGAGTACACCCTGTGTACGGAACCCTCAGCAGATCACCCATCCGGATCACTCTACAGCTCTCTTAACTTGCAAAGGATCTACAACACGGTATAAAACCGTTATCTATCTATACACATATATAAGAAGATGCTAAAGCACAATCACACGTCAATAATACTACACATAATCATGATATCACATATTTACCCGGTTTATTATCTTTAATAAGTCCAACATTCAATCGTATAATAAATGTATATGAATATATGTGACACGAGGAATGTATAAATAACCCTCGCCTCTGCGTGCAATAGCTAGTTAGAGGGGTATCAACGCACTTTCCCGTATACCATATGGAGTGGTAGGTGCCCTTCCCGTATACCAGAACTAACTAGCTTACAGAGAACTTCCCAAACTCCACCACGGGATGAAAGGTAAGTTGTCACAACCACTACAATGGGCGGTCAATATAACATAGGTCGGTGACCATAACAACACATGCTATAAAACATATAACACACACCACTGAAGCATACATCCAATATAAAATAGCAACTAAGTAAGTCCTATGGACTTACCTCAATCTCAGAAGTATCTCGCTACGAACAATTCCCAGAAACGTCCACTCCAACTGGAGGACAACACAGCCTATACAAGGCACACATATATATATATATTACAATTCTATCACACACAAAGGGTCACACCTAGACCCAAGGGATCCATAAGGGATCGAATCCAACTCGTAACCTCAAAGCCATAATCGGCATATCTATATCATACTCATCATAAACCGATACCTAGCATGATACTAGTTCCCTCATACTAGAAAGGAAAGGAACTACCTAACTATAGGTAACCCGGGACAAAACGCACCTGCGTGATCTAAGGACGCAGGGGCGGAAAAGATCACCCGTGGGCGCGGCAGGTAGAAGCCGCAGGGGCGGTGACACGGAACGCAGGCAAGAGCAGGTACGCCGCTGGCACGACGCAGGCGCTGTGGCACAGTAGCCGCGGGGGGCGGTGACTCTTGGCCGCGGGGGCGGCGACAGTGCATAATGACACTTCGCGGCTTCTCTTTAGCTCTTCACGTGATCAATTCTCGTTTACTCTCTTCTATAATCACACACATGCATCAACATACACCATCAAACGTCACCCTATGAACAATTCATCTACTCCTAAGCTAAGAAGGAAGAACAAGAAAGAAAGGAAGGAAGGAGAAGCAAGGAGCTCACCTCCACAGCCGTAGTCAACCAAGGAAGAACATAACTAACTCTTAGTTGGCCTCTGCAGCTCATCAAACATGCACTCAACCTTCAGCAACACAAAACCACACCCAAAACCTTATCAAACTCCAAAACTCTCAAGCAAGATCCAAAGGAAGAGATGAAGAAGCAAGAAGGACGTAATGAGGGTTGGAGTGGAATGAGAAGTGAAATGAAACCCTTGCTCAGCAAGGTAAGACGGAAGGGAATGGGTAAAGCATAAGTCAAAGGGTCAACAAAACCGGCTGCAGCTGCCGTAAACCGCAGGAGCGGATCACAGGGCCGCAGGGGCGGCCAAAATGCCCGCGGGTGCGGTAAAGACCAATCTCGGCCCAAAGCCAATCTCGGCTATGGTCCGATCTCGGTCCGAAAGAAAAGGGCTCTCACAGGAAAAACAATCATATTATGAGTTATTATGCAGTTAGATATTTTATTAATGTATTATATAATATTATATGTAAAGTGTACAAATATTTATTGCTTATTATCTACTCTATCTAATGACAAAAAATAGTTTATATATAATCCCTTAAAGAAATAAATAACAACTAATATTTTTATCAAATCCCGTGCAAGGCACGGGTAATACACTAGTTAAATTGTATATCTAATTTAAATTGTACAATTTCACTTTTAAAAAAATGGTTATAAACTAGCTTAAAAAACGGGTTTAATTTCACCCAAAAAAACCAGATCCACCCACTCACCCGACGGGTACGGGTAGGGTGACAAAAGTTACGGGTCGGGTGATGGGTCGGATGAAGATTTTAGGTGGCGGGTCAGGTAATGGAAGTAGTGCATCCACCCATCACCCGATCCATTACCATCCCAAATAAAGAACTAGAATGCCAATGCCATACAACACTAATTGTCGTCGTTCTACCATTGCAAAAACCTAACATTTTGTGAAACACCAACGCAAACCCGAGTTGATCTGAAGGTTGACCCAACCTGTGAACCCGACCCGACGAACCCAACCCCGGTTTGGCCCGAACATTTTTACAAAAGGAATATCCAAAACAAACCTGCTTGAAACGATTTAACCTGAAGTAATAAATGACCCGAAGTAACCCGAGCCGAATAACCCGACCCGAACTGATAGCCTGAAGTAAACCGACCCGAATGACCCGATAGCCCAAAGTAACCCGACCCGAATGACCCGATAGCCCAAACTAACCCGACACGATAAATATTATATAACGATAATCTTAACTCATTAAAATAAGTTATGGTTTACTAATTACTTATTAAAAATATTTTCCAACTTTAATTTCTGATTTGCTATACAAGTATTGAAGTATACATATTACATAATACATAGTATTGCTGTATAAGTATATATGATGACGTTTTTTAAGTATTAACTTTTTACCGTGTTTAAGATAAGATGTTCTAAAGGCTTAGAAATAAGTTTCTTTGAAAAAAACTTGGAACAATACGTTTTTCACTTTCATTTAGATTAAGTTATGTGACTAATTGACTATGATATATATGATTTTACATTTTATAACAAGCAAAATAGGAAAAAATATATGTGCATAAAATGGATCAATCACATTAGATATTTCGATCAAACGGATCAATCAGATATTCATATCCGGTTAAAGTCATTTTCAATCAAACGGATCGGGCTAAAATCATTCCGATCAAACAAATCACTTAAATATTCGCGGATAATTATCCAATCCGACTAAAATTGTTTTCACATTCCATATTTTAGAATTTGGATCGAATAAAGTGTTACATTCAAATAAAGTGTCAAATAATTTATAGGACCCTGTTTATTAATTCTTATCCCAAAGTAATTATCCCATAACTATAATCCATATCACAAAGTAATTAATTAACTTTTGGTGGACCCATTAAGTTTTGATGAAAAAGTTAAAAACTCGATAGTGTTATAAAAAGATTGTTTTGTATTTCTTTTTCTTTACTTAAACTTTGTGGAATGTGTTCAAGAACACTTAGAATGAAGCTATAAGAGAGGAGAGAACAAGAAGATTATATTTCTAACTTGCTCTTGGTGCATTTTGTTACAATGAGAATGACTTCTATTTATAGGTCAAAAACTAGGAGGAGTCATTAACATAAAAGGGTTACAATATGAGGAGTTACTAATAAAGTAAATTGGGGTGTTAGAAGGTGAATAATTCACCTACAATTTACTTCACTTCTTGACCAATTCCATAACACTCCCCCTTGAATATTCACCTTCTTCTATTATCAAACTTGAGTGTTTGTTAATGACTCCAAAGTTATTATACGCTTGGATGATGCTGCCTCATTAAAAACCTTGTCAGGAAAAACCCAGTGGGATAAAACCTGATCGAAGGGAAAAAGAGTGCAGCGCGTATAATGCTCCCCCTGATTTCAACATATGTCTCGGAGTCTGTACATTCCAATCTTGCGCACAAGCTCTTCAAACTTCTTGGGGTTCAATGATTTTGTGAACAAGTCAGCAAGATTGTCACTGGAACGGATCTGTTGAATATCAGCTTCCCCAGTTTCCTCTAGCTCACGAGTGGAGAAGAACTTTGGCAATATGTGCTTTGTACGATCTCCCTTAATATGCCCTTTCTTCATCTGAGCAATGCATGCTGAATTGTCTTCGTACAAGATGGTAGGATTTTCAGTGATGGGTTTCATCCCACACTCCTTTTGTATGAACTTGATCATTGATCGTAGGGACACACATTCTCTTCCAGCCTCATATAGAGCGATCAACTCTGCGTGATTTGAAGAAGTGGCGGTAATTGTTTGTTTTGTTGACCTCCATGAAATTGCCGTGCCTCCATATGTGAACACATATCCGTTTTGGGATTTGGCCTTGTGTGGGTCAGATAAATATCCTGCATCTGCATATCCAACCAAAATGGCATTTATTTTGTTTTGATAAAACAAACCAAGGTCATGTGTACCTCTAAGGTAACGGAATATGTGTTTGATGCCATTCCAATGTCTTCTTGTGGGTGCACAACTGTACCTGGATAACAAACTTACAACAAAAGCAATATCTGGTCTTGTATTGTTAGTTAAATACATTAAGGCACCAATTGCACTTAAATATGACACTTCTGGGCCAAGGATTTCTTCATCCTCTTCGCGAGGACGGAACTCATCATTTTCCACATTAAGGGATCGAACAACCATGGGTGAGCTTAAAGGGTGTGCTTTGTCCATGTAGAATCTCTTTAGTATTTTTTTTCGTGTAATTAGATTGATGAATAAATATTCCATCCCTTAAATGCTCAATTTGTAGGCCAAGACAAAGCTTGGTCTTTCCGAGATCTTTCATCTCAAATTCTTTCATCAAATACTTTGCAGTTTCTTCAAGCTCGTTAAAAGTTCCAACGATATTCAAATCGTCAACATATACTGCGATTATAGCAAATCCACTTTGAGATCGCTTGATGAAAACACATGGACATATAATGTTGTTCTTATATCCCTCCTTGAGAAGATATTCACTAAGACGGTTGTACCACATTCGTCCTGATTGTTTTAATCCATACAAGGATCTTCTCAATTTTATGGAAAAAATTTCTCGTGGCTTTAAGGAATTAGCATCTGGCAATTTTAGTTCTTGTGGGACTTTCATGTAGATGTCGGTATCAAGTGACCCGTATAAGTATGCAGCCACGACATCCATAAGGCGCATCTGTAGTTTTTCAAAGACAGTCAATCCGATTAGGAATCTAAATGTAGTTGCATCAATTACTGGAGAGTATGTTTCATCATAATCGATTCCTGGAATTTGAGAAAAACCTTGGGCTACAAGCCTTGCCTTATATCTCATAATTTCATTTTTCTCATTTCGTTTTCTCACGAAAACCCATTTATAGCCAACTGGTTTTACACCCTTTGGTGTATGAACTACATGCCCAAAAACTTCACGTTTTTCAAGTGATTTTAATTATGTCTGAATTGCCTCTTTCCATTTTGGCCAATCTTTTCTATGACGACATTCATCAACTGTTTTTGGTTCAATGTCATCATCTTCAGTTGTGATGTCATTAGCCACAGAGTAGGCAAATATATCATCAATAATGATGTCCTTTCTATTCCATTGTATCCATGTGTTGACATAATTTATAGCAATTTCATAATTGTCGATTCTTTCATCGTCAGGGATATTATCTTCATTTGGAATGTTCTCATCCTCATTTTCTTTGTCTTTCTTATGTTCCTCATTTGATTCAATCACTATAGCATCTCCTGCTATATCCTTTTGATTCCTTGTTTTTCTCGGTTTCAAGTCTTTTGAACCGAGTGGTCTACCACGTTTTCAACGAGTCACAGACTCATTTGCAATGGACACCTTTGGTTGTCCAATGGGTACATCAATTCTTGCAGGAGCATTTGCTGCAAGAACATGTGATTTTACCACCTTCTTAGTGTTTGTAAATGCATCTGGTAATTGATTTTCAACACTTTGTAAGTGAATGATTCGTTGAACCTCTTGTTCACACATTTTTTGTTTTTGGATCAAGGTGTGATAATAGCATTGCATTCCATGTAATTTATTTCGTACTTGGGTCCACTTTCTTCTTTTCTCCCCCTAAGATTGGGAATGTATTTTCATCAAAATGACAATCAACAAATCTTGCTGTAAACAAATCACCCATTGTTGGCTCAAGATATCTAATGATCGAGGGGGATTCAAAACCAACATATATTCCCAATCTTCTTTGTGGACCCATCTTTGTACGTTGTGGTGGAGCAATGGGAACATAAACTGCACATCCAAATATTTTTAGATGTGATATATTAGGCTCCTTACCAAACACTAATTGCAATGAGGATTGTTCATTATTTGCACTTGGTCTTATTCGGATCAAGGCTGCAGCATGCAATATCGCATGCCCCCAAGCAGATGGTGGTAATTTTGATTTCATCAATAATGGTCTAGCGATTAATTGTAATCTCTTTATTAATGATTCAGCAAGACCATTTTGTGTGTGAACATGAGCTACTAGATGCTCCACATCAATCCCAATTGACATGCAAAAGTCATTGAATGTTTGGGATGTGAATTCTCCTGCATTGTCAAACCGAATTTTCTTTATTGTATAATCCGGAAATTGAGCTCTCAAACGGATTATTTGAGCAAGGAGTTTAGCAAATGCCGCATTTCTAGTCGATAATAGACTTACATGTGACCATCTTGTAGATGCGTAAATTAATACCATAAAGTATCGAAATGGACCACACGGTGGAGCAATTGGTCCATATATATCTCCTTGTATCCTTTCCAAAAATGCAGGAGTCTTACTCGTAACCTTACTTTTAGAAGGTCTAATGATAAGCTTTCCGAGTGAGCAAGACGCACATTTAATAGGACTTGACGACATAACTTTCATGTTCTTTAGTGGGTGTCCAATTGAACCCTTTATAATTTTGTGCATCATCATTGACCCCGGGTGACCCAATCGGTCATGCCATAGTGTAAATTCAACTCGGTCATCCAACCGTTTGTTAGAAATCACATTAGCCTCAACCGGATGAATATATGTTTCATATAATCCGGAGGCTTGTCCTTGCATTTTTTTAAGGATCCTTTTCTTATCACATTCATGTGTTGTGATGCACAAATATTCTCTCCCATTTTCATGGTTTCCATATGAAACCCATTTTGACGCACACCCATAAAGCTCAATAAATTTCTTCGAGATTTACTCGAATATAATGCGTCATTTATTATTATTTTTGTTCCCTTCGGGAGTAGAACAAGAGCTCTTCCCGAGCCTTCGATGAGTCTAGCCACACCAGATATTGTATTCACATTGCCCTTAAAGGGTTTCAAATCCGTGAAATACTCTTTATTTCTCAAGATGGTATTTGTGGTGGCACTGTCCACAAGACATTGTTCATTCTCATCGAGTCTTTTCTTAGAAGATTCCATGTTTACTCTATAAAGAAAGAAGCATAAATAAATTAAGCCATTAAAAATAAAACTTCATATTTTATATTAGGATAACCATATTTTAAATAGTCTTTGAAAGAAAACATTACAATGCATTACATCATATTATATATTATTATGCAATAAGGAAAAAAAAACACAAGTTCATAAACCGAAAAAAACTTTAGTTTAAGGCACATGCATCGTCATTCTCAAAGTTGAGAAAGTGAGAGATATCTAGGCTGGTCATGGGTGAACTACCAACACCTTCATTTTCCACGAAGTTGGTTTCACTAGCCTTTTCTTTGTTTCTTTCGGCCTGATAAGCATCCACCAAATGTGAAGTTGTACGGCATATTTTTGCCCAATGACAAGCTATGTCACATCGGTAGCAAACAGTTATTGGCTTGTGAGAGGGTGCTTTTTGACCCGCCTGGACCTTTAGCTTATCATTCCCCTTGTAACCATAGTTACCGGCCACCTCGATTGTAATGACGACCATCATTATAGCCTTGCCTACGGCCACGACCGCGGCCACCACGGCCACCACGACCGCCACGATCACCACGACCTCGGCCACGGCTATTATAGTGCCATGACGGTTGCCCACTTTCTTTGTAATTCTTGTATTTTTCCTCGGATGCCTTGCCATTGGCATTGACTTCCGGAAATGCTATTGATCCCGTGGATCTGAGGTTGTGGTTTCTCATTAGGAGCTCATTATTCTTTTCTGCCACCAACAATACTTTCAAGAGGTCTGAGTACTTCTTGAAACCTCTCTCCCGGTATTGTTGTTGTAACAATACATTTGTGGCATGCATAGTACAAAATGTTCTTTCTAGCATTTTTTCTAGGGTGATCACATGACCACATAGTCTCAGTTGGGAGGTGATCCTGTAAATAACACTATTATAATCAGATATGGACTTGAAGTCCTGGAACCTCAAACTGTTCCATTCATATAGAGCTTGTGGAAAAAGGACTTCATTTTTATGTCCATATCTTTCATTCAAGTTTTCCCACAACTCTTTTGGATCATCCACAAATAAATATTCAGTCTTGAGACTTTCATGAATGTGGTGGCGGGGGAATACAATGTTTTTGCCTTCTCTTGTGGAGTAGCATCATTTTCATCCTCAATTGTTTTTTCAAGGCCATTTGCCTTGAGATGGGCAAGTGCATTAACTCTCCATTCGAGGTACTTTTGGCCCGACAAGTCAAGCATGTCAAACTCTCTTTTTGCAATGCTTGCCATTGATTACTACATAACATTATAGTTTATGTCAATATTAAGCATGTATGATAATATGAGTCGTGAAAACAAAAAAAGTAAAGTCATTTCATAGGTGTAGATGTCATAACAATAATAGAGACACATATTTTTATCATGCGACATAAGAAAGAAAACATATGGATATATAAGAGTTACGAGAGTAAGAAATTAAAACCAGTTACTTTTACCCTCTTTAAACTCCATCTCCATATTCGTTCGTATTCCAAGAGGTGAAAGCAAGAAAATTAATTAATTTTGGTCTTTGTCAAAAAAAAATTGAGTTTCTAGTGAGCAAATCTCAATTTTGTTTTGTTTTTTAACATAAAACCAAACGACATAATTTTATTTTGACAAATTTATTTTAGATCTCATGTTAAGATAACGAGTTTCTGGTGTAGAGGTTCCCGATTTGGGAAACTATAGAGCATACTCCTCGGATTAAGTTAAGTTTCTAAAAAATTGAGTTTCTGATGTAGAGAATCCCATGAAGGGCAATTACAGAGCATAGTCCTCAAGTAGATTTTCGTGTAAAGAAAAACTAAGGAAAAGTTTAAGAAACATACCCTTAGTAGCAAAGCTCAGTTATAACTCAGAATCTCTCGTGCTGATAACGTGTTATAAAAAGATTGTTTTGTATTTCTTTCTTTACTTAAACTTTGTGGAATGTGTTCAAGAACACTTAGAATGAAGCTATAAGAGAGGAGAGAACAAGAAGATTATATTTCTAACTTGCTCTTGGTGCATTTTGTTACAATGAGAATGACCTCTATTTATAGGTCAAAAACTAGGAGGAGTCATTAACATAAAAGGGGTTACAATATGAGGAGTTACTAATAAAGTAAATTGGGGTGTTAGAAGGTGAATAATTCACCTACAATTTACTTCACTTCTTGACCAATTTCATAACAGATAGTCTATTAGTCTGGATGGAGTATTAATAAGGTGCTTAGTTGTTGATAGATTATAAATATTGAGTTGTTAAATAAAAATAAAAAAATACAAGAGATGTTTAAGAGAAGAAAAAAAAAAGAGTAAATAAAAGGTGGCTTTATGTAGTTTATTATAAATAAGAGGTGGTTTTATGTACTTTGTTACAAATTTCCCGACCCAAAAACGACCTGAATCAAGATGTTAGGTGTAAGAGCCGTAGTCTTTCGGGCCGAGACCGGACCTTGACCGAGATTAGCTCTGGCCGAGGTTGGTCTTGCCGCCCCCGCGGTGAGTGGCGCCGCCCCTGCGGCTGCTTGGACCGCCCCTGCGGTTTCCGGCGGCTGCAGCCGTCTTCTTTGACCTTGTTGACCCGTGCTTTACCCTTTACTTTGCTCCTTCTTACCTTTGGCTGATCAAGGGTTCTTCATCTTCTTCTCCAGCTTCTCTCCACGTTCCTTGCTTCTCTTGCTTCCTTGGAGCTTGTTCTTGAGTTGTGGAAGAGTTTTGTGAGAGTTTGTGTGTGTGATACCTTGTGTGAGTGTTGGCTGAGGTTATGCTGGGCTTGGAAGCCAGCCTTGGTGTGTGTTGAGCTCTCCTGCAGCCTTAGACCACAAGTGTGGTAAGGGTTCTTCTCCTCTCTTCTTTCTTTCTTGCTTTCCTTCATAGCTTAGGATTAGATGATTGCCTAGGCATGTTCTGATGTTGTATGTGTATACATGTGTATGGTCTTGGCTTTGGATGAGAGTATAGATGTGAGTTGATCATGTGAAGAACCGAAGAGAAGCCGCGAAGTTGCCTTCTGCACTGTCACCGCCCCCGCGGCCAAGAGTCACCGCCCCCGCGACTACTGTGCCACAGCGCCTGCGTTGCGCCAGCGGCCGCCCACGTTCCGTGTCACCGCCCCCGCGGCCACCTGCTTTCGCCCCTGCGTCCCTTGTGACCCGCAGGTGCGTTTTGTCCCGGATCTACCTAAGGCTAGATAGATCATTTTCCTTCCTAGTATGAGTGTTAGTAGCATGCTAGGTGCGAGTTAAGGTTAGAATGAGTTGAGTACGGAACTGTTATGCCGGTTACGGCCTTGAGGATTACGAGTTGGAATATGATCCGTATGGATCCTTTGGGTCTAGGTGTGACCCGTTGTATGGATATGTTTATGATGTATGCGTTATACCTTGTTTAGGTTGAGTTGATCTCCAGAGCAGAGCCGAATATTCTGAGTCTGTGACTCCCGAGGTTGAGGTAAGTCCATAGGACTTACTTAGCTGCCCTCCATATATTGGATGTGTGCCTGAGTGGTGGATGTTATGCTTTATAACCCGTATGATTTATTGTATTACCGACCTATGGTCTATCGATTGCCCATTGTAGGGCCGTGACAACTTGTCCATTCATCCCGCTGGGAGTCTGGAGGTTCTCTTCGGGCAGGCCAGTATGACTCAGTGGGCCGGCCACCTGCACCACTCCCATAGGGTACACGGGAGGTGGGACCGGATCCCATTCCAGCTGGCACCATTCCCGAGAGGCGAGGGTTATATTCCTCGTGTCACATACGTTCATATTGAGTTATTATTTATACGCTGTATGCGCCGGACTATTATTATAAGATAATAAAGTGGGTAAATGTGTGACAACATGCTTATGTGTTTAAGTTCTGACGTGTGCATGTGTTCTAGCATCTTCCTTTGTATGTGTTTGGTTAGCTAATGGTGTAATGCCGTGTTGTAGACTTTGCAGGTTAGGACACTGCAGAGTGATCCAGACGGGGCGATCTGCTGAGGGCTCCGTACACTGGGGTTATACTCGTGGAGGGGTATTTTGGATATGTATATATATATGATATGTTTTGTTGTACTCAGCAGTTGTATAAACCTTTTGACATGTTTATATATCAGTTTCACGTTTTGGTTTTAATCTGTTGGTCCCTTGTTGTAAGATCGGTGAAATTGTTGTCAGGCTAGGGTCAGGATCCATTGTGAGATCCTAGCCCGGTAGCACCTCGAGTCTCGCGGATTCGGGGTGTTACATTAGGCAATCGACCCGGTTTCGACTCAACTTAGACATAACTTGACTCAACTCAAACCCGATTGACCCTATCCAATTGACACCTCTACACGAAGTTATTAAAAACCGAAGTAATCCAACCGAATGACCCGAGAACCAAACTAAATTATGATCCAAGAACCGAGACTTCCTACTGCTAAAAAAAGAGCTTGCTTTGACCCGAGCCGTTTGAACCCGAGCCTTTTATGGCCAACTCGAACCGAACCGTCGGACCCGTTTGAAACTGCTACCAAGAACCGACCCGTTATGACCCGAGAACCGAGGCTACCCACCGTTATAACCCGAACAATCGATACCCGACCTAAACGGACCCGACCCGAAACAAACCGATTATTAACCAAACCTTTTTTTTTATCCGACCCGTTTCAACTTGAGCCTGTTGTGACCCGACCCGATAGTGTTGTTTGACACCCCTACTAATATCAACTAAGCTCATTGGAACATATAAATTAGTCCAACATAAAATACTTTCGTTTTTGTTAAATCTATTTTTAATATTTTTTTTTTAGAAAATAAGAACCCGGTAACCATTGTGACCGTATAACAAACTTGCTTGGACATACTATGTGATCCGAGGACTCGGTGTGACCCAAAACACGTAAATTTTCGACTAAAATCCAACTTGAATACGATGACGTCATGTCGGATGCAGGCTTAAATAAAAAAGCAAGAAATTGTTACATTTACCTCGTCCAAAGCTGAAAAATACTTAAAATTCTTCCTTTTGTTGCCGTTATTAACCGATTAAGTAACCCCGTTGTTACCGGCTGTCCAATATTATATCATTTGAATCCGATACTTATCATCAAAATTATACCCCTTTTTTGGCTTGTTTTATAAGTTTTTTTTTTTTAGGAAATCACTTGTTGTAGCAAAAAAAAAAAAAAAAAAAAAAAAAAAAAAAATGTCGGAATGAGTGATTTCAAATGTTCAATTTTTTTCATTTTTTGATTACTGAAAAAAAAAAAAAGTTGTATAAGTTTGATTCATTTGAACTTATCTTTCAAAGTATATTGCTTTAGGTCGTTAATTTATCATGGACAAATTAGGACATCAATTATTATTTTTTATAAAAAATTAATATATATTCAACACAAAATTTTAATTTATAATCTTAGTCAAATATCATGTTCAAGAAATCAAATTAGCTCATTTCCATTATGTTCCGATTCATGATTTCAATTCGATTTTTTACTCGTGTACCAAATAAACCCTTAAAATGTCGAAAGCTAAGCAAACTTATTGGAGTTGATGAACCCATATCCACTCAAAAAACTCTGCATGGGGATCCTGTTAAACGACATGGATCAGCTCCGATACAAATTAAAATTCTTTCTGGGCCGGCCTTTTTGCACGAATTGGATCAGTATAGCCCATATTCCTTACTGGGCCGACTTGTTTGCACAAATTGGCCCAATAAAGCCCATCTTTACTGATTTTAGTATTTGCTTCTGGTGCTAAAACACAGGCGAGGTTAAACTCAATAAAGTACGTACACTAATCACTATTAATAACCGTCATAAATATCTATTGTTAATCATGTTACAATTAATGATAAGTTCTGTGTCGCCACTTCATTTCAAAATTATGCTAAAGTTCGTTAATAACATACTAAATTATAATATATATATATATATATATATATATATATATATATATATATATATATATATAGAGAGAGAGAGAGAGAGAGAGAGAGAGGCGTTCACGTGGACAATATTTTGTTACAATAAAAACAGATGTTTCTTGGTCGTGGTAACAGGCAAATCATGCCGTCCGTACATCTGAGTATAGTCTTATTTCCTCCACATGTCACATTCAGTGGCCACAGTAGTAAACAATTCGCTTTTATTTTTATTTTTATTTTTTTAAAAAAAAAGGTAATACCACCCGCATTACTTTGCAATATAGGGGGTCCACTGGTCCAGAAATAGACCGGATCTACTAAAGTCTGTCGGGTCAAGTCTTGTACCGGATGACCCAAATTCACGATTCCTATTTTTATCAGATAGGGAAAAAAATATATAAAAATATTTCAATACTATAACGTACTGTATTAATCTTTCTAGTAGCGTACTTATGTAGTTATGTGTGACCGGTGATACCATTTGAGAAACTTTAAAAATAAAGTGCTTCAAATACTTTTAGAGCATCAATACGGCAATACACCACACTCTACTAGAATTTCAATAAAATAAAGTAATAATTTAAAAGTTCATTAGTTCACAATAGACTTGGGTAAATCCGAACTTGGATCAAGTTTGTAATTTGGGTCTAATGTTGTCCATATTAGTCCGAATCGGGTGGGTGGATCCGGATATCTTTAAAAGATATATATATATATATATATATATATATATATATATATATATATATATATATATATATATATATATATATATATATATATATATTAAATAAAAGTATTAAAAAATAAAATAGTTTAATTTTTATGGATACTTGAATATTATATTATATTCTCAAACTCAATCCTACATGTTTTAGTGTCAAACATAAAGAGTTAATATAAATACTTTAAAAAATAGTGTTATCCACACCCAACACCACTCATTTTATATGTTTTGTCACACTTAAAAAAATATTTTATATAATAAATATTGATATTACACAAATTTTATAATATTTAACAAAACAAAACATATTTTACACGATACATATATTGTAACATTTAATTAAATTGTTTGGTTCTAAAATAATTAACATCAGTGAACTTCAAATTTAATAAGTTAAAATCAAAACTTAAATTTTAAAAATAAATAAATTCATCTTCTTCTTTTTTTGTAAAAATATTAATTTTTATCATAAAGTTATATATATATATATATATATATATATATATATATATATATATATATATATATATATATATATATATAAAATACTATTATTTCATATTTTTATCAACAAAATAAATAAAAAATATATAACATGAAAAAATATGGATTTAGATTAATTAAATTCAAAAGTCGATTTCAGTGGAATGAAAAATTTTATATAAATTGAAAATTCTAAAAATTAACGAGGGAGTAAATTAGGTGATCATTAACTTACATATTGTAAGCACGACCCCGCGTCACCAAGAGGTATCCGATCCGATCCGATAGTAGATGCCTTAATCTGCAGTGGTGGGATTCCGCGGGACAAGTGACGTAATTAAGCATTCACAATAATTAATGAATGATAACAGCCCCTTTGAATGACGTAATAAAGCATTAAGGATATTTAATATATAAAAAAATATATTTCCCTCCAATCAACCGGTCTCCAAATCCCTATACATATACAACCCGATTTCCTTGTCGGAGACAACCAACTGCCCAACTTTTTTTTAGTTCAATAATCACTTCCAAGGAAATTCTTTTTACTTTTTGAAGAAATGAGATACATGGCTTAATTTAAAAATTTGTGTATTAGATGGACCGTTTATAAAATGTGTGGAGAAAGTAGGCTCTTTAATTTAATACAAAAAGATTAAATAGTAATTTCAATTTTCAAAGTTTCAAGTCCAACACAAATCAAGCTGCTCAATCTCAGGTCCAACCCAAATTAAGCAATGTCGATTTTTATCTACACAAGCAAGGTCATCGATTTACAGAAACACTACTTTGTGTATTTGCTGTTTATGTAATAAACGATTTACTAATACCGAGTTACACAAGGTCCGTCGAATCGAGTTACACAAGGTCCGAATTTCATAACTCTAATACAAATCTTGTACACATATCATCCGCAAGGCTCGATTTACAGAAGGCTTGATTTACACAAACTCGATCAAGTCGTAGAGACTCCGGATCTGATGGTTACTGGTCTAATTGGAAACGCCGGCAAGTTGTAGAGACTCCGGATCTGGAAAATTAACCGCGAAACGATGAAGTGCGAGGAGATATGTGAAGCGCCGGTTGCGATTTTGAAGTAATTGATGGGGAACAAAGCGATTCTCAAGCAGTTTTAATTTGCTAGGGTTTTGGGTAAACTTTATATATTGGATTTTTCTCTCAAATTCTCCCTTTTACCCCTTCCAATAACTGCCTTTTAAAATTAAAAATTAATCTAAATTAAGAGAAGTCTACTTTATTTTAAGTTTACAAAAAAGGATGCAGGACCTCGTTCTTCTCTTTACTTTTTATCCCAACTATTTTTGTTTTTCACATGTATCCGGTCTTATGGACCGGAAGATAAGGTATTATCAAAGCACGACCCAAACTTTTCGTAGAACTCGTATCGTGTACATACAAACATAAATGTGTGTTAAACTCAAACCCAACATATAAATTCAATGAGATTTTATCTTAAAACTAATTGATAATAAGAAAATAGTTTACTTAGTATCAGATTCGAAATGTTTTCAAAATAGATATGTAGAGAATGTTAGGTGAGCATTAACCCTTCCAAGGGGGCAAGGGTCGCTTAATTAGGAGATCAAGATCCAAAGCCATTGTTAATTACTATCTAATCCCGTTTTAAAGGGCTTTAATTATAAATTATTAGTGTTAAGCACTAACTAACAGGTGTCAACAGATGAAGTGGGTGAGTAGTGGTCAACATATCGAAGCTATTTGTACGTACAGGCTTACTCACACATTCATTCTTGTCCTTTTGCTCTTTACACTTCTTCTAAAAGCTTCCCTCAACTATTTTATAATTGGAAAAAAATACCTCACTTTTTGGTATTCACAAGTTTGATATTTGAATCAGTAAAAAAATATAGTATAGGAGAAGCTTTTAGAAAATCATTATTTTTTGATATCAATGACATATTCACATTAGATATGGATGTGTTTGGCGAGATGAGATTAAGATAGACTTTTTTTTAAAAATAATTTTTGATGATTTATAATTTAAGTAAAATGATAGGATAAAAAAATAAATTTCATTCTTATTTTTCATCTTTATCGTATAAATTAACTTTTACTGACTACCGAATAAAGTGATCACGCTGTCTCGTAACTTCGTCAACACCTACGGCACCTACACCATATTGCAACCATTCACCTTTTAGATGTCCCATGTTGTATTTTTGATATCATTGAACTGTACTCTTACTTTTGTTGGATCTCATTCCACATATCTAACGCACAGTTGAACTTCTATCTCTTAATTCAAACGTCGTTCCCGAGACAAACTGAAGTTTAAAGGTGGTAGCACACAATTGAACTTTTATGTCTTTATTTCAATTGTCAATTGAACTTCTATCTCTTAATTCAAACATATCTAGCACACAATTGAACTTATGTCTCAACGGTTCTAATTATGAGTTCTCACTTGTGTGCTATATCAACTGAGACACAAAAAGTCCCCGATTTCTCTTACTTTTCGGCCCACTTTTAGTTGTTGATATGGAAAGTGCTTTGTCTAGTCATCTTCACCTTTACAAATTCATCAAGATTTTTCTTATTAGAGAGTATCTCTTTCAAAAACTTTTCATTTAATTACATTCCTTTCAAAACTTTAACATAAGGAATGTTAATGTACAACTTACTCATCGTCTCCATGAACTTGTCAAATTTCTTATTTAGGATGACTCTTGCTCTTCTAAGGGAAAGAAAGTGGAGGCTTGTATGGTGAAGGTGTCACATACTTTGACTCATCATCTCTAATTGGTTCTTTCTCCACAATTTTCACTTTCTCCTCACTTGATTCTTCTTCAGTTTCAATCACCTTCTCTTTTCCTTTGTACTTGTCTAGTGGCTTGAGGAATCTCGAGTTGCTTTCTAATTCTTAGGTTCACTCCATAACATTCATGACCAGCTCTTTTACTAAGTATTAGATTGTCACAAATGTACTCAATAAAAGAACGTCGCATAATCCCAAGTGAAAGGTCGTGTCAATGTAAATACATGACTACTAGCCAAGGTCATCTCTCCCTAGGGATTATGTTATCCTTATCTTATTCTAAGAAACCTTCTAGGTAACAAGCAAGTTTGTAAAACAAAATAAAAAGGGTGTGATCAAGTGATCATCCGGAAATACTTCAAGAGTAAGGGTAAAGTCTGATCAATCGAGTTCTCTAAGATAACCTCAATCGAGTTCCAAGACAACGCCCTCCGAGTCAAATTCATGTAGCTTCTGACTGGATCGAGTTATAAACATAGTATGTTAGGTTTGAAATCAAGTATGGGAAACGACTAGGGGTTGGAGACTAATCCTCCCAATTCCTGCTAATGCAATGTTCATACACATTATAATGTCATAGAGTGATAAATATTTGCTCGAGTGCTCAAGTAAATGATGACTAAACAATTGTATGCATTGATAGGCAAATGTAAATCTAAGCATGCTAGTCAATTCATCATAATACCTCACATGGTGTTTGATATTGGTAAGATTCTAGTCAACTACGGTCTCAAACTAGGCTTCAATTCAAGACACACAAGCCGCACATGGTACCTGCTATTGGCTTGCATAAATTATATTGATCTAGAGTGAATTTACACTTTACAAGTTAGCAATCAATCATTCCTCACATGGTGTTTGCTATTGGAATAATTGAAGTACTAACTCTAGCATCATAAGCGTCTAGATATGCATCAATAGATTATGAAATTACTTATGAGTCTCATTCATACTAGCCGGCCAATTGTCAACACATAAGATCATGTTTAAGAACTAAACAAAGTGTATAAAGGAACAATCTAATCTAGGCTTAACATCCCACTTTCATATTAGCTTAAACATGGATCCTCGTGTTCTAATCGGTTTTTAATCTCCAATATGCTCACTATCATGCTTTGATACTCACATAAATTCTAGGCATTATAGAATCTAAACATTACATAGCTTTGGATTAGGATTTTCACCCCAATCCCTAGTATAGGACTACTCACTCATGTCGAGTGAACATGAAATCAACACAAACAAACACATCAATCCATGAAATCAAAAGAGAGAAGTGATGAACAAAGATCAAAGATCAAAGGATTAAGAATCAAATTACCAAACAATAATCGGGGGCAACAATGTTTCTAGCTTGACTCAACTCAACTCAACTCAACTCGTACAACTCGGCACAATTCTTCTACAATCTTCGAACCACTAAACTATCCTAAGGATACTAGCTCTAATCTAAAGAGAGAATTCTAAGAGAAGGAATTGTTGAGTAGTGAATTGGTATGTAATACATTCAGATAAGCCCTTTATATAGGCTGAATTAGGATGGAAATCAGCACGGATCGTGGCATGGATTGCCAGTGTCAACACAAAATGAATCTTGTAACCGTCGTCACATGGCCGAGTTGTTGTAACGGCATCGCACGTCGATTGAGTTGACCCCAGATCCACTCGACTGACGTTGAAAAGTAAACCGATGACATTGTTTTCTTCCTTGATCGAGTGGGTTGCCAAACTCGATTGGCATTTGAGTTGCGTGATATGTCTTCAGCCTAGCTCACTCGGCGGCCCAATCACTCTTTGTTCTTCAGTCGAACGACTCTTCGGCGGTCGAGTGGCTTTACGTCTCTGCTTGATTTCTTTTGTGGGGAGCCTAAGTCTCCAAGTCCGAGTCTATTCTTCCTTCTTTGTGCGAGTGAAGGGGAGCCTTCAATCGAGTTTTCACAGGCACTCGGCCTTCTAGACTTGCATCTCCAAATGAGTCGTGCCATTCCTCAAGAACTACTTAGCCTTCTTCCATGTTTTGCTCCGGGGCTTTCCTTTGTAGTTTCCTTCCATGCTTCCAGCTTTGATGATGAGGTTGTTGTTCCTTGAGCCTTAGATATGACCATTTATGCTCTAAATAGGGCTAAAATCACCTAAGCACAAGAGACAAACGGGAGTAGACATTCTTTGATGCAAATAAGTCTAGAAAAGATGTAAATGCCTAAACCAACGCAAAACTACTAAAAACACATGAAAACAACACTACAAAAGATAGCATAAAAACATGCTATCAGTTCACTTGTCATCACCACACTACAATTATCCCTTAGATTAGCTTCCTTGTTGCCTGGAAGTTTTCCAAGAGGGTTTGAGGATCTCGTCACTTGTTGTGCAAATTGTCGTTCAAGCATCATTTGTCCTCTAGATAGTGATTGCACTTCGATCATGAGCTTCTCCATCATTTGCTCAAGGTTGGGCGTGGGTGGTGCTTGTCTTTGTTGAGGGGGAACATTTGCTTGTAGGCTTCGTGAGGTAGTCTTTCCGCTCCATTCGGATTTTCATAGAATAATACGGGATGATCTCTTTGTCTTTGGTATCCTCTATAGGACTCGTATGGTCCTCTTCTGATATAACTCACATTCTCTTCAACTTTTTGCTCATCATTCCCTTGTAGATATAGTTCACATGTGGAATTGAAATTACCACACTTGAAGAAACTTGGCATGTTATGATGGTCTTAGTATTGGCTTCACTTCACTCTTTTTTGGCGTCTTTTTCTTCTTCAATTAGCTTAATCAACTTGTTAACTTGGGTTGTGCGGGCTTCCTTCTTGTATCTTTGGCATGGACATTGTCTAACATAAACACTCCTTCTCCTCTTGAGGAAAAATACCTCTCACAATTTTTGGCTAGCTTCTCTATAAAGGCCCAAACTTCATCTGCTCTTGCTCCAGAATTATTCCTCCAAACAAGGAATCAATCTTATCACAATTGGTGTCATCGGATCCATCTAGAAGATCTCCAATAGCACATCCTTTAGTTGACCAATATGGGGAACGCAATCAAGAAAGAGATCTTTAAATTTCTCTCAAGCTTGATGGATGTTGTCTCCATGACCAATATGGTGATCCATCTTGAATGAGTTGATCTCCCTACTTATCATAGTGTTGATATTATTTTCTTAGAAAGCTTTCTCTCTTATTTTCACATCACTATTTGCATGCCACTTTGTCTTTCGACATCACACAATCTCAAAATCGATATTTCTTCTCTTACTCTTTCTTTTCCCTCTTCACTTAGAATAATTGTTTATTAGTCACATCCAATTCAGACGTAGTACTTGTGAATTCGACACTCGATATACTATGACCGATCATGTCATACTTGCGGGTGGGTTTTAAGACCATCAATAGGCAAAGATCAATGAGATCTAAGGCAACAGAAAATATAATTTTTACAGTTCGATCCATTCACGGTATGAAGCGTTCACATAGGTGATTACTATTTTTTCCCCCCAAATCTAAATCACCACAACAAAACATAATACATACTCAGTTTATAATCAATCATTCCATAGTCATAATACGAGGGAGATAATTATTCTCGTCCCTTGCATTTTTCAAAATATGAAAGGCATCAATAACCTGACTCTCACATTTTGCAATCAACACTTGGAAGATCAAATAGTATAAATGTACTTTTATGCTCGACTCTCGTATTTTGGATAGAAAACTCTAAACTACCATAACTAATGAATAAAGACATAGGATAATGACAATCATAAACATCATAGAATTGTTAATGCAAGCCGGACTCTCCAAATCCTAGAATAACGACAATTCGGTAAGACATACTTACTAAAACCTCTTCCATTATTAAATCCACCAAACAAGACAAATCGGAATAACTACAGACAAATTGTCCGACGATATAATGGAAGACCGATCGGCCGCTCTCTTATTAAGATCGGGTCAATCGGTCCAATCTTCTTCTATGCTATGAGTACTCTCCCTTTCTTCAACGTAAAACTGGATATGTCATTGGATAATTAAACTAATGGTTAAATAGCATTATTTAAAGGGAGAGTATCTAACTTAATCCTTCTACGGCTTAGAAGGAAATCTTACTAAACATTGTCTCTAAGATAACAAGATAAAAATGTCCCAACGGAAATGCTAAAAGATAGCCCAAAACAAAACAAATATAATAATTAAGGAAAAAAGATAGATCATCCAAGACGGAAGTGAAATGGGACAAGATAGATCATCCAAGACGAATTTCCATAAATGGTCGACTTGTATGGAACATATCGTCTTGGAGAGTTGGTCAATAGTTGGAAATTAAGGGGAAAACCGGATGACTTGTGGGTCCTGGTAAGCCGATTTCCTTTTTGAAGACAACATTTGACAACATTGCAACACTTTTGTAAAACTGGATATCTTGTTGTCATGGTTCACATGGAAGTCCAAATCAGCTGGCTTCTTGGGCTAAGTCGGTCAAATTCTAAAAATAAATTGCTTGACTTCCAAATCTTTCTCGAGCGGTTGACATTTCTTCACTCTCGAATCTCGATCATTTCAGTTTTGAACTCGACTTTTGAATGATGATCTTTAGTGTGTAGCAAGCACTCTTCTAAGACAACTTCATTTTATCTCCGAAAAGACTATAATGCTTACATTATCAATAAAGCACGAGTAGATCTCAAAAAAAATAAATTACCAATATGCAATGAAAATCTACACTAAATCCTCAATGAATGGACAAGAGTGATGATGACAAAAAAAAAACTAAAATAGATGTTATCACCCAAATATATTAAGGCCCCTAAAACTTGCTAATAATAGCATCATGCACTAACTTATGCATATACCTTTGTAAGATATTTCACTTCTACTTCACAGTGTTTCGATTTCTATATGTAGCATTTTCTGAGTCAATAATTTACTTACGATCCATCGTATAATTGACTATTTTAGCCTACACTAGTGTATGGACCCTATAGTTCCAAATCAACCACATGTTAGTCTAACTTTGGACCTATTACCATTTACGCACACATTAGTTTCAAAACAACTACCTATTAGCCTAACTACATTCCTTTGATTTTCACCCAACATTCCCCTTCTTTTTCTACATTTCACTTTTGCAACAATACCACAAATCATCGGACCTCATACGTTGTTCCGACAAACATCATCATTACAAATTTCCAAGTCATTACAACCTAACTCCAATTACTTTTAAGTTAAAAATAAACCCTAAAAGGAGACTCTACCCCTTTCTTTTTGTTGTTTGGAAAATGTCAACACATTACAAACTTCCCATCTTCACCAACATGAACTTGAATAACTACGCATTTGTCAAGCTAATGTCAAATTGAATTTATTTGACTAAAGGTCTTCTCCAACTTGTCTTCTTATGTCGTTGAATCCTTTAAATTCGCTCCACACAATACCAATACCATCTTTTAACTCCCGTCCTTCTCACTCAACGAGTCCACCGAGATTTTTCTCATCACCAAGGTTGCAATCACTCATTGTAGTTAACACCCTATGTATTGAGTACACTAACTCACAAACATAGAATACTTTTCCACTTATATACCTAGTATAGCTTAAATCTATACCATAACTAACATAGTTAAAGGTCAAGATACCCGCGCCGGAGAGTGGCATGAGTATGAGTATGTACTTACTAACCCTAACAACCTAATAATACATATACATGTAAAATAAATTTTCCTTTTAAATATTTTAGACCCCTTTTGGGTTTTTTTTTTAATTTAAATTTTTTAAATTTTTTTAAATTTTTTTTACACTTGATCCTATTTTTAGATTACATATATGTCATTGTTGTCAACCTATCGTTTTATACCAAATTAAACCTTGTGATGACACGTATATTCAGGGCTGTGCAACCGGTCCAGACCGGACCGGACTGGACCGGAATTTCAAGTCTCGGTCCGGATCGGTGGACCGGAATTTTTAAAAATTCGGACCGGTTTGGAAAAAAATAAAATAAATTTAAATAAATATATTTTTATAAAAATTTAAAAAATATATTTAAAAAATATATAATTTTTATTATTATTTACATAATATATATGATTTTTTTTTAAAATATATAAATTAAAATTAATAAAATAATAAAAATAAATAAATTCCGGTCCGGACCGGAATTTCCAAAATCCTTGGACCGAAAACCGGACCGGATTTGGACCGGGACCGGACCGGACCGAAAAAAACGATCCGGTCCAGTCCGGTTCATATTTGCACAGCCGTACGTATATTAGTTGGCTTAAGGTATGCATTTAAATATATATATTTGCATGCATTCTACATGGGATTAGACACATTTACATAAGTTTGTAATAATTCTTTTACAATTTAATAAACCGGATCTATTGAGTGATATGAGAAACCCGGTCCAATTGGGTTCATTTCTTCTTCCTTGATTTGTAATGACCGAATCACGGATAGTGGACTCGTTTTACTCGACATCTTTTATGAGTTGACTCGGCCACTTGTATTTTGTTGAACACTTCTTCTTCTTCTTAACTCTCAATCATTTCGATCTTGATTGGAATTTTCTCGACATTTAGAAGGTCTTTAATTTTTATAAACATTTTTGATCCTACGGTACAAAAAGGCATTGTGCCTACATTTCCATAAAAGCACAAATAGATATCAAATAATAGAAAATCCAATGTAATCTACTAAACAATGCAAATCTAAACTATATCTGAGAATATGGACAAAAATAATGGTGGAAAATTTTGCATATATGGATAACATCATTCACCTATTAACCGAGTCTTTTTAGACAATTTTTCAGTCATTTGAGGAGCATGTGACCAACTTATCAAAGACATGTCATTTCAAGCGTGAATCGACTAACGTCATTGTTCTAATATTTTTGTCAACGGATTCAAATCTATCTTATCTTACTTTTCGTTTATCTCTTTTAATTTGGGTTATCTTTTAACCCAATAAATTGGATATTTTAAACTTTTGCTAGTACTATATTGTAACACCCCAAATCCGTAGGACTCGAGATGCTACTGGGCTAGGATCTCACAATGGATCCTGACCCTAGCCTGACAACAATTTCCCTGATCTTACAACAAGGCACAAATAGATTAAAACAAAACATGAAACTGTTATATATATAAGTCTCAAAAGGTTATACAGAGTACTGCTGAGTACAATCAAAACATAACAAATATATACAAGATCAAAAGATCCCAAACCCACGAGGACGACCTAGTGTACGAAGCCCTCAACAGATCACCCTCTCTGGATCACTCTACAGTTCTCCTAACCTGCGAGGGATCTACAACACGGTATAAAACCGTTAGCTAACCATACACATATATAAGATGAACATAAGCACAATCACATATCAAGAATATTAAACACCTCATCATGATATCACGCATTTACCCATTTTATAATCTTTATAAATATAGTCCAACACTCAAATCGTATATATAAGGATATCAATATAAATATATGTGACACGAGGAATATAACCCTCGCCTCCCGGTGCTAATGCCAGCTGGAGTGGTGATGCGGTCACCAACCCCGTATACCCGATGGGAGTGGGGAAAGCCCGCCCCACAATCCAGAAGTGACCTGCCCGTAGAGAACCTCCAGTCTCCCAGCGGGATGAAAGGATAGCTGTCACGCCCTACAATGGGCAGTCACTAAACCATAGGTCGGTAATAACAGTATCACATGCTAGCAAGTATAAACATGCACCACTCACGCAACATCCAACTCCAATCTGGAGGACAACACGGCCTATACAAGGCATACATATATACATATCAATCTACTATCACACAAAGGGTCACACCTAGACCCAAGGGATCCATAAGGATCATATCCAACTCGTAAACCTCAGTAACACTAAACCTCAAAGCCATAACCGGCATATCTATATCATACTCATCATCATCCGACACCTAGCATGGTACTAGTTCCCTTATACTAGAAAAGGAAAGGAGCTATCCAACTATGGGTAGTCCCGGGACAAGACGCACCTGCGTGATCAAGGGACGCAGGAGCGGAGTAGACAACCTTCAGGCGCGGCCGGGATCAGCCGCAAGCGCGGTGACACGGGACGCAGGTAACGCAGGCAAGGCGCTGGCGCTGCGGCACGGCTTCTGCAGGGGCGGCGGCTTCTAGGCGCGGGGGCGGCGTCTGTGCAGAACGTGAACCCGCAGCTTCTCTTTGGCTCTTCACATGATCAAATCACGTCTTCTCTCATTCAAAACCACACACATACATATACATACACATTCCAACATTAATCTATGATCAATACATCTAATCCTAAGCTAAGGAAGGAAGAAAGAAAGGAAAGAAAGAAGGAGAAGCAAGAACACTTACCACCTTTGTGGTCCTAGGCTGCAGGGAAAGATCAAACACCTCAGTAGCTGGCTTCCAAGCTCAGCATACACATTAGCTCATCAACCACCACAAAAGCCACACAAAACTCTTCCAACTCTTAAGAGAGATCAAGAACAAGATCAAGAAGGGTGAAGGAGAAGCAAAGAGGACGTAGGGCTGGAATGAAGAAGTGAAGAAGGTAACCCTTGCTCAGCAAGGAAAGGAAAGAAGTAAGCAAAGGGTAAAACACGGGTCAAAGGAGTCAACAAAACCGGCTGCAGCCGCCGGAAACCGCAGGGGCGGTTCCCTGAGCCGCAGGTGCGGAAACCTGCAGAGGCGGCAGTCATGCCCGCGGGTGCGGAAAGGCCAATCTCGGCCAAATCCAATCTCTGCTAAGGTCCAATCTCGGTCCGAAAGAATAAGGCTCTTACATATCACCCCCCTAAAAACAAGTTTCGTCCCGAAACTTGCAAAGTCCTGAAACCACTCAGACTCCAAAAGCCGAGGTACAACTCTCTCTATAACCTCAACATAAGCATGGAGGAACTCATCAACTCCAGCAACCAAAACAGTATCCAAAGCTTAGTGGAAAACCATCTCTAGCTAAACCATAAACATATCACAAGGCATAGAGGAATCACATCTCTAGCCGTATCATAACCATAACAGAAAGGCATGGAGGAAGAACATCTCGAGCACTACTATGTCCATCAAAGTAGCATGGAGGAAAGAATCATCTCCAGCTAAACCTATCATATCACCATAGCATGGAGGAAAGAACCATCTCCATCTATAAACAATAATCATACTAGCACAACAAGATCTAATAAGATCATAATCACATCAAAGCTAGTATGAAAATAAACACATCATAGCATATAAGCATATAAGCACATAACACTCACCAAGGTAGTACTAAGAGCTACTCGGTGATCCTACTGGTGCATCTAACTCAGCATAGAACTCGGGATAGTTCCTCTGGATACCATCCTCAGTCTCCCATGTAGCCTCATCAGGTCCTCGTGTCGACCACTGTATCCTCAACATAGGAATTTCCTTCGAACGTAGGCGTCTCGTACCTCGTTCTAGGACTGCAATAGGGTGCTCAGCAAATGTGTGGTCCGGCTCAACCACCAAATCATCATAACTCACGATGTGTCTCGGATCTGGTATGTACTCCCTCAGCTGAGACACATGAAATACAGGGTGAACACCCTCTAATCTCGGAGGCAAAGCCAATCTGTATGCTGCACTCCCAACCCGATCCAGAATCTCAAACGGTCCGACATATCGGGGACTCAACTTCCCCTTAACGCCAAAGTGCCTAACACCTCGTGTCGGGGACACTCTCAGCCACACATGGGCTCCAACCCTGCACTCTAGAGGTCTACGCCTCCTATCAGCATAAGACTTCTGACGGCTCTGCGCAGTCAGCATACGCTCTCTAATCAATGCTACTCGAGCCATATCATCCTGAATCTGATCAGGTGCTAAACCACTAACACTGCTAGGCTCATCCCAGCATAACGGGGTACGACATCTCTGTCCATACAGTGCCTCATATGAGGCCATCCCAATAGATGCATGCAAGCTGTTGTTGTATGAGAACTCGACAAGTGGGAGATGATCCGTCCACACTTGTCCCCAATCCAACACACAAGCTCGCAACATATCCTCCAGGGTCTGAATGGTCCTCTCTGACTGACCATCTGTCTGAGGATGGAACGCAGTCTTGAAATGCAAACTCGTCCCCTGGGCAGTCTGAATCTGCTGCCAAAATCTCGAGGTAAATCGTCCATCTCTATCTGAGACGATCGTCCTCGGTACACCATGGAGTCTCACTATCTGCCTAGTGTACTCCTCATCTAATCTGCTCACCGGCCACGTCTCCCTAATAGGAATGAAACGTGCCGTCTTCGTCAATCTGTCCACTATGACCCAGATGACATCAAAACTCCGGCTCAGCCTCAATCTAGTCACAAAATCCATGGTGACCTCCTCCCACTTCCTCTGTGGAACAGGAAGTGGATGAAGCTCACCTCTAGGTCTGAAATGCTCGATCTTGACCTGCTGGCAGGTCGCACACTGTGCCACAAATCTGGAAACATCGGGCTTCAACCCTCCCCACCAATATAAACGTCTTAAGTCCTGATACATCTTACTCGTACCTGGATGTACAGAGTAAGGTGTACAGTGAGCCTCCTGTAATATCCTCTGTCTCAGCTCTGTATCAGCAGGTACAGAGACGCGACCGCGGCGTCTCAAAACTCCATATGCTCCTAGCAGGAACTGTGGTGCCTCATCCCGAGACATCCGCTCTCTGATCCTCATCAAAGTCGGGCAGGTCTCCTGCTTCTGTTGGATCTCGCCCAACAGATCAGGAAGGACCTCTAAAGTACGCAGCTGGGCATCTTCATCAGGAAACTAGATGTCCAACTCTAACCAGATCAGATCTCTCTACAACTGATGATGAATTGTCAATCTCGTAATCGCCTGCTCTCGAGGCGTCTTCCTGCTCAGGGCGTCGGCGACAACGTTCGCCTTCCTTGGATGATACAGAATCTCCAAATCAAAGTCCTTGATCAGCTCGAGCCACCTACGCTGGCGGTTATTCAATTCCCGCTGCGTGAAAATATACTTCAGACTCTTATGGTCTGTGAAGATTTGACATGTAGCACAATACAAGTAATGTCTCCAGAGCTTTAGTGCATGAACTACCGCTGCCAACTCCAAATCATGAGTCGGGTAGTTCTCCTCATACGTCTTCAACTGTCTAGACGCATATGCTATCACTTTGCCCCGCTGCATCAATACACATCCCAAGCCTAGCTTGGATGCATCACTGTATACCACGAAATCCTAAGTACCCTCTAGCTGTGCCAAAATAAGAGCATAAGTCAAACGCCTCTTCAACTCCTCAAAACTCTGCATGCACTGATCAGACCACACAAATCTGGTAGTCTTCCTCAGCAAAATCGTCAGTCGACGGGCAATCACAGAAAATCCCTCCAAGAAGCGTTTGTAATAACCGGCTAGGCCAAGGAAACTACGTACTTCCTTGACGTTCGTCGGTGTAGTCCATGCTGCTACTGCCTCTATCTTCGCTGGATCCACCTTGATCCTTTCAGCTGAAACCACATGACCCAGGAATGCTACCTCTGGCATCCAGAACTCACACTTAGAGAACTTAGCATAAAGTTCTTTATCCCGCAAAATCTGCAATACAGTCCTCAGATGTCCTGCATGCTCCTCTCTGTTGCGAGAGTATACTAGAATGTCATCAATGAAAACCACCACAAACTGATCCAGGAAGTCGATGAAGATACTGCTCATCAACTCCATAAAGACGGTTGGCGCATTCGTAAGCCCAAATGGCATCACTACAAACTCGTAGTGGCCATATCTGGTCCGGAATGTTGTCCTGTGCACATCCTGCTCCCTCACCCTCAGCCGGTGATACCCTGAACACAGGTCAATCCTGGAGAACACAGTCGCTCCCTGTAGCTGATCTAACAAATCATCAATACGAGGCAGTGGATACTTGTTCTTGATGTTCACCTTGTTCAGCTCTTTGTAATCTATACATAACCTCAGTGATCCGTCCTTCTTCCGTACGAAGAGGACAGGTGCTCCCCATGGGGACACGCTAGGGCGAATGAAGCCCTTCTCAGCCAACTCCTCGAGTTGCTTCTTCAGCTCCAACATCTCGACAGGCGCCATCCGGTATGGGGCCTTCGAGATGGGTCTCGTACCAGGCTCTAACTCAATCCCAAAATCCACACTCCTTTGAGGCGGCAAGCTGGACGGCTCAGCAAACACATCTGTGAACTCACAAACAACTGGGATGTCCTCTACAGCTGGACTCTCCCCCTCCTTCATGGCATAACACCAGAAGGCCTCGCAACCCTGTGCAATCCAATCTCGGCTGCCTGTATAGCGCTGATAACCGTACCTGTCTTTCCAAGGTCCCAACCTCGGAAAACCTCTATCTGGCCTAACTCGGTAGAGAGGGTAACAGTCCTCCTACCTACATCTAAGACTGCAGAGTGTCTATCCATCCAGTCCATACCTAGAATGACTTATTCATGCTCTAATGGCATGACAAAGAAGTCAACTAGTAACACACGGGTCCCTACAGAAATGGGACAACCGTGAATCTCACGGGTACCTCTGACCCTACCACCATCGGGTAACCCTATAATAAAGGGCATCCCCTCAACTGTATCTAAACCAAGACGCTCTACACAAGCATCAGAAATAAAAGAGTGCGTAGCACCAGTATCAAATAAAACTCTAACAGGTAAACCATGAATCAGAATGGTACCTATAGCAGTAGGTGCAGATGGCTCATCTGCACTCCTCAGCTCAAAAACACGACCCTGTGGGCCTCTGATATCAGTGGTGCTCCCACCACGGCCTCTGCCTCTACTCGGCCCAAGAGCACATCCCTGAGTCGTAGGGCGATTTGGGACTCTCTGTTGTCCCTGTATCTGCTGCTGCTACTGAGGTGACCTCTGCCCACCTCCCGCTACACTGGCAGGAGAAAAACCCTGCTGAGATGCAGCTCCGCCATGGCGGCAGTAAACGGCTCGATGACCCTGTCTACCACAGGTAAAACACGTCACTAATGGCCTCGTGCACTCTGGCCTCATATATCATGGATCTCCACAGTTATAACACTGTCGTCTCTTCTCTGTAGCTGGTGCAGATACAAAACGACCCTGGCGTCTCTGACTACGCCCAACACTAGCAGCTCCAGCAGTACCACTGGTCTGCCCCGTACGCTGTCTCTTCTCAGACCCTCCGACCTGAGAAGCTCTCATCTGCCCAGCTCTCTCTCTCTCTCTCATAGTCTGCAGCTCTATCCTGATAGTCCATCAAGGACTCACAGTGAAAACCCGCCATATAGGCTCGGGTATCATCCCTCAATCGTCGAGAGAAAAGATAAACATGTTGATCAGCAGGAGGTGCAGCTGGACCCAGTAAAACCAGCTCCTCCTGAAACCTCCCGATGGCCTCTGAGACTGGTACATCATCAAATCCAGCCTCTGAACAAAGTCGCGCAGTTTCTCCCTCCTCAGTGAGGCAGGGCAGAAACGCTCTCTGATCATGGTCCTCATCTGTCATAACTGAGAACCTGACTCCGTACTGACCTCCACCAGTGTTGTGCCAGATCTCTGAACAGAGTCTGCACCAACTCTATCTGCCTGTCAGCTGGACATCTGATAGACTCTAAAGCCGAGTCCACATGCCCTATCCACAACTCCACCTCTAACCCCACCTTCCCAGAGAAAGGGGGTACTCCCAACTGATGAAATGCCTTCAACCAACTGTCTGGTCGAGGCCCTCTATGCTCCTCTCGAACCGGAGGAATCTCAACAGCAGGTGCCGGTACAGCTGGCACCTGAGTCACTGTATGGGATCTCCCAGTGGATCCCTCATGTGCGGGCAGATCAGGAGCACGTCTGCCTGCCCTGGCGGCCTCCTCTACCCGTCTGATATACTCTCGGAAGGCTGGTTCCTCCATGGAGACACGATCTGAGCCATCTGACCGGGCTCCCTGTGATTCCTGCCTCCCAGCTGCCCCATTCCCAGTCTCTCGGAACGACACTCTCAGCAACGTCATCGTGAATCTCCTCTGCTGCACGTAGATCAGGCAGGAGTCCTACCCCGTCCTCTACCTAGAGGGGGTCTACCTCTACCTCGTCCTGCAGGTAGGGCTCTAGTATGAACCATCTGCAGAGGACATAAACCTAACTTAGAAGGCTATATATATGCCGTATGTATAGAATATATATATCACACATCACATCAGATAGTATCTATCTATATATATATACCTATACTGTCGAGATCTTCAAAGGGGTGATGGCTTCACGTACACACTAACCCAAAACGTTTGTACTCATTTCAAACCAAAAATCTTTTGAAAAGTCAGACCCCTTTGGGTTTCTGTTTATTTATCTATTTCGACCTTTATTGCAGATTACAAGTTCCATTGTTGTCAACCTAGGCTCTGATACCAACTTTGTAACACCCCCCAAATCCGTGGGACTCGAGGTGTTACTGGGCTAGGATCTCACAATGGATCCTGACCCTAGCTTGACAACAATTTCACTAATCTTACAACAAGGCACAAATAGATTAAAACAAAAACATGAAACTGTTATATATATAAGTCTCAAAAGGTTATACAGAGTACTGCTGAGTACAATCAATACATAACGAATATATACAAGATCAAAAGATCCCAAACCCACGAGGACGACCTAGTGTACGAAGCCCTCAACAGATCACCCTCTCTGGATCACTCTGCAGTTCTCCTAACCTGCGAGGGATCTACAACACGGTATAAAACCGTTAGCTAACCATACACATATATAAGATGAACATAAGCACACTCACATATCAAGAATATTAACACCTCATCATGATATCACGCATTTACCCATTTTATAATCTTTATAAATATAGTCCAACACTCAAATCGTATATATAAGGATATCAATATAAATATATATGACACGAAGATATAAACCTCGCCTCCCGGTGCTAATGCCAGCTGGAGTGGTGATGCGGTCACCAACCCCGTATACCCGATGGGAGTAAGGAAAGCCCGCCCCACAATCCAGAACTGACCTGCCCGTAGAGAACCTCCAGTCTCCCAGCGGGATGAAAGGATAGATGTCACGCCCTACAATGGGCAGTCACTAAACCATAGGTCGGTAATAACAGTATCACATGCTAGCAAGCATAAACATGCACCACTCACAGCAACATCCAATATAGAGATGACAGCTAAGTAAGTCCTATGGACTTACCTCAGTCTCAGAAGTAATCCCAACTATGATCAACACTCAGATACGTCCACTCCAATCTGGAGGACAACACGGCCTATACAAGGCATACATATATACATATCAATCTACTATCACACAAAGGGTCACACCTAGACCCAAGGGATCCATAAGGATCATATCCAACTCGTAAACCTCGATAACACTAAACCTCGAAGCCATAACCGGCATATCTATATCATACTCATCATCATCCAACACCTAGCATGGTACTAGTTCCCTCATACTAGGAAAGGAAAGGAGCTATCCAACTATGGGTAGTCCAGGGACAAGACGCACCTGCGTGGTCAAGGGACGCAGGAGCAGAGTAGACAACCTGCAGGCGGAAGGGATCAGCTGCAGACGCGGTGACACGGGACGCAGGCAACACAGGCAAGGCGCTGGTGCTGGCGCTGCGGCACGGCTTCCGTAGGGGCGGCGACTTCTAGGCGCGGGGGCGGCGTCTGTGCAGAACGTGAAACCGCGGCTTCTCTCTGGCTCTTCACGTGATCAAATCACGTCTTCTCTCATTCAAACCACACACACATACATATACATACACATTCCAACATTAATCTATGATCACTACATCTAATCCTAAGCTAAGGAAGGAAGAAACAAAGGAAAGAAAGAAGGAGAAGCAAGAACACTTACCACCTTTGTGGTCCTAGGCTGCAGGGAAAGATCAACATCTTAGTAGCTGGCTTCCAAGCTCAGAATACACATTAGCTCATCAACCACACAAAAAAGCCACACAAAACTCTTCCAACTCTTAAGAGAGATCAAGAACAAGATCAAGAAGGGTGAAGGAGAAGCAAGGAGGACGTAGGGCTGGAATGAAGAAGTGAAGAAGGTAACCCTTGCTCAGCAAGGAAAGGAAAGAAGTAAGCAAAGGGTAAAGCACGGGTCAAAGGAGGAGTCAACAAAAACGGCTGCAGCCGGCCGGAAACCGTAGGGGCGGGTTCCATGAGTCGCAGGGGCGGAAACCCGCAGGGACGGCAGTCATGTCCGCGGGTGCGGAAATGCCAATCTCGACCAAAGCCAATCTCGGCTAAAGTCCAATCTCTATCCGAAAGACTAAGGCTCTTACATATATAATGATTTTGTCTAGTTTATTCTTAAGGTTAATAGTTTTATTCAAGTTTTGTCGTGATTGATCGACGTTTTGTAAGCATTTCTTGTTAAAATTCTTATTCTAAACTTGGGAAAAACCCAACATGGTTTTAATTTGTTAGATATGTATATTTGATTATCAGTTATCATATATAATATCATAGTTATTATCATAATTGTACGAGGTGTGAGAAATGCATTTGAAAAAATTATTAGCTTTAAAGTGCTTCAAAGTTATTGTTACAAGATGTGAGAGTTGTGAGTTTAAGAGTTGCGTTTGGATGATAATTAGGTTTAGTCAATATGGACACAAAATGCATAGTTATGATATTAACAAATCTACTATATATAATACTAAAGCAGAAGTAGATTTTGCCACATGTTATCAGCACATTAAGCCACCTAGGATTTTGCCACATGTCATCACTACATTAAGCCACCTAGGATTTTGCCACATGTCACCACCATATTAAGCCACATAGGATTTTGCATATATCTATTTATATTTAGTCAACTGTTTCAATATTTATTTTATTTTAATTTCTTAGTTAAGAGAATGACATGAGATATGAATATAAAAAAGATTATGGCATAAACAAAAAGAAATTTCTATATTTGACAAATATTATACTATTTGTGTGTTAGAAGAACAAATTATTTAGATTTTTTTTAATTCAATTTATTTTTTTAAACCAATATATCTGATTGGTCATTTACTTTTTATGTTTCAAATAAATAGATGTTTTGAATATAAATAAAATAATTTGATGTTTTTTAAGTAACATTTTTATTTATTTATTTATTTATTCATTGTAATCAATTTATTTTATTTCATTAAACTATATTTTATTAAAACATTGACAAAGTCAATCATTACCTAAGATAGAAATACTGAACAAATCAATAATAACCAATAAAGATATTATATTTTTATTTATATATCTTATTTAAGACAATTTTATAATAGGATAATCTTATATAATTTTCTTTTAAAATTTTTTAATTTTTAAAAATAATTTTTTAATTAGTTCAATTATAAGTTTTTATATAAGAAAATAGGTTAGTTGAATATTATATAAGTAAAAGTTTTTTTTATTATTAAAATATATATATATATATATATATATATATAATATATATATATATATTTCTTATAATAGATTTAATGTCATCCCGTGCAAGACACGGGTACTAAGGTTGTGTTTAGTTGTATCACCAACAGATTTTTTTAGATTTTAAATGGGACCCACAATTTGGTATCCTGTTTAGTTACGGATTTCAAAAGTAGGTTAGAGTTATATTTTGTATTTACTGAGGTTTGATTTGGGGATTTTTGAAATCTTCTGAGAGTAGATTCTTGTGGATTTGAAAAAAAATTATTCTTTTTTGTCCTCATAAACGATACACAGCCACATTTCTCTCTTTCGCTTATGGATGAGGAAGGAAGAACCCTAGTTTCTTTGATTTCTCTGTCTCTCCCGCTGCATAAATTGATTGAAGCTGAACTCAAGTCCAATTCTATGGAGCTGCTGAAGGTATACTCACATACAACCTCTTCGAATCCGAATTCTCCAATGACTTCTCATCAAGACCTTCAAATCCACCCTCCTCCTGTCAGAATTTCTCGCCGCCACCCCCAACGCCACCTCCGCCACCTCTATTGTTCCTCTCATCACCTCTGACCTCCTCCAACTTCTCCCCTTCATCCGCTGCATCTTTACATCCATCGTGTCGACCACATCGACCTTTCTGAGTGTCGTCGCATCTGTCGCTAGTATCCGACGAACCTGTGAAGCGAATTGCAAGAAAATCCTATCTATTTCTCAATGGAATCGAACCTGCGAAGCTCTTCGTTCAGGAATTGAGAAGAATAGAACAAAGTCTGGATCCCATTGGAATAGTTTGATATCAAGGTGGATATAAACCATGTACTGAAATGCTGGTGTGAAAATTGGGAGAATTCTGGATCTCGATGGAAAGAGAAAGAGCTCTGTTGATAGGGGGGCATTTCTGTCTTTTAAAAGTTAAAAATCCGACAAATCTATTCTCACTAAACACCCAACGTCGTTTACAACAGTGTTTTTTTTTAAAAAATCAAAATCCGCTAAAAAACTATAACTACAAACTACAAACTATAACTACGAATCTTGTACAACTAAACACACCCTAAGCTAATATTATTCTAAATTAGTTGAAATTTTTGTGTGTAAAGATTTGGATCAAGGGTGCTGCGTGCACAAATCAGGGTCAAAACAACATTATTAACAAATAAAATGTTATTTTGAATGTATTTTTGGGTATTATTTATTGATATCATAAATTTACACCTTTTGTCCAAAGTTAAGCACACTAGTTTTTAATTATCATCTTGATCACATTGTTTCTCATTTCTCACTTTAAGAGATTATATTTGCTTGAACGGTTATATATATATATATATATATATATATTTATATGACCTAATTTAAATATATTTAGTACGAGTAATATTAAGATGGTAAAGTGAACACTTGGAGAAAAAAAAAAAGAAGGGAAAATGAAATGAAAAAGAAATAAAAATATGATGGAAGAGGGGAGGTACGACCTAAGGAAGCATATCTGATGAGGAAGGGTACATTTCCAAAATTAGGGTTCAGGTTGAAGGGAAAGAGAGAGTCAGATGAGAAGGCTTCACACATAAATGCACAGAGATGCAGATATATTAGCGCAATGCACGCCTCCAATAATTCATCTCTCCTCTTTCACCTTTCAATCACCCCCTCCATTTTCCTACTCTTTCTTTTACTTTTTCTTCATTTTTCAATAAACGAAAGGAACTCTAAGCCAGTAAACTATGTAAATGTGAGTTCCACATCGATTATGTGCTAAGCAGCCCCAAGCTCATACCTATAATTTCCTTTTCATCTCATGCTTTCTCGACCAAAATGCTCTACCTGGTGTTTATCTAACTATAATATTAAAAAGACAGTTTTTTTTTTTCTTCCTTTAGACAAAACAATATGTCTTCAATGCTCAATATTTAGTTAAAGTTATATTGAAATAACTAATTATGAAAAAATATAATTTATTTATTTTTATAATTTTCATATATATATATATATATATATATTGAAATAATTAATTATGAAAAAAGGCAGTTTTAAACCTAATTTTTTGTATGTAAGTGAAAATATGTTGTCGAGTGTAATTCTTTTTTTATTTTTTATTTTTACATGAAAACATGATTTTGTACGTAAGTGGAAACATGTTTTTGTACATAAGTGAAAACATGTTTTTTATAGTTTCTTGCATGATTTTTTTTTTGTTTTCAGGTAAATCCAAAATATGTCCCTATACACAAAATCTTAGTTCTAGAGTTAGTTTCTTGTATGTCTTATAGATTTCATGTAATTCAATATGGTTCTGTATGTACAGGAAAATCACAAGTTATTTGCAACTTTATTTCTCGTATATTAGTGACGATCCTGCATTCAAAAAAAAAAAAAAAAACATGTTTTGCTAAAAATTGTAATTTTTTTTGTATACGTCTTCAAAGTATATACACATCAATTTATGAATGTTGTTTGGTGTTTTTATAAAACAAAGGCACATTTATTTTATTTTCCTTAAATTTTTTATTGTAATTCAAATATTGTGCATGAAGAAGTTCATTAACTGTTTTGTAATCTGACGGTTATCAAATAGTTTAATTTCGTAAACACATGCGTAGCGAATACTAACATTCTTAAGGTTTTAATGCGAATATTTTCCAAAAATTATAAAACAAAATGTTTATTTAATTAAAAAGGATGGTTCACAAATGGAAGCAAAGGGTAGGTATGTGGTGAGTATACGAATTGAGGGCACAAATGTATGAATGCTGTAATGCAGAGAGTATATCACACATGAGAAGATTTCCTAATAATTATTGTGAGAACTGCTAGTGTTCTTTATTCTCTCTTCGACTATTGGGTTAAAAAACCAGAGTAAATGTAGATTTATAATCTTGCTGTCCACTGCATACTCTACTGTTTATACATTAATTTCCTCAAAAAAATATCATCCTTACAATTTTTACAAACATGTGTGCTTTCGGAACATAAAAAATGTATATTCAGTTACACTATTGTTTTTCAAAATTTGAAGCTTATTCATAAAAGAAAAAAATTTAATAATATAACTAATAAATAGAGAATGAAACCCTCAATTTTATCTTTTACTTTGTAATCCTTTATTTAAAGAAGAAAATAATAATTTTTTTCTTTTTAAAAAAATTTGTTTTTTCCTTTTTTCGATTTTTTCCAAGATAATTTTTAATTAAATTGTATTGTTATTGTTTGAGTTTATTAATTATATTAACACTACTTGTATTGTTATCAACTTTATTATCATCTTCTATATTGTATAGAATTATTCGTCAAAAAATTATATTGTTATAATCACACGGTCATTGATTATAATGTCACAACCAAAATATCATCATCAATACATTGTTGATCACCAATAATGTAATCATCAACCTAATATTAACAAAATTATTATTTTTTTATTTAAATAGGAATCAGAAATAAAAATACATTATTTGTTAAATTTTCAATTAAGATTTAAAAATGTTAGTTAGAAAATTCAATCATAAATGAATTGCATAAGTAATTTATACATAATCATTTTCTACATATTTAGATTTGTAAATTCATGAATTGACACGTAAAACAGTTTAATGTGGTAGGAGCGTGATATTTGAGAATAGTAATCGGGATCGTCCTTGAAAACACATTATTGAGGGAGAAAGTGGAACAATTTTCTGCACATTGGTGTACATACCTCTATGGTCCCTCACATAGTACACCTATCACAAACTTCCATGTTTATATATTTCACAAATTCGTCTAATAAAATAAACTTAGGTCTCCATTAAATATTGATCTCACCATAAAATGTAGACATAATTATATACTTTTTGTGAAACTATAGGAAAATAATATTTTGGATTTGGGCAAGGACCGTAGGCTATAATGTGCAGTTGCAACAACCGGGGATTTCATGTCATGGAGGGAAATGATGACAAGGCAGACACGTGTTAATGAGATGGTGACGTGACATTACACTGTGTACTGAAACAGTATGCAACAGAGTACCCCTCTCCTGCTTACGTGGGCCATTCTGGACCACTGATCACTACTCTTCATCTCCCCACTATCCTATTCCTCTCTGCTCTTCCTTCTCATTTTTTTTAAAAGTAAAACGATTAACCAAAATATTTGATTTTTTTTTTATACAAGGTAAGTGGAATAGAAGGGTCAGTGTCTAGACACCGACCGACTACAGCATCCTTACGGATGAGTACAACCACATCGTCCGGGAGATCATCTTGGTCTTCAGTGGCAGAAAGTCCGTGTTTTTGCGAGCTTATCCGCTACCGTGTTGATTTTCCTGAAGATGTGTGTGGTGCTTGCTTGAGAAAAAGCTTTGCTGGCGGAAATGTCTGAAATGATCATGTCTGTCTCCCACGGGTGTTTCCAAGCGTTGTTGATCGAATTGATCAGCATCAGGTTGTCTCCCTCGATCTCAATAGCCGACACTCCTAACTGTTTAGCCTTTTGCAGGCCTTCCCGTAGAGCAAATGCTTCTGCTCTAGAACTGAATCTGCATGAATTTCCCTTTTTCATGGGCCAAACAAAGGCCGTGGTTATCTCGAATGATAAAACCAAAGGCGAATTGGTTATTGTTGTCAAATGCTGCGTCAAAGTTAAGCTTACCGAAATTTACTTTTGGTTTTTGCCAACTAATATTCTTAGTCTTTCTTCTTTGTCTTTTATTTAATTTTCTCTCATCTAGTTGTTTATTATTTGCTTGTTCCCAATCTTCAATTTGTTTTAATGCAATTTGTTTTAGGTTTGTGTGTAAGAGCCTTAGTCTTTGGGAGCTAGTTTAATGCAATTTGTTTTAAGTTTGGTGTGTAAGAGCCTTATCCTTCTTGATCTTGTTCTTGATCTCTCTTGAGTTTGGAAGAGTTTTTGGCGTGGCTTTGTGTGTGGATGATGGTGATGATGTGGTATGATGTTGTTTGCTGAGCTTGGAAGCCAGATGAGGTGCTAGTGGTGAGAAGTTCCTGGTTAGGCCACAGCTGTGGTAAGCTTTCTTCTCCTTCTTCTCTTCCTTCTTCCTTGTTCTTCCTTCTTAGCTTAGGATTAGATGTTTGAATGTAGGTTAATGTTGGATTGTGTATGTTTATGCATGTGTGTGAATCTGGAATGATAAAGACGTGATTTGATCACGAGAAGAGCCGAAGAGGAATCGCGGGTTCGCGTTCTGCACAGACGCCGCCCCCTGCGGAAGCCGTGCCCCAGCGCCCGCCGCCTGCGGGTTACTTGCTCCGCCCCTGCGTCTCTTGTTCACGCAGGTGCGTCTTGTCCCGGATCTACCTAGAGTTAGTAGATCCTTTCCTTTCCTAGTATGAGTGATAGTAGCATGCTAGGTATCGGATGTTGATGAGTACGATATAGATATGCCGGTTATGGCTTTGAGGTTTACGAGTTGGATATGATCCTTATGGATCCCTTGGGTCTAGGTGTGACCCTTGTGTGATAGGAGTTTGACATATATGTATGCCTTTGTATAGGCCGTTTTGTCCTCCAGTTTGGAGTGGACCAGTTTGAGGATTGATCGAGTTGAGACGACTACGAGGTTGAGGTAAGTCCGTAGGACTTACTTAGTTGCCATCCCTATATTGGATGTGTGCATGAGTGGTGTTTGTTATATGTTTTATAGCATGCGTTATGATGGTCACCGACCTATGGTATATTGCTTGCCCATTGTAGGGCCGTGATAACTTGCCCTTTCATCCCTCCGGGAGTCTGGGAGGTTCTTGTAGGCAGGCCAGACCTGGTAAACGGTTCGGGCACTCTCCATTCCCTTAGGGTACACGGGGAGGTGTTCCAGGCACCATTTTCAGCTGGCTATTGGACCCAGAGGCGAGGATTATATATTCCTCGTGTCACATATGTTTATATGGATATATATACGAGTTGATTGCTGGACTTTATAAAGATAATGAACCGGGTAAATGTGTGATATCATGTTGACGTGTTTAGTATTATTTGATGTGTGTTTGTGCTCTGCATCTCTTATATATGTGTATGGTTAGCTAACGGTTTTATACCGTGTTGTAGATCATTTGCAGGATAGGAGAGCTGCAGAGTGATAGGGTGGGCGATCCGCTGAGGCTCCGTACACTGGGGCGTTATCGGGGTTATGGACCTTTTGTTGTACAGTGTGGTTATTTGTACTCAGCGGTACTTTGTCTTACCTTTTTGATGTATATATATCAGTTTTATGTTTTGTTTTAATCTATTGGTGCCTTGTTGTAAGATTCAGTGAACTTGTTGTCAGGCTAGGGTCAGGATCCATTGTGAGATCCTAGCCCAGTAGCACCTCGAGTCCTACGGATTTGGGGTGTTACAAAGTTGGTATCAGAGCCCAGGTTGACAACAATGCACTAGTAATCTGCGATAAAGGTCGAATAGATAACTAAACATAACCCGAAAAGGGGTCTGACTTTTCAAAAGGTTTTGGTTTTGAAATGAGTACAAATGTTTTGGGATACCGTGTACGTGAGCCATCGCCCCTCTGAAGACCTCGACAGTATAGATATATATAGATATTCTGTTGTGATTGATTTGATATATATCTATACATACGGCATATATATAGCCTTCTAAGTTAGGTTTACGTCTTATGCAGATGGTTCAGACTAGAGCCTTACCTGCAGCTAGACGAGGTAGAGGTAGACCCCCTCTAGGTAGAGGATGAGGTAGGACTCCTGCTGGTGGTTCACATGCAAGGAAGAGATCCACGAGGAGATTGTTGAGAGTGCCATTCCTGAGACTGGGAACGGTGTAGTGAGAGACAGGGGCCACAAAGAGCCCAGTCTAGCGAGTCTGATCGTGTCTCCATGGAGGGACCAACCTTCCGCGAGTACATTAGACGTGTTGAGGAGGCTGCCAGGGAAGGTAGGCGTGCCCCCGGATCTGCCAGCACATGAGGGATCATCTGAGAGATCCCATGTAGTTACACAGGTGCCAGCTGCACCGGCACCTGCCTGAGATTGCTCGAGCTACAGAGGAGCATAAAGGGCCTCCACCAGACACTTGGTTGAAGGCTTTTCATCATATGGGAGTACCCCCCTTTCACTAGGAAGGTGGGGTTAGAGGTGGAGCTCTAGATAGGACATGTAGACTCAACTCTGGAGTCTATTAGATGTCCAACTGACATGCAAATTGAGTTAGTGCAGACTCTGTTTTAGAGATTTGGCACAACACTGGTGGAGGTCTGTACGAGTACAGGTTACCAGTTATGAGCAGATGAGGACTATGATCGAGAGCGTTTCTGTCCTGCCTCGCTAAGAAGGGAGAAATTGCGAGACTTTGTTGAGGCTGGGTTCGAGGATGTACCGGTCTCAGAGGCCATCAGGAGATTTCAGGAGGAGCTGGCATTGCTGGGTCCAGCTGCCTTTCTGCAGATCAACATGTATTTTTTTTCCCGACGACTGAGGGATACTACTCGTACTTAAATGGCGGTTTCCACTGTGAGTCTCTGAAGGATTATCAGGACCGGGCTTCTGATTATGAGAGAGAGAGAGAGAGGGCTAGCCAGAGGAGAGCTTCTCAGACCGGAGGGTCTGAGAAGAGACAACGGACTAGGCAGACCAGTGGTACTGGTGGAGCTGCTGGTTCAGGGCGAGGCCAGAGTCGCTAAAGTCATCCTTCATCTGCACCGGGTGCAGATAAGGGAGTGTAGTGCTTCAACTGCAGTGAGTATGGGCATATGAGATCAGAGTGTACGAGGCAGCCTGTGACCTGCTTCACTTGTGGCAGACCTGGTCACAGAGCTACCTTCTGTAGACGAGGGAGAGCTTCATCGCAGCAGGATTCTTCTCCTGCTAGTGCAGCAGGGGGTGGGCAGAGGCCACCTCAGCAGCAACAGACACCGGGACAACAGAGTCCCAGATCCCTACGACTCAAGGATCTGCTCCTGGGCCGAGTAGAAGCAGAGGCCGTGGTGGGGGCACCACTGATACGAGAGGCCCACAGGGCCGAGTTTTTGAGTTGAGGAGTGCAGAGGAACCAGCTGCACCTACTACTACAGGTACCATTCTGATTCATGGTTTACCTGTTAGAGTTTTATTTGATATTGGTGCTACGCATTCTTTTATTTTTGATGCCTGTGTAGAGCGTCTGAGTCTAGATACAGTTGAGGGGATGCCCTTTATTATAGGGTTACCCGATGGTGGTAAGGTCAGAGGTACCCGTGAGATTCATGACTGTCCCATTACTGTAGGGACCCGTGTTTTGCTTGTGGACTTCTTTGTCATGCCATTAGTGCATGAAGAAGTCATTCTAGGTATGGATTGGATGGATAGACATTCTGCGGTCTTAGATGTAGGTAGGAGGATTGTTACCCTCTCTACCGAGTTAGGTCAGATAGAGGTTTTCCGAGGTTGGGACCTTGGAAAATATGGCATGGTTATTAGTGCGATATGGGCTGCGAGACTGATTGCATAGGGTTGTGATGCCTTCTGGTGTTATGCCATGAAGGAGGGGGAGAGTCCAGCATTAGAGGATATCCAGTTGTTTGTGATTTTACTGAGCCGTCCAGTTTGCCGCCTCAGAGGAGTGTGATTTCAGTATCGAGTTAGAGTCTGGTACGAGACCTATCTCGAAGGCCCCATACAGGATGGCGCCTGTCGAGATGCTGGAGCTGAAGAAGCAACTTGAGGAGCTGGCTGAGAAGGGCTTTATTCGCCCTAGCGTGTCCCCATGGGGAGCACCTGTCCTCTTCGTACGGAAGAAGGACGAATCACTGAGGTTATGTATGATTACAGAGAGCTGAACAAGGTGACCATCAAGAACAAGTATCCATTGCCACGTATTGATGACTTGTTAGATCAGCTTCAAGGAGCGACTATGTTCTCCAGGATTGATCTGCGTTTAGGATATCACCAGTTGAAGGTGAGAGAGCAGGATGTGCATAGGACAACATTCAGGACCAGATATGGACACTACGAGTTTGTAGTGATGCCATTTGGACTTACGAATGCCCCAACCGTCTTTATGGAGTTGATGAACAGTATCTTCATCGACTTCCTGGATCAGTTTGTGGTGGTTTTCATAGATGACATTCTGGTATACTCTCGTAGTGGAGAGGAGCATGCAGGACATCTGAAGACTGTATTGCAGGTTTTGCGGGATAGAGAACTTTATGCTAAGTTCTCTAAGTGTGAGTTCTGGATGCCAGAGGTAGCATTCCTGGGTCATGTGGTTTCAGCTGAAGGATCAAGGTGAATCCAGGGAAGATAGAGGCAGTAGCTGCATGGACTACACCGACGAACGTCAAGAAGTACGTAGCTTCCTTGGCCTAGCGGTTATTACCGACGCTTTGTGGAGGGATTTTTGTGATTGCCCGTCCACTGACGAGTCTGCTGAGGAAGACTACCAGATTTGTGTGGTCTGATCAGTGTATGCAGAGTTTTGAGGAGTTGAAGAGACGTCTGACTTCTGCTCCTGTTTTGGCACAACAAGAGGGTACATAGGATTTTGTAGTATACAATGATGCATCCAAGCTAGGCTTGGGATGTGTGTTGATGCAGGGGGGCAGAGTTATTGCGTATGCGTCTTGACAACTGAAGACGTATGAGGAGAACTACCCGACTCATGATCTGAGTTGGCAGCGGTAGTTCATGCACTGAAGATTTGGAGACATAACCTGTATGGTGTTACATGTCAGATCTTCACAGACCATCAGAGTCTGAGTACATTTTCACGCAGCGGGAATTGAATAACCGCCAGCGTAGATGGCTCGAGCTGATCAAGGATTTTGATCTGGAGATTTCTGTATCATCCGGGGGAGGCGAACGTTGTCGCCGACGCCCTGAGCAGGAAGACGCCTCGAGAGCAGGCGATTGCGAGGCTGACAGTTCAGCATCAGTTACAGAGGGATCTGATCTGGTTAGAGTTGGACATCCAGTTTCCTGATGAGGATGCCCAACTGCGTACATTAGAAGTTCTTCCTGATCTGTTGGTGAGATCCAACAGAAGCAGGAGACCTGCCCGACACTGATGAGGATACGAGATAGGATGTCTCGAGATGAGGCACCACAGTTCTGCTAGGAGCAGATGGAGTTTTGAGGCGCCGCGGTCGCGTCTGTGTATCTGCTGATACAGAGCTGAGACAGAGGATTTTACAGGAGGCTCACTGTACACCTTACTCTGTACATCCAGGTAAAAGTAAGATGTATCAGGATTTGAGACGTCTATATTGGTGGGGAGGGCTGAAGCCCGATGTGGCCAGATTTGTGGCACAATGTGCGACCTGCCAACAGGTCAAGAGAGAGCATTGTAGACCTGGAGGTGAGCTCCATCCCCTTCCTGTTCCACAGAGGAAGTGGGAGGACGTCACCATGGACTTTGTGACTGGACCGAGGCTGCCGGAGTTTTGATGCCATTTGGGTCATAGTGGACAGATTGATGAAGACGGCACGTTTCATTCCTATTAGGAGACGTGGGGTGAGCAGATTAGCTGAGGAATACACTAGGCAGATAGTGAGACTCCATGGTGTATCGAGGACGATCGTCTCAGACAGAGATGGCGATTACCTCGAGATTCTGGCAGCAGATTCAGACTGCCCTGGGGACGAGTTTGCACTTTACTACTGCGTTCCATCCTCACAGATGGTCAGTCAGAGAGGACCATTCAGACCCTGGAGGATATGCTGCGAGCTTGTGTGTTGGATTGGGGACAAGTGTGTGGACGGATCATCTCCCACTTGTTGAGTTTTCATACAACAACAGCTGGCATGCATCGATTGATGGCCCCATATGAGGCACTGTATGGGCAGAAATGTCGTACACCATTATGCTGGATGAGTAGAGCAGTGCTAGTGGTTTAACACCTGATCAGATTCAGGATGATGTGGCTCGAGTAGCACTGATTTCGAGAGCGGATGCTGCCTGCCAGAGCCGTCAGAAGTTGTATGCTGATAGGAGGCGTAGACCTCTAGAGTTCAGAGTTGGAGCCCATGTGTGGCTGAGAGTGTCCCCGACACGAGGTGTTAGGCAATTTGGCATTAAGGGAAGTTAAGCCCCGATATGTCGGACCGTTCGAGATTCTGGATCAGGTTGGGGAGCACAGCCTACAGGTTGGCTTTGCCGCCGAGATTAGAGGGCGTTCACCCTGTGTTTCATGTATCTCAGTTTGAGGGAGTATATACCAGATCCGAGACACATCGTGAGTTATGATGATTTGGTGGTTGAGCCGGACCACACTTTTGTTGAGCATCCGATTGCAGTCCTAGAGCGAGGTATGGGACGTCTGCGTTCGAAGGACATACCTATGGTGAGGATACAGTGGTCGAGACGAGGACCTGATGAGGCTACATGGGAGACTGAGGATAGTATCCAGAGGAACTATCCAGAGTTCTATGCCGAGATAGATATACCTGTAGGATCTACGAGTAGATCGTAGTACTATCTTGGTGAGTGTTTGCTTATGTGATTATTTGCCATGCTGTGTTTATTTTCGTACTAGCTTTGATATGATATGTGATCTTATTAGATCTTGTTGTGCTAGTGCGATTGTTTATAGCTGGAGATGGTTCGTTCCTCCCTGCTTTTGTGATGCTGGTTGGCTAGAGATGGTTTTCCTCTATGCCCTAGATGGTGTTCGTGCTGGAGTCGATGGTTTCCTCCATGCTTATGTTTGAGGTTATAGAGAGAGTTGTACCTCGGCTTGTGAGTCCGAGTGGTTTGAGGATTTTACAAGTTTTGGGACGAAACTTGTTTTTTAGGGGGGGGTGAGGTGTAAGAGCCTTAGTCTTTGAGAGCTAGTTTAGCCTTAGCCGCCCCCGCGGGTCTGTGAGGCCGCCCCTGCGGCTCCTCTGTTGTTCCGCCCCGGCGGCCAGGAAACCCGCCGGTTTTGTTGACTCACAAGCCGCGTTTTGTTGTTCCGCCCCTGCGGCTCCTCTGTTGTTCCGGCGCGCTGCAACCGGTTTTGTTGACTCCTTTGACCCGTGCTTTACCTTTGCCTTACTTCTTTCTTTTCCTTGCCTGAGCAAGGGTTTCCTTCTTCACTTTCCAATCCAACTTTCACGTCCTCCTTGCTTCTCCTTTATCCTTCTTGATCTTGTTCTTGATCTCTCTTGAGTTTGGAAGAGTTTTGGTGTGGCTTTGTTGTGGATGATGGTGGTGATGTGGTATGATGTTGTTGCCTAATTTTTGGTGTGGCTTTGTGTTTGAATGTAGGTTAATGTTGGATTGTGTATGTTTATGCATGTGTGTGAATCTGGAATGATAAAGACGTGATTTGATCACGAGAAGAGCCGAAGAGGAATCGCGGGTTCACGTTCTATACAGACGCCGCCCCCGCGCCTGGAAGCCGCCACCCCTGAGGAAGCCGTGCCGCAGCGCCGTGCCTGCGTTTGCCTGCAGCCTTGTCACCGCGCCCGCGGCTGAGTTCCGCCGCGCCTGCGGGTTACTTGCTCCGCCCCTGCGTCTCTTGTGTCACGCAGGGTGCGTCTTGTCCCGGATCTACCTAGAGTTAGGTAGATCCTTTCCTTTCCTAGTATGAGTGATAGTAGCATGCCTAGGTATCGGATGTTGATGAGTACGATATAGATATGCCGGTTATGGCTTTGAGGTTTACGAGTTGGATATGATCCTTATGGATCCCTTGGGTCTAGGTGTGACCCTTTGTGTGATAGGAGTTTGATATATATGTATGCCTTGTATAGGCCGTTTTGTCCTCCAGTTTGGAGTGGACCAGTTTGAGGATTGATCGAGTTGAGACGACTACGAGGTTGAGGTAAGTCCATAGGACTTACTTAGTTGCCATCCCTATATTGGATGTGTGCATGATGGTGTTTGTTATATGCTTTATAGCATGCGTTATGATGGTCACCGACTTATGGTATATTGCTTGCCATTGTGGGGCCGTGATAACTTGCCCTTTCATCTCGCCGGGAGTCTGGGAGGTTCTCTGTAGGCAGGGCCAGACCTGGTAAACGGTTCGGGCACTCTCCATTCCCTTTAGGGTACACAGGGAGGTGTTCCAGGCACCATTCTAGCTGGCTATTGGACCGAAAGGCGAGGGATTATATATTCCTCGTGTCACATATGTTTATATGGATATATATATATACGAGTTGATTGCTCGACTTTATAAAGATAATGAACCGGGTAAATGTGTGATATCATTGACGTGTTTAGTATTATTTGATGTGTGTTTGTGCTCTGCATCTCTTATATATGTGTATGGTTAGCTAACGGTTTTATACCGTGTTGTAGATCCTTTGCAGGATAGGAGAGCTGCAAAGTGATCCAAGGTGGGCGATCCGCTGAGGGCTCCGTACAATGGGGCATTATCGGGGTTATGGACGAAACTTGTTTTAGGAGGGTGAGATATGAGAGCCCTTTTCTTTCGGACCTAGTCTTGGTCCTTAGCCGAGATTTGGTCTTTTCGCACCAGCGGGTAGGACTGCTGCTCCTACGGGTTTCCGCACCTGCGGCTCAGGGAACCGCCCATGCGGTTTCCGGCGGCTGCAACCAGTTTTGTTGACTTCTTTGACCCGTGCTTTACCTTTACCTTACTTCTTCCTTTCCCTTTGGCTGATCAAGGGTTTCATCTTCACTTCTCTTCCTCAGTTCCTACGTCCTTCTTGCTTCTTCATCCCTTCCTTTGATCTTGTTCTTGCTCTCCTTGGAGTTTGGCTTGAAAGTTGTACTTTTGGTTGATGATGATGCTAGTGATGTGTATGCTGAGCTTGGAAGCCAACTACTGATGTGTGTGACTCTCCCTACAGCCTAGGATCTTCAGTAGTGGTGAGTTCTTGCTTCTTCTCTTTCTCTCTTCCTTGTTCCATCTTCTTAGCTTAGGTTTAGATGGTTGTGGATGTAGATTAATGTTAGAATGTGTATGTGTATGTATGTGTGTGATTTTGGATGAGAGAAGATGTGATTTGATCACGAGAAGAGCCGAAGAGAAGCCCGGGATCACGTTCTGCACTGTTGCCGCCCCCGCGCCTAGAAGCCGCCCCCCTGCGGAAGTTGTGCCGCAGCGCCCACGCCAGCGCCAACGCCTTGCCTGCGTTGCCTGTGTTCCGTGTCACCGCGCCTGCGGCTGATCCCTGCCGCGCCTGCGGTTACCTGTTCCGCCCCTGCGTCCCTTGATCACGCAGGTGCGTCTTGTCCCGGGACTACCTATAGTTGGGTAGTTCCTTTCCTTCCTAGTATGAGGGACTTAGTACCATGCTAGGTATCGGTTTATGATGAGTATGTTATCGATATGCCGGTTACGGCTTTGAGGTTTACGAGTTGGATATGATCCTTATGGATCCCTTGGGTCTAGGTGTGACCCCTTCGTGTGATAGGAGTTTGATATATATATATATGTATGCCTTGTATAGGCCTTGTTGTCCTCCAGTTTGGAGTGGACCTGAGTGAGAGCTGATCGTAGTGATACGACTTCTGAGATTGAGGTAAGTCCATAGGACTTACTTAGCTGCCATCCTTATATTGGATGTGTGCATGAGTGATGTTTGTTATATGCTTTATAGCATGCTTTATGTTGGTCACCGACCTATGTTATATTGACCTCCCATTGTAGTGGCTGTGACAACTTACCTTTCATCCCGCCAGTGGAGTCTGGGAAGTTCTCTGTAAGCTAGTTAGTTCTGGTATACGGGAAGGGCACCTACCACTCCATATGGTATACGGGAAAGTGCGCTGATACCACTCCAACTAGCTATTGCACGTAGAGGCGAGGATTATATTCATTCCTCGTGTCACGTATTTTCATATACTGATTTATATACTCTTGAGTGATTAATGTTATAAAGATAATCAACTGGGTAAATGTGTGATATCATGATAGGTGTTAATATTATTGATATGTGATTGTGCTCTAGCATCTTCTTATATATGTGTATGGTTAGCTAACGGTTTTTATACCGTGTTGTAGATCCTTTGCAGGTTAGGAGAGCTGCAGATTGATCTAGAGGGTGATCTGCTGAGGGTTCCGTACACTGGGCGTTATCGTGGGATTTTGGGTTATCATTATTGTACGGATTTTTGTTTGACTTTGTACTCAGCAGTACCTTGTATCACCTTTTTGATATGTATATATATATCAGTTTTATGTTTTGTTTTAATCTATTGGTGCCTTGTTGTAAGATTCTGTGAGATTGTTGTCAGGCTAGGGTCAGGATTCACTGTGAGATCCTAACCCAGTAGCACCTCGAGTCCTATGGATTTGGGGTGTTACAATTTAGAGCCATTTTCCACATGAAATTTTAGACTTTGGGCATGATGCTCATGCCCCATATCCATGTTTTGTCTTCCGATACCCCAACTTTTCTCCTTTGGATCATGTATATTGCAGATTTGGTGAATACCATCCGTCGTCGTTTCTTGACCAATAAATCCTATCTCTTATGTCATTCGTTGGAGGTGATACTCCTTTATCTTATTAATGATGTTTACTTGAAGAATGCCTTCAAGTTGATCAAGGCGTTGTTCGTTCCACTTTTTCTTCGAGATAGAGGTATCTACCTTATCCGATGTTCTAATTAGGGTTTGGTCCTACACTATTGTATATAGGGGTTCATCCATTAACCATCGGTCTTCCCAGAACTTGACTGTGCTTCCATCCCCTATTCTCCAACGTAAGCCTTTATTAAATTCTTATTTCAATTTGGTCAATTTCTTCCATTGCCAAGATGTATTTTTTTCACACTCGTAATTCCATAGGGTTTTGCCCACAGAGATACGTCTCTTCTATAACTTTGACCCATATGTTTTCTGGTTCTGCCATAATTTTCCAAAGTAGTTTCATTTGTAGTGCCTTATTCATATCCTCGGTCTTTCTTATGCGGTACCGCCTAGGGCTTTTGGTTTACAGATTTTATCCCAACTAAATTAATGGGGTGTAGTTCGGTCCTTTATTCCAAAAGAAGTTTCTATTGATTTTGTCTAGTTCATTCTGAATGCTTGCAGGTAACATAAAGGCCTGCATTAGGTAACTTGGTTTTGCGTTAAGGTTTGCTTTAATTAGGGTTGTTCGTCCCTCTTGCGAGAGAGATGAAGCTTTCCATTTCGAGAGTTGTTGTCTTGATTTTTGGACGACTGAGTTAAACATCTCTTTGTTGACCTTTCCATTTATGATAGGGCAACCTAAATAATGCTCAAGATTTGTGGATGAGGATATCCCATGATGAGCTTGTATTCTTCTTTTGCTTGCAGGGTCTACATTATTTGAGGTTCGGAAGGAAGATATATTATAGTTTATTACTTGGCCAGATATTTCACAATATTCTTTCAAAACCGACAAGATTTTGTTGCTTGCATCAGTCGTTGCCTTAGTGAAGATGATGATATCATCTGCAAGGCTAAGAACGGGATTGATGACCCGTTTTTTTGTTATGGGGAAGCCAATTGATCGTGGATTTTCTCCACTTATTTTCTGTATGTTTCTTGCTAAGATTTCAGCTCCTAGATTAAAGAGGAGCGGGGATAGTGGGTCTCCTTGGCGGAGACCTCTTTGCGGACAAAATAGGGTTGTCGGTGAATCATTTATTAACAAAGAATATGAGACAGTTGTTGTGCATTCGGTAATCCAATTTTTAAATTTTCTCACAAAACCCGAATTTTTTGTAGTACCAATTTGAGGAACTTCCATTCAAGTTTATCATATGCTTTTTCCATGTCCAATTTAATGGCCATATACCCTTCTTTTCTTTTTTTTTTGATCTAAACCCGTGGAAGATTTCGTGGGCTATAAGGACATTATCATGGATTTCCCTATTTTTAGTAAAAGCGCTTTGTAGTGGGTGGATTAGTTTGGGTAAAATTGAACTTAATCGATTTGCTAAAATTTTGGCTATGATTTTGTATACCGTGGAGCAAAGACTGATTGGTCTATAGTTGGCGGTTGTTGTTGGGTTATCAACTTTCGGGAGGAGTGCAATGAACATGTGGTTCAATTGTTTAAGGATTTTACCAGTTCTGTAAAAACTTTTTACTGCTCTTGTGACGGCCGGGCCAACGATGTGCCAATACTTCTGATAAAAACCAATGTCAAAGCGTTTCTTATGCCGGGCGATTTTTCACTGCGATGTCAAAGCGTTTCTTATTTCCTTGGTAGAGAAAGGTTTACCTAACTCTGTATTCTCGTCGTCAGTAATTTCTGGTTGTACGACTTTCAAAAGTTTTTGGAGTTTATAAATGTCGATATTCGATGCTCGAAATCGCATTCTGTAATCTTCTAAAAATTCCTCATTTATGTCACTCTCCTTGGATAGTATGATTCCATCACTTCTTGTTATATTTGATATTATCTTCTTATTTCTTCTACCCGTCGCCTTTCTATGGTGGAATTTCGTGTTTTTATCACTTAAGCGCAAATTTGCCGTTTTGGCTCGTTGCACCCAATATTTATGTTGGTATTCTAGAATACATTCTCTTTTCTTGCATAATCTCATTATCTTATCATTTAATTGTTGATCAAAAGCTGAGAATAGCTGCCTTTGAAGGGTTTCTATTTGTTCATCAACGGATTTTAGTTGGGTATTAATGTTCCTGAATTTTGCACGACTCCATTGTTTCAAGTTTTGTTTTAGGAGATTCGTTTTTTTTAACAAGGTTGAACATATGTGTTCCTGGGAACTGGGTTCTCCATGTTTGTTTGATTAGGTTTTTCACAGTCTTGCCGTTGCATCCACATAGACTCGAAGTGGAACGGTTTGTTTCTCTAATTTGTGACTTGGTTTTGCAGATTAATCGATATCATGCAATGGTCTGAGGTATTAAATGCATGATTCGAGTATGTATGCTCGGATATTCTTGTATGACTTCTATGGTTGACATTGTTCTGTCAAGTTTTTTGTACGTGTTTTCGGGTCCATCCTTCCTTTTTTTCCACGTGTATTCATTGCCTTTCGTAGGGAGATATATTATTCCGCATTGGTCCGCTATGTCATTTAGTCTCTTAAATCTATTATTGCCAGTAGAAGCTCCTCCCTTTTTTATCCGAAGGTTCCCGTAATTCATTATAATCTCCAATGACCAGAGTCGGCTTGTTTGATGCTTTGAAGTCTGAAACAAAATGATCCCAGAACTCGTCTTTCTTTTGTTCATTTGGTGGTGCGTAGATACCGAATACCTGCGTTTGAAAACCTGAACTTATGTTAATATGATTTAGAGTAACATATCTGTTATGTGTTGTAATGATTTCTATTTTTTCATTTTGAAATTGATACTCTTTCCATAACATGCAGAGGCCTCCCGAGAAGCCTATTGCCGGTATGAAAAGGATATTATCAAACCTTGCACTTTTCCATAATGACTCATCCGGTTCATCACCGGTTTTGGTTTCCGCCAGAATTATGACCTATATACCCTCATTTTTGCATATAATGTTTATATTAGTCCAGAAATTCTTCTTGCGCATTCCCCTACAGTTCCAAAACGCTAATTTCATTTATACTTATCTATTGTTTTGGGTGGCAGTCTTCCCCCTATTCCTGCCATTGTGTTTGTTATGTGGTCAATGAGTTTGTTAGTTTTTTGTATTTTGATCATCCGTATAGAGGTTGTGCCGAGGCGGTTATCATGATCGAAAGTAAGAAAACCGCATTCAACGCTTCCGCGGTTTTATAACATTTATGCTTTCGAAAAGTTATATGGGACACCGCGATTATTACATATAGAATTATGAAACAATCGGAGTGATCGAAACCCAACCCGGGAAATGTCTAATCCGGAAATCGGTTGTTCATTGGCCCGAGACCATGCTTTTTCTGTAAGACCAACCAGATTGTGGCCCCTTTACCGTATATTTCCACATCTCTTTGTTCAATGAATCGTTGTTCTTAATTATGACCCCTCATTGTCTATTGTTCCTTTTTGATCTATGGCTCCTGAGTTCAAGTCGTTATAGACCTCGCTTATTCCATCTTGTTTCAAATCTGAACCATGTATCCATGCCTTTCAAGATCAATTTGCATTCTCCCTTGTGAATGGTTCTCACATGCCATACATTAATGAGGCAAGTAGGAATAGAACAGGGGTGCCAAGGAATAATGAAAGCTCTTAAACACTTACAAGGTATTAATCTGTTCAACATATGTTCATTCACTGAAAATAGACACAGCAACATGCTGTAACTTGAAATCACAGGTTCAGTTTTGCCTATGCAATATTGGTAGTAAACATGTAGGCAGACAAATTATTTTCCTAGTTCTATACTTTGTAGCATGTGGAGCCATGATCGCTCTTCTAGTATCCATGATCAATGTGTTCATATTCTTTACTTTGAGCTCGGGAATTGACCGTATCAGCTCCCATGGATGTGAGTTATACCTTCTCATCTGTGACCTGCACACCATACATAAAGCAAACAACAACAGTATATTGTTCCTCATGTACCTTAGTGTTGGGTCTAGTCCTGTTCCAACGGTAGGAGTATGGACCGTTTGATTTCTTTTCCTTTTTTCAACGAGGATTTGTTCTTTTCCTCAGCAAGGAGTATAATTGTTGTTCCTAACTTGCTATAGTTGCTTGATTTCTCAGCTCCATAATCCAGCAGGTACATTTGTGATTCATCTCTAGACAACATAGAGAAGGTGACTTTCAACAATATGTGCTTCCTATAATTAGGTCCAGCAATATTTATCAAGATTAAGCAAAATGACCACAATAATATTTAAATGATTCTTAGAAGCAGTAATTCGAATGTCAGTGTTGAGTTATTCATGACACCTATGATAAACCATAACAATATATGCTTCCAATAGAATATATCCAACATAATCCAGCAGGCACCATTGATGTTCAATAACAGGGGCCTAGTTAGCATGATATAAACAATCAACAGATAACTATAATGAGACTCACTCAGTATATTTTGTTGAGATTGTTCTTTACGCTGAGAGGTACCATTGTTGAGAGGTACCATTGCTCGATTTTCCATTTAAAATTTGTTCATTTTGTGGCTCTGCGCACACATTGTCCTTAAAAGACATTTTTTGTTCATTCAAATTTGAGATGGAAAAGTTATCGACAGAGAAGTATGGAGAGGAAAGTAGTTGGTGGCTAGGTTTCACCCTAATACTTCCCCTTAGGGGCGTTGAGCCTACATTTATTCTGGCATACAAGTGCTCATCAATAATATTTTCCAAAATTCCATGAACACAAAGACAAATCAAAAAAAGGCAATTAACCTTTGTGCATTTTCTACATTGGTCAGGTGGTATACATTGTTTTGTGTAGGTCTGTGTTGGTCCATATGTAGATCTCCAATGGTTGTTCACCTCGTAAGCTTGAGGTCTCCAGCAGATACCTTCAGTAGATCGTCCTTTTTCCCCGCAATCTCACCCTTGATGAAGACATGGCACCAATAATGCTTGGAAAAGGTTGTTTTAGTCTTCACTCGGAAGATTTGAAGACAACGACGCCTTTACTCTGACTTCGCTTTTTCTATTGGGGCCATCGACATGTAGCTGTCCGAATTTGAAGGCACCATAGAGTGATAGAGGTTCGAGGGATGTCCGAAATTTGAAGGCACCATAAAACGCCTTGATGGAACAAACCAACCAATCCATCTCCGCCTCCGGGACATCGAAAATCAGCCAGGAGACACATGATTCTAGGCTGTCCCATTCTCCTTCTTCATTTTCTCCTTCGTTTTGTTGAAGTACCGAAGCAGACTCCGGCCGGCCTGTATGTACAGAGGAAGACCCCATCAAGATTCGTGTTTCATCGTCTTGTGGGCTTTTCACAAATCGGAAACGCCAACGTTGAAGGTTATTAGATCTAGGGTTTGGAGTAGTGATGGATTGAGTTTTCTTTGATTTGGGGGCTAGAGTTTGTCTCGATTCATTCGAAGATGGCTTCGAATATCTCTTCTGATTCTCGAATCTGGCGATTTGGGACGAATTTTCTTTGATTTGGGGGCTAGGGTTTTCGACTTGGTGAATGGAAGGGGAGTCGTTTTCCACCGCGCGTGAAACGCGTACTTCTTAGTGATTTGGGGTTTCATTTTTTCCATTGGGAAGTGAGACCAAAATATTTGATATGGAAATTCTGAAAAGGGTTCATTTATTTTTTATTTTATTTTTTTGGATTATATCCAAGTGCATCTTCGTCTCCTCGTACTCATTTTGAGTTGATTAAAATTATGTTTCTGCCACATAAGCATAAAATCTTATTTTCTACGGCCAAAAGCTCACTTAAGTATCTTTGTATATTTCTTAACTAATATTAATCTTTATATATTTCTTAACTAGTTTCTTAATGGAGATACTTATTTCCACTTATTGTTTTGATTCTTTCAATTCCTGACATTTTTTTTATGTTTGTTTGAAAAGTAAGTTAATATACTTTCAGGTTTGGGATGTAGATCCTTTAAGTATTTTTCAGCATTCGGACGGTGGAATTAAACTTTATATTTTTTCGCAATATGTTTTTTATTGTCCGTATATTAACATTTTAAGGATAAAAAAGATAATCATAATTTAGTAGTTATTGTGAATAGTCATTTTAAAGATATACATAATTTTTTTGAATGAATTACTAGTTTTTACTTATCATATATAAAAGTTAAATTTTAAGATGGTAGAAGACTAGAAGTGTATAATTTAAAAAATATCTAAAGTTTAAAAAATATCTTTCAAAAGCTGAAAAAATCTGGACTGTGATTGGAAAAAGTTACCCATCCGAATTTTTCTATTTGATAAAAGCTAAAAGAGAAAAATAGGACATTAAAGCTTTTTAGGTTAACCAAAAACTAAATAGACCTCTTTGATTTTCTAACTAAAATTAAAGATGAAATGACAAGGTTAAAGCCACATTTCGTTCCCATATTGTAACACCCCAATTTTTACGACATGACATCTCATGTTAATCAACCTCATATTTCGCCACAGGTTGTCATCAATTTATGTCACCTCATTTTTTCGTCACAAACTATCCTATCATATATTTTATATATAGTGACTAATAATTTCTGAGCTCTATATTTAGACCTTATAATATAATTGAATCTTAATTTATTATATGCATTAAATTATTACGCTTTATTAAAATGTAGTTGATCTTTGTAATGTATATTATGATACACCTAATTAAAAAGTATATTTCTATATTGCAGGGGCTGAGAAAAATATTGATATTATATTAGGAAATAAATTGAGTTTATAACATTTTTTGTTAAAAAATTACATAATATTAAACCCTTAATATATGTACCATTTATACAATAAGATATATCATTCACTTTCATGTACATTTATGCTGATTGTCTTTGCATGTTTTATTTGGAGGATTTTTGTCAAAAACTTATTCTTAGTTATCACCGATTAGATGTAAGTTTCACCTAAATTTTATACTACATGATGTTTTTATATAATAATTATAGATTATTAATGATGTTATTATTATACATTTTTTTTATTACAAATCCGTGTAAGATACGGAAATTAAGCTAGTTGATGAACTATAATAATAAGAACAAATTCATAAAAACATTGATTTTCTAGTAATTTGTTGATATTTATTTTATTAGTCAATAATTTCTATAATGTTAGTAAATTTTTAAAGTTTGAATTATTATTTTATTTACTATGATATATATTTTTTAAAAAGATTTTATCATTGGTCCTTTTATTTATCGAATTCTAAAGTTGCTATATTTATTTATCTCCAAGATTTAAGCTAACTATTTACTTGATATCTAGTTGCATTTGACTTTTTTTTTTTTTTTTTGATACACGGTAAGCAAAATAGGAGGGTCAGCGTCTTGACATTGAACGACCTACAACATCCATAAGGATGAGAGCGTACACATCGTCTGGGAGATCGTCTTGTTCATTAGTGGTAGATAATCCATGTTTAGCGAGCCTGTCCGCTACCGTGTTGATTTCCCTGAAGATGTGAGAAGAGCTTGCTTGAGAAAAGCTTGAGATGCTAGTGGAGATGTCTGATATAATCATATCTGTCTCCCAAGGTGGCTTCCAAACGTGGTTAATCGAATTGATTAGCATCAGGTTGTCCCTCTCAATCTCAATAGCCGACAATCCAAGCTGTTTGGCCCTTTGTAGGCCTTCCCGCAAGGCAACCGCTTATGCCGTTAAGACCGATTCTGCATGGCATTTCCCTTTTCCATGTTCCAACCTGAGGCCGTACTCATCACGAATGATAAACCCGAAAGCATATTGGTTATTGTTGTCAAATGCTGCATCAAAGTTAATTTTGACGAAATTTACTTTTGGTCGTTGTCACTTGATATTCTTAGTCTTCCTTCTCTGTTTTTTATTCATTGTGTTCTTATTCAATTGTTTTGTGTTCGCTTGTTCCCAGTCTTCAATTTATTTTAGTGCAATCTGTTTTAGTGTTTGTGATGGTCTTTTATTGTTAAAGATTACTTGGTTTCTATCCAGCCAAATATTCCACCACATCATAACCACTTGTCTAAGATCTTGGGATGAAAACTTTTCCTTCAGTGTTACCATTATCTCGTAAGTAGATAAATTATAGGTATCAATGTCCTTGAAGATGGTTGATATTCTGTTGTTATCCAGTATGTTGTGAGTACATTGACACTGGAAGAAAAGGTGTTTGTCTCTTTTTGTCTGGTGTTTACAGAAAACACATTCCATGACTACCGGAACTTTTTGTTTGTCGAGATTTTCTTTGGTTGGGAGCCCATTCATGGCCATTTTCCACATAAAGTTTTGTACATTTGGCATAATGTTCATACCCCATATCCAGGTTTTGTCTTCTGATACCCCACTTTTCTCCTTTGGATCATGTTTATTGCTGATTTAGTGGAGTATCAACCGTCATCGTTTGTTGACCAATAAATCCTATCTCTTATGTCATTTGTTGGGAGATTGTATTCCTTTATCTTTCTGATGGTGCTTGCTTGTAATATTCCTTCAAGTTGGTCAAGGCGTTGTTCATTCCACTTCTTTTTCGAGATAAAATAATCTACCTTCTCCAATGAATTTATTAGGGTTTGGTCAGACACTAATTTATACAAGGGTTCGTCTAATAACCACGGTCTTCCCAGAATTTGATTGTGCAACCATCTCCCACTCTCCAGCGAAGACCTTTATTAAAATCGTCTTTCAATTTGGACAACTTTTTCCATTGCCAAGAAGTATTTTTTCCGCATTTGTAATTCCAAAGAGTTTGTCCGCGAAGGAATTTTTCTTCTATGATTTTGACCCATATATTTTCTGGTTCTGCCATTATTTTCCATAGGAGTTTCATTTGTAGTGCCTTATTCATATCTTCAGCCTTTCTAATGCCAGTACCCCCTAAGGTTTTTGGTTTGCATATTTTGTCCCAACTGATTAATGGATGGTAGTTTGGTCCCTTATTCCAAAAGAAATTCCTATTAATTTTGTCTAATTCCTTATGGATACTTGCCGGCAACATGAATGCCTGCATAAGGTAGCTTGGTTTTGCGTTAAGGTTTGCTTTGATTAGGGTAGTACGTCCCTCCTGTGAGAGGGAAGCCGCTTTCCACTTCGAGAGTTGTTGTCTTGATTTTTGGATAACTGAGTTGAAGATTTCTTTATTAGCCCTTCCATTAATGATCGGGCATCCTAAGTATTGTTCTAGGTTTGTGGATGAGGAGATCCCTAGTTGAGTTTGTAGTCTTCTTTTGTTTGCAGCATCTACATTATTAGAGGTTTGGAATGACGATTTGTGATAGTTTATTACTTGACCTGATATTTCACAATAATTTTTCAATACGGACAGTATTTTGTTGTTTGCCTCAGTTGTTGCCTTAGTAAAAATAATGATATCATTTGCAAAGGCTAAGAATGGAATTAATGATCCGTTTTTTGTAATGGGGAAGCCAATTGAACGTGGGTTTTCCCTGCTTATTTTCTGTATGTTTCTTGCTAAGATTTCAGCTCCTAGATTAAATAGAAGCGGGGATAGTGGGTCTCCTTGTCGTAGGCCTCTTTGTGGGCAAAATAGGGTTGTCGGTGAGTCATTTATTAAGAACGAGTATGAGACAGTTGATATGCATTCATTAATCCAGTTTCTAAACTTCTCACAGAAACCAAATTTCTGTAATACCAATCTAAGGAAAGTCCATTCTAGTTTGTCATAAGCTTTTTCCATGTCCAATTTGATGGCCATATACCCTTCTTTCCCTTTTTTTGATCTAAAACCATGGAAAATTTCATGTGCTATAAGGACATTGTCATGGATTGCCCTGTTTTTAGTAAAAGCACTCTGTAGTGGGTGAATTAGTTTTGGTAATATTGCGCTTAATCGGTTTGCTAGAATTTTGGCTATAATTTTGTACACCGTGGAACAAAGACTAATTGGTCTATAACTAACGGTTGTTGTTGGGTTATCAACTTTTGGTAATAGAGCAATGAACGTGTGATTTAATTGTTTCAGGATTTTACCGGTTCTGTAAAAGCTTTTCACAACTCTTATGACCGCTGGGCCAACGATGTGCCAATACTTTTGATAGAAGCCAGCTGTCATTCCGTCCGGGCCGGGCGATTTATCACTACCAATGTCGAACACAGCTTTTTTTATTTCCCCAGTAGAGAAGGGTTTACTTAGCTCTGTATTTTCATCTTTTGTGATTTCTTGTTGTACGATTTCGAGGAGTTCATGGAGTTTGGGAATGTCGATGTTCGACGCTTGGTATCTCACTCTATAATCTTCAAGAAATTCCTCATTTATTTCATTCTCCTTGGATAACATGGATCCATCACTTCTTGTTATGTTTGATATTATCTTCTTATTTCTTCTACCCGTAGCATTCCTATGGTGGAACTTCGTATTTTTATCACCTAGGCTCAAGTTCGCCGTTTTGGCTCGTTGCACCTAGTATTTATGTTGGTATTCCAGAATGCATTCTCTTTTTTTTACACAATCTTATTAACCTATCATTTAGTTGTTGGTCAAAGACTGAGAAGAAGTGCTTTTGAAGGTTCTCTATTTGCTCATCAACTGTTTTTAGTTGGGTGTTTATATTTCCGAATTTCGTGCGACTCCATTGTTTCAAATTTTGTTTTAGGAGATTTGTTTTTTTAACAAGGTTGAACATGTACGTTCCTGGATATTGGGTTCTCCAAGTTTGTTTAATAAGGTTTTCGCAATCTTGCCTATGCATCCACATGGATTCAAAACGGAAAGGTTTGTTTTTGTAGTTTGTGATATGGTTTTGCAGATTAATCGAAATCATACAATGGTATGAGATATTAAACGCATGATTTTGCGTATGAATACATGGTTATTCTTTTAATGACTTGTATAGTTGACATTGTTCTATCGAGTTTTTCATACGTATTATCATCTCCTTTCTTCTTTTTCTTCCAAGTATAGTTGTTACCTTTAGTTGGGAGGTCAATTATTCCACATTGGTCGATTATGTCATTCAGTCTTTTAAATTTATTAATACCAATGGGAGCTCCTCCCTTTTTGTCTGAGGGTTCCCGAATCTCATTAAAGTCTCCTATGACAATCGTTGGCCTGTTTGATAAATTGAATTCGGATATCAACTGTGCCCAAAACTCGTCTTTCTTTTGTTCATTAGGTGGTGCATAAATCCCGAAGATTCGCGTTTTGAAGCCCGATATACTGTTAATATGATTTAACTCAATATATCTATTATGTGTTTTAATGATTTCTATTTTTTCGTCTCGAAACTGATACTCTTTCCATAACATGCAAAGGCCTCCTGCAAACCCCAAAGCTGGTACGAATAGGATATTATCGAAACCTGCATTTTTCCATAATGATTCTTCTGGTTCCAGACTAGTTTTCGTTTCTGCGAGAATTATAACCTGTATGCCCTCGTTCTTACATATAATGTTTAGATTGGTCCAGAAAATTTTCTTTCGCATTCCTTTATAGTTCTAAAATGCTATACTCATTTATATTTAAATTGTTTTTTGGGAGGTAGTCTTTCCCATTTTCCTACCGCAGTTAATGTTTTATTATTCGTTTGACTACTTTTTATTTGTATCTCGCTATTCTCATGTGGAGTATGATACTTAATGTTAGCACACATATTACTATTCCATTTATTTCCATCTACTCTATAACTTACGCTCATGGTATTCCATGACCCTTTTGTCTTTTTAATGCTATTTTTATATTTTTTAATTTTTCTTATATGATTTCCTTTTATCGTGACTCTTAAATGTTCCTCATTTATATAGCAGATAGATACCCGCAACCTAATAATCTCGTTATTTTCCTTATCATTTAATAGTTTTCTTCTTGGATTCGAAAATACACCATTATGTACTTTATATTTTGATTCAGTATTGCAAATGTTTAAGGAATACATCCAAGGACTCAATTTGTTCCGCCTGGGAGTGCTTATTACATGGACTGCAACAATAGCCCTATTTATATAGTTGTGCACTCTACATTGTTAAGTCTTGGGCCATAGACCAGCCGACTACATACAATCAGAGAAAGTTCTCGGGTTTGTTCATTACTCTTCAGTTTCTGTGTGTTATAATCATCTTGACTTTGCCAATTGTTCGAGTACCAATTATTCAACTGCCGCTCCTTCAAGTCCCACTTGTATTTTTCTTTCTCCGAGGGTCGTGATCTATTGTTGATTTGTTCTCTTATCCCATATTTGCTCTGTCCATGTGGAGTATTACACGGTACAAAGAAAACAGTCAGCAATAGAGCCAAATCCCCCAGCTGTCTCTCAGGCAAACAACGTTGTGGTTTGGTCCAAGTGACTAGATGAGTATATAGTATAAGATTCTTCAGTACAATGTTTTCCTTGAGGGCCATAGTACCTTGTTGTGTACTCTGTTCATAGATTAGTCCTATCCTGTCCATGCATATAGGGTTATAGGCAACCAACCTGCATGTCACCATATAGACAAAAATCAGCAGTAACTGTATTCTTGCATATAAATTACATGAAATATGATCAAAACACACATTGCCATCATACTTCTTTTGCAGGATGTATAGATTAATAATTAATTCTAAATCTAGGTAATTGATTTTCTTAGATTGTAATTCTCGGCTCATTAGTCCAGGATTGAAGCAATGGACAATAATATCTGGCTGATGCACTCTGCACTCTCCCGAGTTGTCCTGTTTCTTATCATATGGAAGTATTAAATTTATATAAGCATTAACTAAGAGTGCATACACCCAGCAGTGGTGTTCTAATTGTTCCAGTAGTAGCTGGATCAACCAAACCTTAAGTTTTAGCATCATGTAAGTTATAACAAAAACATTATTCAAAGTAGTCATACAACAACACAAAATTTCATCCACTAAAGTATTATTATGAAGGGAAAATCGAAGACAAGTCTTCAAAATGCATTTAGCAGGATTATCTTAGTGCTAAAAAGATAACAAGGAAGCTGACTCAACCTTTCCCATCTCAGACTAGTTAATCTAGGTATATTAAACCAACATAGAAGGCATAATCTATGGTAGTTATTACAAAAATACCCATTTGCAACATGGATAACATAATATAAAACTTCTTCATTATAACTAGTTAAATTTGGCCTTCTTAGTCCCCTTCAGCATGGAGGCAGCAATATCCTCAGTGCCCCCTGCCTCTTCCTTATGCTTGAGTCCGAATTATTTGAGTCTTGATTAACTTCCATAACATCCATCATCTTGTTAACTGTATTGTTAGTTTCAGTTGAGTGAAATGAACTTTCAGAGGCTACTGCCTTCAGCTCTTCGGGGATGTTACCATCCTTGAACTGGGCAGCAGTAAACTGTTCCACACTTAACTCCTCTTCAGGTATTTCAGTGATCTCTTCTTCTTCATTGAGAAAGTCCTCAATTTCCTTAGTCTTGCTCAGTGTTTCTTCATCCTTAACCATATAGACAGTAGGGGGTTCCTGGACTTCATGCTTCTTCTCCATATTTTCATCATTAGGGTATAAACCTTCAGATAGTTCATCATTGGGAGTTTGCTCTTCTTTTCGCTCTTTTATAGCTATGTTCTCTTCATCCTTATTAAGGTCAGAATTAGAGTGCACATCTTTTTTATTCTCAGCAGGTTGTTGAGAGCTCTCTTTAGAGCTTAGGGATGATTCATCCTCCTTTGAACTTGTTAATCCATAATCAGGGCCTAAGTATGGGCGAAGATCATACTTGCCATCCACCATTTTCTCTCTCCTTTCATCTTTTTTTTCCCACAAAGTGCCATTTATTCTTATTGTTCTCACTGTCCTTACTCTCTTGATCACTTGGATTTCCTTTTCCTATTCTCAGAGTTCTGGTTTTCAGACCTCTCAAAGGACAACTCTCATAAGTGTGGTCTTTGTGGGCACAAAACCCACATCCTTTAGAGAAATCCTCATACCAAATAGGGAACTCTTTTATTTCTCCATCATTCGGTATTAGGACTTTCTTTATCCTCGTACAAACAACATCAAAGTTAATACATATTTTAGTGAAGTTCACTCCCATCCCTCTCTCAGAGAAGTTATCCAGTTTTATAAACTTTTCTACTCCATTCTCCTCGATGATTATCCTAATGGCTTCTCTATTTATGAATTCAGGGGGAATTTGTGGAATCCTAATCCATAAATCTACATTTGTGTTACTCTCTGTGAAGGTGTTAAAATTGGGCTTCCAAGGCTTAAGTATGACTAGATGGCCAAAAATATGATAAGGTCTGTTTTCCCATATGTTCTTCCTGTCAATGGGGTTAGAAAAACTGGCTTCAAACCAATAATTTGGTTTAGCTACAAATCTTACCTCCCCCCTCATATTTCTCCACTCAAACATAAGCTTAATTTTGATTCTAGCTAATTCAATAGGATTTCCTAGTATACATCCCTTATGGGATGTATCTTTTTGTTTCTGAAAGTCGTTTTTTACTTTGGACAGGCTTAGCATATAATCCTCAAGATCAAGTTTCTGAGTATTTTTACCTTTGTTCTTGATTTCTTCATTGTTCTTGGCTGGTTGTTGTTCTTTAGTTTCAGCAGCTGTGGTTTTCATGTTCACATTGCTCTTGTTTTCATTATCTTTTTCCTTACATAATGCTTCCTTAAACGAAACTGCTTGCCCATTCATCTTGTGATTTTTTGTTTGAGGAAATATAGGAGTAGAGTGATTCAATTTAAACAGAGTTGATGAAGGTGTGTTAATCTGAGGCCAAAGGCAATTCTTAAATAGACGATCACCTATATTTTTATCCCAGTTATCGATGATTATTGGTTCTAAACTCAGAGAATCACCAAAACTAGGCATGTGTCCCTTACTCAGATAAGTAAAGGGGTGGAGAGAAGTACCTTTTCTGTGAAATGTCGATACCCAATCTTCCCTTCTTGCATCCAACTGGTACCCATCGGGCATTGCAACCTTCAATCGAAGACCAAAAGTTGCCACTTTCCTCGCCTCGTGACGGAAGGCACGAACAGGGACTAGACGCCACCGAACTGGATCTCCGTACCCTTTTTCTTGGCTTCAGCCATACCCTTCCAGTGTTGCAGCGATGTTCTTGGTCTTTACCCGTTGTAGTTGGTTATCAGACCCTCTTTGAGCCTTCCATCTGGTTCGCTTTTTGTACCGTCTCCGTTTGGCTATCCTGAATCGGTTCTTATCCTTTGTCGTTTTGATTTTCCTGGGGGTTCCTTCTTCATACCTATGCCTTTTGTTGGAGAGGAATCTCTTTGTAGGTATCAGATCTACGATTTCCTGAGGGGTAGCGGCTACAGATCGTAGTTTGAATCTAGGGTTTTGGAAAGGGGCGACGGGATTTTCGTCTTTCCCTAGCGCGTATGAAGCGCATACTCTTCTACGGTTTTTGGGTTTTTTCATTTTTTTCCTTTTTCTTGATTACATTCTAGTCTTAGAGATCGGAATTAGTTGTATTTGACTTGTTTCATTAACTTGGCCTAAGTGGACAAAAGAATGATTTGTCTAATAATTCACCCATTTACCCTTTTTCAATTCTCATTTCTCAAGGTCCACCGTGACAACCCATCTTTAGCTCTTTTTTCTTTTTGTTTTCGTCATCTTCAATACCTCAAATCAAGCCAATATATCATACTCTTTACTAATTGATCCTACAATTGCAATCGCCATTTCAATAGATTTTGGTTTGATGTGTTTAACTAATCCAAACACCGTTCACCGCCCTAGACTGTTGCCGGAAACACCATTGTCGCCACCAACTTCAGTGACCATAGAGATGATGCTCATGGTGGCCGGTTACTCCTTTCCTCTATCTTTTATTAGATTTTCTACATGAATTGATTATTTCCCACAATTTCTTACAGATAGTAAATAGTTACTACAAAAATAAAATAAATTATAAAAATTACTACAAAGTGGGTAAGAAATTCACTTAAATCATTGTACTTATTTTTGTCCAATGGAAGATTAACTTAGTCATTCTCATCATACGAAGACAATTGCGCAAAAATTAAACAATTTGCCTTAATGAAATGATAAAATAGTTGTAAGAATGATTAGAATGAGAATTCATCTCAAACTGTTGTCGGAAAATCCACGCGTTTTCGGTTCATACAAAGTATATATAAGCGGGTTAAATTGTTGCGCACTCATACGATCGAACAAAACCACACTTTATATATGTAGCCTTTGATCAAATACACTCTTATATTACATTACACATTACAACATACTTATACATGTATGAGACGGTTCATTAGCACACTCCAAATCACCGGCCTTTACAATGCCTAAGTAGAATTTATCTCCAATAATTCTAGACTAATCTAGGAACTAATCATTTGTACTAATTAATATCACCTACTCTTTTAACTCATTTCTACAGGGGAAATTATTTCCACCCATTTAAGAATATATTGAATTAAGTCACATCAATCAAATTATTTTTTTTTTTTTACCCACAACTTTTTAGAATTTATATTAGAGGTAGCTAGTTTATAATAAGTTGCATTTATATCCTTGTTTATATTTTAAATCGTATTTTGTACTTTTTGTGTATTTCTATGTGATCCTGTCATTTGGTATCATTGCCAAGTAGTTAAGTAAAATTAAAAAAATTAATTAAAAACCCAAAAAATTAATTAAAACTGGAGGTTTCCGAAAATTATCCACATAAAACTGCTCCACATGCAAAACATTTAAACACTGGACAAGGTCATCACGAAGCTGTTTTAAATACTATAGTCGACGATATTGCAGATTTAAAAGCAAGTTTATGACAGTTGCGGACCGGTATTACGAAATATCGAGAAGATATATTTGCTACTTTATTAGCCATAAAAGAAGAAAATCAAAAATTAGTTCTTTTAATCACAAACGAGATCCGACATTTAGGAGCAACAACTAGTCTAAACCCTCAAACCAAAAAGCCTGTCGGTTTTCCTTATAAGTATCCATTCCAAAACGAAAATCCACAAATGAAGTTTTCAGTACCAAGTTTAACTAAAAAGCTGAAAACAAAAGAAGAAGTCGAAGAAGAGCCAGAAAATCAAGGAGACGCTTGATATGTCTGACCAAGAAATGAGTTCCTTTAGTAGTGACGAATCTGGTTACTACACTGATGAAGAAGAAATGTATCAACAAATGGGCTTAATTAAACTAAAAGCCCTAGAGACTATACCCTTAAGTGAAGTTAAAAAAAAATTAGATAAAAAGATGGGAAAAAGAGTTGTAGACGTTAATGAAGTAGAAGAAGAAATAATCCGAGAACAAGAAGTTAACAAGGCCACTAGATCTTGTTATAGAGAATATGAACAAGTGTCCACGAGTCAACAAAACACTAGCCTAAGACCCAAGGAATTTTTAGAAAAAACAGCTAAGTTTGAAGTTAGGATTATGCCAAATCATAGACCTAATAAAAGAGAACTCCTACTTGAACCCATAAGTGAAACCGGATATAAACTTAGCCTAGATGGGGTAAGAAACCGAGAAGATGTCCTAGACTTTTGGAAGAAAAGTATGATGAGTGTCTTAAACATGAACCCTGAATGGAGATCTGAAAATTTCCTAAATTACATTGAGCATAGTCTGTATGGAATTGTGGCAGATTGGTATGAAGGAATCGATGAAGAAACTAAAGAAACCTTAAGAGCAGTAGAACCACCAGATGTCATGTTTAGGCAATTCTGCAAAGTCTTAGAATATGAGTTTGTTGGAGACAGAGATGATAAAGATAAAAAAACTAATCGAATGGCAAAGAAAATTAAATACTCTTGAAATTTGTAATATGAGATTTCTAGAAAATTATCTTTCAGAATTCGAGTATTATTACTATAAGGTGGGAGAAAATGCAATTAATCTTCAAATGTTATTCGATAAACTTCCTAAACCCATAAATGAAGAAATTAGTGAAGGGTATCAAGAATGGATAGAAAAATATAACTCAAGGACACCCTAGGAAATAGATTAAAATTCATTAGAAGATGGGTTGAGAAAAAATGTCGAGAAGTTAAGGGAACTCAACATATGAAACGACAATTTCTAAATTGTTGGGAGATGCCTGGAGAATGGGGATGTAACAAAAGAGATAACCGGAAAAACGGTTATGGAAGGAAGTATTATAGAAAGAAAAGCTTTAATAAACAAAGAGGTGAAAAATATCAGAAAAAATATTACAGAAAACCCTTTGTTAAGAAAAGAAGGTTTTTTAGAAAAGCGTCTTATTGTCCTGAGAAGAAAAAGAGTTGCAAATGTTGGGCGTGCGGAGAAATAGGTCATTATGCTAATGAATGCAAAAATAGAAAGAACAACAAGCTAGCCGAAGCTCTAGGAAGCTTAGATTATATTGAAATAACAGAAGAAGAGGCTCTTGAACTAGCTTTAAATAACAATAAGGGAATTGTAGAAGTAGTGGAAGAAGATGAGGAATCTGAAACTTCAGATTATGAGGAAGTATGTGAAATGATGGAAGGAGAGGAAAGTGAAGCTAAAAGAAAAATGGAAGAAATGTTTTCTTCAGAGGAAACAACTACTCTAGCTCAATTACAAGAAGTTGATACTTCCATCGACGAGGAACAACGGGAAAAAATGCATAGATCAGGGGCTGAATTCCCGATCATTGCTAAAGAATAGTTCTTTAAAAAACAGTTCTTTCCAGTAATCTCAAAGTTCGTATGTGAAGAAATGGCTGGAGATATCGTAGTAAAAAATAATGAAAATTAAGCCACTGAAATAAACCTAATTAATTGGAAAAATATTCAAAAACACAACAAAGACAAAAAATATAAGTACATTTATGTTTGTGCAATTCAAGTCATCATTACTCCATTACAAGACTTTGGTAAGAATGTGTATTGCATTTTTTTTTTTTGTGACACTAGGCACAAAAAATTTAGTGATTAAACTATTAGTGGAGTAATATGAAATCTAAGTCAAGGACCAGTATCTTGGGTGTGTAGACCCAATTATTACATAAGTCTAGAAGATCAGTTTGCTCATAAATTTTTAGCACTAAAACTGTTAACTGAAGGAATTAGTATGCACAAAGGAACTTGTCCTTTACAACTTAAATGGAAGGTCATTTATAAATTGGAAAATACTACCAACCCACCTGAAAGAATTCGAATGGTAGAGGCAGATAAATATGAAGTAGTTGGCCCAGGGCAAAAAGTAGTACCAATTAAAGTAAAGCCAGACCAAATAAGTTTAAAAAAATATGGATCAATGCATTTGAAAATCCTTCTACTCCCAACCAAGGAAGAGTTTTAACCATTGATGAAGAAGAAAAAATTCATACGAATTCTCATCCACCTCCAATAAATAGAAGTCTTTCAAGAAGTCAGAGTTATAGGAGGAATCCATTCAACTTGCCTCCACAAAATCAAGTAAGTGTTCCAAATAGAGAGTCTAGAGAAGAACCTTCCTTTAAAGTCAGAGTTATTAGCAGCTTTAAATAGAAAATTAGACAATAGTAATTTGGGGAAAACTATTAGGGAACCTACTAGACATAACATAGATTTGGGAAGCACTGGATCTAACTATAGACCAAATCTAGAAGGACCAGGAACTAGTAGTCAAATTAATGTACCCCAACCACAAGGAGAAGCTTCAAGCTCTAAAAGGCTAATAGGTTATAAAATGAAAATAATTAGTCAGCCTGTCTTTGAAGATGATGAAGAGCTTAATTTGCAAATTGAAGTATGCTTAAGGATTACTAATCCAAATAGCATTTACATTCCTATCACCATATGCATTGAAAGTTTTAATAATTATGATTTATGTGCATTTGTTGATAGTGGTTGTTCTGTTTGCTTTGGAAAGAAAAATTTATTTCCTGCATTCATGTGAAAAAGTGCATCTAAACCAATTCAGGTTAGGATGGCCGATAATAGCATTATGACACATTCTGAAGTCATTCAAGATTTACCCATCATGATAGGAGGCTATCCATGTTTAATTCCTATAATTTGGGCTACTGAACAAACATCACATGACATTATAATAGGAAATAACTTCCAAAGACTCTATTCTCCATGTACTCAAAGTTTAGATGAAATGATATTTACTATTAATGGAGAAAAAGTTCGGGTAAAAAAGATGAAAGAAGCCTACACTCATCAAAACATTGAATTTACGCGTAGTAAGCGTGGTGAGGAATATATTGTTCCTACTCAAAAAGAATTTGCACTTGCTATAAATGAAGTAACTCTTAAAGAACAAATCCTAGAACAACAGAAAGAATTATGCAAAGAGTTATATTCTGAAAATCCTTTAAAATTTTGGGACAAGGATAAATCATTTGCTACAATAGAGTTAAAAGAACCAAAGATGGGCATTAGAGTTAAGCAGATGGTTTATACCTATAAAGACCAACAAGAATTTAAGGAACAAATAGATGAATTACTTAAGAAAAATCTGATTAGAGAAAGTAAGAGTCCTCATTCTAGTCCTGCATTTATGGTTAGAAATCATGCTGAAGAAAAAAGAGGTAAAGCTAGAATGGTGATCAACTATAAAAAGTTGAACGATAATACTGTCTTTGATGGCTATTATATCCCTAATAAAACAGTCTTATATAATAGAATCCAAGGAGCCACTTGGTTCTCTAAAATGGACTGCAAAAGTGGATATTAGCAAGTTAAGATGGATAAAGATAGTATTCCGTTAACAGCATTTAGTGCACCTCAGGGACATTATGAATGGTTAGTTATGCCATTTGGACTAAAAAAATACACCTAAGATATTTCAAAGGAGAATGGATAAGATATTTGAAAACCTAAAACATTGTTGTCTGGTTTATATAGATGATATCTTAATTTTCTCTAAAACACTAGAACAACACATGCATGACCTTAAGGTTGTAACGCAGAAATGCATAAATCATGGCATCATCTTAGGACAAAAGAAATGCATCTACGTAGAACAAGAAATAGAGTTTCTTGGGTTAAAAATAAAAGGTGGAGAAATATTATTGCAAGAACATGTTCTAGAAAAGATAGAAAAATTCCTAGATAATAGAAGATAGAATGCAACTAGAGAGGTTTCTAGGATGTCTCACATATGCTTCAGACTTTATCAAGGATTTAGCTAAGCTTAGAAAACCTCTACAAGTTAAGCTTAAAAAAGAACAAACTTGGACTTGGACCAATCTGGACACTTAGATAGTTCAAGATCTTAAAAAACGTTGTAAGAAGTTACCAGTTTTAACCTTACCCAATGCGGATGATGATCTAGTACTTGAAACTGATGCAAGTAACTATCATTGGGGAGCTATCCTAAAAATTAAAAAAGATAATAAACTCTACATGTATAGTAGTGGAAGTTTCAACAAAGCCGAATGCAATTACACCACTATGGAGAAAGAAATACTTGTTATCCTAAAAGGGATAGATAAATTTATATTTTTTCTTGCTCCAAAACATTTCACTATCAGAACTGATTGCAAAGGAATATTAGGTTTTGTTCGTAATAATCTGAGTAACATGAAAGCGCAAGGGAGGCTCCTGCGTTGGCAACTCACACTTAATCAATATTCCTTTGACATTGGACATGTACAGGGATCAAAAAACTCTTTGGCAGATAGCCTAACTCGAGAGCTTGCGTATGAGTCTTCCCAAGCAATCGATGGCATCTTCCAGCAGGTCGAAAAGAAAAACGATAATTGGAAAACTATACCAGTCCCAATGGACAACAAACAAAAAAGACGAGTTGGACGAAATGGTACAGTCTGCCTTTTTGATGCCAATAGAGGAGGCAGACAAGAAAAAATATAAAGAAGAAACTGATTATCATCTAAGATGGGTTTCTCCTCTTAGTTATTATTATTATAATCTTATGCAAAAATTTTCAGAAAAAAGATCTCGAAATGGTTTGATCCTATCTTGCAACAGAATGACTCGGAGAATTCTGGAGATGGAGATAGTTAAGCTCATGCTTTGCCTTCCTTTTGATGTTCAAGAAAAGATGAGAGGCTACTGGAAGTACAAAGAGTTTCCTAGCTGGTATACTTATGTGATGAGCTGTACTGAATGTCCATACTACGATATTTACCATGAATGGAGTACCATGGCACACGGATTCAATAGATTTGGAATGAAGGGATTAAGTTTCGCATCAAACCCAACTAGAGAAGAAGACATTCTATATGCTTGGGATTATGGGATGTGTCACGGTCTATTCGGAGACCTTCCATCACCACGGAGTCCACTTAGAAAGCATTTGACAAAATTTCAAAACTATGTGTTTAACAGGGCCAAGAAATGGAAGGCATATCCCCTATTTTATTATATTCACCCAACAACCATGGAGGTTGAAGGAGGAAGAACAAGGGCACCACATTACTTAATCATATTCAGAACACATGCAAATCAGTTCTTTGAAGATCTAATCTTTGTAACTCAACCTACCATTAAAGATCATATCCAAGCCAGATCATATCCATATCCTCTGGCTTGGATATGATCTTTAATGGTAGGTTGAGTTACAAAGATTTATGCATTTCTATCTTTTCTAGAACATGTTCTTGCAATAATATTTCTCCACCTTTTATTTTTAACCCAAGAAACTCTATTTCTTGTTCTGCGTAGATGCATTTCTTTTGTCCTAAGATGATGCCATGATTTATGCATTTCTGCGTTACAACCTTAAGGTCATGCATGTGTTGTTCTAGTGTTTTAGAGAAAATTAAGATATCATCTATATAAACCAGACAACAATGTTTTAGGTTTTCAAATATCTTATCCATTCTCCTTTGAAATATCTTAGGTGTATTTTTTTAGTCCAAATGGCATAACTAACCATTCATAATGTCCCTGAGGTGCACTAAATGCTGTTAACGGAATACTATCTTTATCCATCTTAACTTGCTAATATCCACTTTTGCAGTCCATTTTAGAGAACCAAGTGGCTCCTTGGATTCTATTATATAAGACTGTTTTATTAGGGATATAATAGCCATCAAAGACAGTATTATCGTTCAACTTTTTATAGTTGATCACCATTCTAGCTTTACCTCTTTTTTCTTCAGCATGATTTCTAACCATAAATGCAGGACTAGAATGAGGACTCTTACTTTCTCTAATCAGATTTTTCTTAAGTAATTCATCTATTTGTTCCTTAAATTCTTGTTGGTCTTTATAGGTATAAACCATCTGCTTAACTCTAATGCCCATCTTTGGTTCTTTTAACTCTATTGTAGCAAATGATTTATCCTTGTCCCAAAATTTTAAAGGATTTTCAGAATATAACTCTTTGCATAATTCTTTCTGTTGTTCTAGGATTTGTTCTTTAAGAGTTACTTCATTTATAGCAAGTGCAAATTCTTTTTGAGTAGGAACAATATATTCCTCACCACGCTTACTACGCGTAAATTCAATGTTTTGATGAGTGTAGGCTTCTTTCATCTTTTTTACCCGAACTTTTTCTCCATTAATAGTAAATATCATTTCATCTAAACTTTGAGTACATGGAGAATAGAGTCTTTGGAAGTTATTTCCTATTATAATGTCATGTGATGTTTGTTCAGTAGCCCAAATTATAGGAATTAAACATGGATAGCCTCCTATCATGATGGGTAAATCTTGAATGACTTCAGAATGTGTCATAATGCTATTATCGGCCATCCTAACCTGAATTGGTTTAGATGCACTTTTTCACATGAATGCAGGAAATAAATTTTTCTTTCCAAAGCAAACAGAACAACCACTATCAACAAATGCACATAAATCATAATTATTAAAACTTTCAATGCATATGGTGATAGGAATGTAAATGCTATTTGGATTAGTAATCCTTAAGCATACTTCAATTTGCAAATTAAGCTCTTCATCATCTTCAAAGACAGGCTGACTAATTATTTTCATTTTATAACCTATTAGCCTTTTAGAGCTTGAAGCTTCTCCTTGTGGTTGGGGTACATTAATTTGACTACTAGTTCCTGGTCCTTCTAGATTTGGTCTATAGTTAGATCCAGTGCTTCCCAAATCTATGTTATGTCTAGTAGGTTCCCTAATAGTTTTCCCCAAATTACTATTGTCTAATTTTCTATTTAAAGCTGCTAATAACTCTGACTTTAAAGGAAGGTTCTTCTCTAGACTCTCTATTTGGAACACTTACTTGATTTTGTGGAGGCAAGTTGAATGGATTCCTCCTATAACTCTGACTTCTTGAAAGACTTCTATTTATTGGAGGTGGATGAGAATTCGTATGAATTTTTTCTTCTTCATCAATGGTTAAAACTCTTCCTTGGTTGGGAGTAGAAGGATTTTCAAATGCATTGATCCATATTTTTTTAAACTTATTTGGTCTGGCTTTACTTTAATTGGTACTACTTTTTGCCCTGGGCCAACTACTTCATATTTATCTGCCTCTACCATTCGAATTCTTTCAGGTGGGTTGGTAGTATTTTCCAATTTATAAATGACCTTCCATTTAAGTTGTAAAGGACAAGTTCCTTTGTGCATACTAATTCCTTCAGTTAACAGTTTTAGTGCTAAAAATTTATGAGCAAACTGATCTTCTAGACTTATGTAATAATTGGGTCTACACACCCAAGATACTGGTCCTTGACTTAGATTTCATATTACTCCACTAATAGTTTAATCACTAAATTTTTTGTGCCTAGTGTCACAAAAAAAAAAATGCAATACACATTCTTACCAAAGTCTTGTAATGGAGTAATGATGACCTGAATTGCACAAACATAAATGTACTTATATTTTTTGTCTTTGTTGTGTTTTTGAATATTTTTCCAATTAATTAGGTTTATTTCAGTGGCTTAATTTTCATTATTTTTTACTACGATATCTCCAGCCATTTCTTCACATACGAACTTTGAGATTACTGGAAAGAACTGTTTTTTAAAGAACTATTCTTTAGCAATGATCGGGAATTCAGCCCCTGATCTATGCATTTTTTCCCGTTGTTCCTCGTCGATGGAAGTATCAACTTCTTGTAATTGAGCTAGAGTAGTTGTTTCCTCTGAAGAAAACATTTCTTCCATTTTTCTTTTAGCTTCACTTTCCTCTCCTTCCATCATTTCACATACTTCCTCATAATCTGAAGTTTCAGATTCCTCATCTTCTTCCACTACTTCTACAATTCCCTTATTGTTATTTAAAGCTAGTTCAAGAGCCTCTTCTTCTGTTATTTCAATATAATCTAAGCTTCCTAGAGCTTCGGCTAGCTTGTTGTTCTTTCTATTTTTGCATTCATTAGCATAATGACCTATTTCTCCGCACGCCCAACATTTGCAACTCTTTTTCTTCTCAGGACAATAAGACGCTTTTCTAAAAAACCTTCTTTTCTTAACAAAGGGTTTTCTGTAATATTTTTTCTGATATTTTTCACCTCTTTGTTTATTAAAGCTTTTCTTTCTATAATACTTCCTTCCATAACCGTTTTTCCGGTTATCTCTTTTGTTACATCCCCATTCTCCAGGCATCTCCCAACAATTTAGAAATTGTCGTTTCATATGTTGAGTTCCCTTAACTTCTCGACATTTTTTCTCAACCCATCTTCTAATGAATCTTAATCTATTTCCTAGGGTGTCCTTGAGTTATATTTTTCTATCCATTCTTGATACCCTTCACTAATTTCTTCATTTATGGGTTTAGGGAGTTTATCGAATAACATTTGAAGATTAATTGCATTTTCTCCCACCTTATAGTAATAATACTCGAATTCTGAAAGATAATTTTCTAGAAATCTCATATTACAAATTTCAAGAGTATTTAATTTTCTTTGCCATTCGATTAGTTTTTTTATCTTTATCATCTCTGTCTCCAACAAACTCATATTCTAAGACTTTGTAGAATTGCCTAAACATGACATCTGGTGGTTCTACTGCTCTTAAGGTTTCTTTAGTTTCTTCATTGATTCCTTCATACCAATCTGCCACAATTCCATACAGACTATGCTCAATGTAATTTAGGAAATTTTCAGATCTCCATTCAGGGTTCATGTTTAAGACACTCATCATACTTTTCTTCCAAAAGTCTAGGACATCTTCTCGGTTTCTTAACCCATCTAGGCTAAGTTTATATCCGGTTTCACTTATGGGTTCAAGTAGGAGTTCTCTTTTATTAGGTCTATGATTTGGCATAATCCTAACTCCAAACTTAGCTGTTTTTTCTAAAAATTCCTTGGGTCTTAGGCTAGTGTTTTGTTGACTCGTGGACACTTGTTCATATTCTCTATAACAAGATCTAGTGGCCTTGTTAACTTCTTGTTCTGGGATTATTTCTTCTTCTACTTCATTAACGTCTACAACTCTTTTTCCCATCTTTTTATCTAATTTTTTTTTAACTTCACTTAAGGGTATAGTCTCTAGGTCTTTTAGTTTAATTAAGCCCATTTGTTGATACATTTCTTCTTCATCAGTGTAGTAACCAGATTCGTCACTACTAAAAGAACTCATTTCTTGGTCAGACATATCAAGCGTCTCCTTGATTTTCTGGCTCTTCTTCGACTTCTTCTTTTGTTTCCAGCTTTTTAGTTAAACTTGGTACTGAAAACTTCATTTGTGGATTTTCGTTTTGGAATGGATACTTATAAGGAAAACCGACAGGCTTTTTGGTTTGAGGGTTTAGACTAGTTGTTGCTCCTAAATGTCGGATCTCGTTTGTGATTAAAAGAACTAATTTTTGATTTTCTTCTTTTATGGCTAAGAAAGTAGCAGATATATCTTCTCGATATTTCGTAATACCGGTCCGCAACTGTCATAAACTTGCTTTTAAATCTGCAATATCGTCGACTATAGTATTTAAAACAGCTTCGTGATGACCTTGTCCAGTGTTTAAATGTTTTGCATGTGGAGCAGTTTTATGTGGATAATTTTCGGAAACCTCCAGTTTTAATTAATTTTTTGGGTTTTTAATTAATTTTTTTAATTTTACTTAACTACTTGGCAATGATACCAAATGACAGGATCACATAGAAATACACAAAAAGTACAAAATACGATTTAAAATATAAACAAGGATATAAATGCAACTTATTATAAACTAGCTACCTCTAATATAAATTCTAAAAAGTTGTGGGTAAAAAAAAAATATAATTTGATTGATGTGACTTAATTCAATATATTCTTAAATGGGTGGAAATAATTTTCCCTGTAGAAATGAGTTAAAAGAGTAGGTGATATTAATTAGTACAAATGATTAGTTCCTAGATTAGTCTAGAATTATTGGAGATAAATTCTACTTAGGCATTGTAAAGGCCGGTGATTTGGAGTGTGCTAATGAACCGTCTCATACATGTATAAGTATGTTGTAATGTGTAATGTAATATAAGAGTGTATTTGATCAAAGGCTACATATATAAAGTGTGGTTTTGTTCGATCGTATGAGTGCGCAACAATTTAACCCGCTTATATATACTTTGTATGAACCGAAAACGCGTGGATTTTCCGACAACAGTTTGAGATGAATTCTCATTCTAATCATTCTTACAACTATTTTATCATTTCATTAAGGCAAATTGTTTAATTTTTGCGCAATTGTCTTCGTACGATGAGAATGACTAAGTTAATCTTTCATTGGACAAAAATAAGTACAATGATTTATGTGAATTTCTTACCCACTTTGTAGTAATTTTTATAATTTATTTTATTTTTGTAGTAACTATTTACTATCTGTAAGAAATTGTGGGAAATAATCAATTCATGTAGAAAATCTAATAAAAGATAGAGGAAAGGAGTAACCGGCCACCATGAGCATCATCTCTATGGTCACTGAAGTTGGTGGCGACAATGGTGTTTCCGGCAACAGTCTAGGGCGGTGAACGGTGTTTGGATTAGTTAAACACATCAAACCAAATCTATTGAAATGGCGAATGCAATTGTAGGATCAATTAGTAAAGAGTATGATATATTGGCTTGATTTGAGGTATTGAAGATGACGAAAACAAAAAGAAAAAAGAGCTAAAGATGGGTTGTCACGGTGGACCTTGAGAAATGAGAATTGAAAAAGGGTAAATGGGTGAATTATTAGACAAATCATTCTTTTGTCCACTTAGGCCAAGTCAATGAAACAAGTCAAATGCAACTAATTCCGATCTCTAAGACTAGAATGTAATCAAGAAAAAGGAAAAAAATGAAAAAATCCAAAAACCGTAGAAGAGTACACGCTTCATACGCGCTAGGGAAAGACGAAAATCCCGTCGCCCCTTTTCAAAACCCTAGATTCAAACTACGATCTGTAGCCGCTACCCCTCAGGAAATCGTAGATCTGATACCTACAAAGAGATTCCTCTCCAACAAAAGGCATAGGTATGAAGAAGGAACCCCCAGGAAAATCAAAACGACAAAGGATAAGAACCGATTCAGGATAGCCAAACGGAGACGGTACAAAAAGCGAACCAGATGGAAGGCTCAAAGAGGGTCTGATAACCAACTACAACGGGTAAAGACCAAGAACATCGCTGCAACACTGGAAGGGTATGGCTGGAGCCAAGAAAAAGGGTACGGAGATCCAGTTCGGTGGCGTCTAGTCCCTGTTCGTGCCTTCCGTCACGAGGCGAGGAAAGTGGCAACTTTTGGTCTTCGATTGAAGGTTGCAATGCCCGATGGGTACCAGTTGGATGCAAGAAGGGAAGATTGCGTATCGACATTTCACAGAAAAGGTACTTCTCTCCACCCCTTTACTTATCTGAGTAAGGGACACATGCCTAGTTTTGGTGATTCTCTGAGTTTAGAACCAATAATCATCGATAACTGGGATAAAAATATAGGTGATCGTCTATTTAAGAATTGCCTTTGGCCTCAGATTAACACACCTTCATCAACTCTGTTTAAATTGAATCACTCTACTCCTATATTTCCTCAAACAAAAAATCACAAAATGAATGGGCAAGCAGTTTCGTTTAAGGAAGCATTATGTAAGGAAAAAGATAATGAAAACAAGAGCAATGTGAACATGAAAACCACAGCTGCTGAAGCTAAAGAACAACAACCAGCCAAGAACAATGAAAAAATCAAGAACAAAGGTAAAAATACTCAGAAACTTGATCTTGAGGATTATATGCTAAGCCTGTCCAAAGTAAAAAACGACTTTCAGAAACAAAAAGATACATCCCATAAGGGATGTATACTAGGAAATCCTATTGAATTAGCTAGAATCAAAATTAAGCTTATGTTTGAGTGGAGAAATATGAGAGGGGAGGTAAGATTTGTAGCTAAACCAAATTATTGGTTTGAAGCTAGTTTTTCTAACCCCATTGACAGGAAGAACATATGGGAAAACAGACCTTATCATATCTTTGGCCATCTAGTCATACTTAAGCCTTGGAAGCCAATTTTAACACCTTCACAGAGAGTAACACAAATGTAGATATATGGATTAGGATTCCACAAATTCCCCCTGAATTCATAAATAGAGAAGCCATTAGGATAATCATCGAGGAGAATGGAGTAGAAAAGTTTATAAAACTGGATAACTTCTCTGAGAGAGGGATGAGAGTGAACTTCACTAGAATATGTATTAACTTTGATGTTGCTTGTACGAGGATAAAGAAAGTCCTAATACCGAATGATGGAGAAATAAAAGAGTTCCCTATTTGGTATGAGGATTTCTCTAAAGGATGTGGGTTTTGTGCCCACAAAGACCACACTTATGAGAGTTGTCCTTTGAGAGGTCTAAAAACCAAAACTCTGAGAATAGGAAAAGGAAATCCAAGTGATCAAGAGAGTAAGGACAGTGAGAACAATAAGAATAAATGGCACTTTGTGGGAAAAAAAAAGATGAAAGGAGAGAGAAAATGGTGGATGGCAAGTATGATCTTCGCCCATACTTAGGCCCTGATTATGGATTAACAAGTTCAAAGGAGGATGAATCATCCCTAAGCTCTAAAGAGAGCTCTCAACAACCTGCTGAGAATAAAAAAAGATGTGCACTCTAATTCTGACCTTAATAAGGATGAACAGAACATAGCTATAAAAGAGCAAAAAGAAGAGCAAACTCCCAATGATGAACTATCTGAGGGTTTATACCCTAATGATGAAAATATGGAGAAGAAGCATGAAGTCCAGGAACCCCCTACTGTCTCTATGGTTGAGGATGAAGAAACACTGAGCAAGACTAAGGAAATTGAGGACTTTCTCAATGAAGAAGAAGAGATCACTGAAATACCTGAAGAGGAGTTAACTGTGGAACAGTTTACTGCTGCCCAGTTCAAGGATGGTAACATCCCTGAAGAGCTGAAGGCAGTAGTCTCTGAAAGTTCATTTTACTTAACTGAAACTAACAATACAGTTAACAAGATGATGGATGTTATGGAAGTTAATCAAGACTCAAACAATTCGGACTCAAGCATAAGGAAGAGGCAGGGGGCACTGAGGATATTGCTGCCTCCATGCTGAAGGGGACTAAGAAGGCCAAATTTAACTAGTTATAATGAAGAAGTTTTATATTATGTTATTACAACATACATATATAGATCTCAATCAATAAGTTAAAGTTAGAAAGTAAATCATTTAATCCGGGGACACTTCCACTTAACTCTCGTATTTTTTCATCAACATCTTGAAGAACATACAGTAATGAAAGATTCCACACTCGACTCTCCCATTTTGCATAGAAATACCAAGAATACAATAACCTTCGTATATGAACGTTGAATTAATATATACATCTTTATCAACATCAAAGATCTATGTCATTGGACTCTCCAAATGCTAAAACAAATTAAATTTGGCCAGACATACCTTAACACATATTCAAAGCTTTATTAATCGTAGAAAACTAAAGCACTCGATCGACCATAAGGAGACCAATTGATCGATCAAGTTGCCAACTTCAATTGTTTAATGAAACTCTCGAATGAAATTGAATGAAAAACCTAATGCTTGAAAATCGCTATTATATATAGGTTATGCTAACCTAGTTCTCAAAGGATTTGTTAATCAATTTCAATTTACCAAATTCTATCTTATAACTAGAAGATAGAATCGTCTAAAACAACGTAGCTAATAAGGTAAAAACGTCCAAGTTGACGGGATAAAAGATAGACCAAACTAAAAGAGTTAAAAATGATAGAATATAACATCGAATATAAGTTTGTGGGACCTGATCGATTAACCGGTAGGGCCCAATCAATCGATAACTTTATAAATGATTCGGAAGATGGTTGTTATTGACTAATGGTCACGTGATCGTGTAAATTTTACCGTAATAAAATTATATCCCTGCAAGGATACATGATCACTTATAGTATACGAGCTATCAAACTCAGGGACTATGTTTGTTTTGATTGAACAAATAATAGACTATGATAAAAGAAAGAGAAACGCGATAGCATGTTTTTATCCAATCTTTGCAGTATTGTTTTCAAGTGTTTTTCGTTAGTTTTGGCATGTGATAAGGAATTTACTTATTTTCTAGTGCTTAAATACATCAAAGAAGGTTTAATCCCCGTGTATTTTGTGACTTAGGTGATTTAGGTCCCAAATGGCGCTAAATGGATCAAAATTTGTCAAGCCTTAGGTGATCTCATACTTCTCACTTTAGTCTATAGGAGTACTAACAGTTGCGCTCTTATCACATTGGAAGCGTTTGACAAGCTTCACAATGTAGTGTGATTGCGTGAGGCTTAACCCTTTAACATCACGTTTGATTCTTATACCTAGAATCACATCCGCCTCACCTAGTTCTTTCATTGAAAACTTAGTAGACAAGAAATCCTTAGTGAGGTCTACTTGTCTTTGGTTTGTTCCAAAAATCAACATGTCATCAACATATAGGCATATGATCACACCTTGACCGGTAGGATCAAACTTACTATAGACACACTTGTCAAATTTATTTATCTAAAACCCATTAGACAATACAATATCATTATAGTTTTGATGCCATTTTTTTGGAGTTTTCTTTAGTACTCCATACAAGGATTTGACCAAACGACACACTTTGTGTTCCTGTCTTTTTAAAACAAAACCCTTAAGGTTTTCTCATATACACTTCCTCATCTAGATCACCGTTAAGGAATGCCGTCTTGTCATCCATTTGGTGAATCACTAAATTCTGGTTAGCCACCATAGCTATTAATAACCTAATGGTTGTAATCCTAGCCAGCGGAGCATATGTGTTAAAGTAATTGACACCTCCCCTCCGTATAAAGCTTTGGACGATCAAGCGTGCTTTTAACTTGTCAATGTAACCATCAATGTTCATCTTCCTCTTCAAGATTCATTTGCATCATAAGGGTTAGCAATCGGAAGGAAGGTTGGTTAACTCTCATGTGTGGTTGTCCACAATGGAGTCCATCTCTTCTTGAAATACTTCCTTCCAAAAGGCAACATCTTGAGACTTCATGGACTCCTCAAATGTCTTTGGATTCTCATCTATATGAAAGTAAGAGTGACGATTCATTTCATTATCCCTTGACCATTCAACCAAGAACACTTGAAAAATTGATTTTTGGGACAAATTAGTGCTCATAGGAGCAATCTCCGCCGAGTCAAGCCCATGTGTCGCTTGCCATGATTCATCTTGAATTCTACGTTGTCTGGGTGTTCCTCATCTAAGGTCATGTTGATCACTTTCCTAAGTCTAGGAGCCGAGACGAAGCGGTCTTCATCAAAGATTGCATCCCTAGAGATCTTATCTTATATCTATTAAAGCAAGAGCCTCTTTTTCCACATGTCAACGTCACATTTTTCGAAGCCCAAATATTTAACGTCTGGGTGTTCCTCATCTAAGTTCTTGGATTTGATTTTTGATCTTTCAAGGCTTGAATTAAGTAACATAAGCCAATAGGCTACACGAGCATTACTTAAAGCATACGATGAGAGATGAGCCTTTTTTGGACGTCACTAGAGACCTTCTATCGACACCAAATCAGTGGTATTATTTCCGATATGTTAAATATATATGTAACTTGCTACATAAAAACATATACCGACGTTAAGTTGATCAAAATTGATTAAACTTTCGATGAAGTTTATCAGCAGCAGACCGTTGAAGCTTCTTTCCGATGTGAAGCAGAAGCTTCTATTATGTGCAGCAGACCGTGAAAGATATCCTTCATAAGCTCATCCACATGTATATTCGATTAAGGATAGTAGTAACGTATAATATATTTGCTTTCTCTAATAAATATTAATCCCTCATTTTCATATGTATATGTACGTCAGAAACATGTTTATTAAATGAAAAAAAAAAAAAAAAAAAAAAAAACTCATTACTTCTTCTTGTTTTGTTTTAACTTTCTTCTATTGGGCGGTAAATTTTGTTAGACATTCATGGAGATAAGGCTGCCAAAGCAACATTGCAAAACAGCAAAAGTTAGACTTTCTTTGTAAGTGAATGTAGCAACGGTATATATTTCTGTCGTCTACCCTAATGCGATACTACTGATCGAGTTTTTTTTAGGGTTTTACTAGCATAGTACCCGTGTCTTACACGATATTGGTAAAAAATTAAACTAAATAATAGTTATTAATGTAATAAATAATAAATATCACAATAAAAATAATATAATCATGACAACTTAATTTAAACAAAATTTAATCTTTTTCAATAATATCAAAAAGACTTACAAAGTTACAAGGGTAAATTGCGGAAAATAACTAACCTTTTGGGGGTGTTGCGGTCTTTGGCAACCTTTAAAAAATGCAACTAAAAATCCAACCTATACTATATGTTGTAGATGTTAGCCTATGCTTGCCGCCAGTAATTTTTCCGGTGAAAGTGATGAGTTGTCTAATGAGGTGTTTTCTTTCTTTAATGACTGGATAAATTGCGAAAAATACAAATCTTTTGAGAGTGTAGTTTGTTCGTAGCCTAACTTTTTAAAAATGAAAATAAAAATCAATCTATAATGTATGTTGTATATGTTGGCCTATGCTTACCGCCGATAATTTTTCGGTGAAAGTGATGAGTTGCATGTTAAGGTGTCACGTATATTTACTTACCTAAAATTTACTTTAAGTAAACACAAATGATTTTTTAAAATCATTTTTGAAAAAATTATTTACAACAATACCCTAACAAAAACCTATGTAACAAATCATACTCGTAACAAACAAACCAAATACCCGATTAGTGTGATAATAATTTCATATGTATGACATAATACATTCTTAAGCTTTCATATGAATGACCTAGTGTTGTTGTTTTCTCTCAAATAACTCTGCTCACGGGCCTTCACTTTCACCGGAAAATTGTCGGCGATAAGCATAGGCCAACATCTACAACATGTAGTATAGATTGGTTTTTTATTTTCATTTTAAAAAATTTAGGCTACGAACAAGCAACACTCCCAAAAGGTTTGTATTTTTCGCAATTTATCCAGTCATTAAAGAAAGAAGACACCTCATCAGACAACTCATCACTTTCACCGGAAAATTATCAGCGGCGAGCATAGACTAACATCTACAGCATATAGTATAGGTTGAATTTTTCGTTACATTTTTAAAAGGTTAGGCCAAAGACCGCAACACCCCCAAAAGATTAGGTTATATTCCGCAATTTACCCAAGTTACAATAATGTTACTAAGTAAGTTAACTATTTATGGGGATAACACTCGTTATATAATTATTAATTATAATAATAGTATAATATTGAATTTTATATATAAAAGACAAATAGTTTAATTTTGAAGTATATATATAATAATAATAATAATAATAATAATAATAATAATAATAATAATAATAATAATAATAAGATTGATATATTCTCACCAAACAAATTTATGTACCAATTATATTTGTTAATTTAGTTGTTTAAGTAGTAATACCATAAAAAATAATAAACATCAAAGAAAATATAATAAGTTTTGAATAAGAAATTAAGAATAAGAATAAGAATTTAAAAAATCTCCTTTTATAATTATAAAAAGTCAATAAGCAAATTGAATTATATCTTGTATAATGATATAATTTCCTTGTTAGATGATGCCTTAATTTGTTATCTTAATTTAGAGAGTATTAAAATAAATAAAATTAAAGAAGTAAATATGAGCTGACACAACCTAGGGACGACACATGGCAAAATCTTATGTGGCCTAACGGAGTGATGACATGTGGCAAAATTCGAGGTGACTCAATGTTGGAATGACATGTGGCGTTATTTACTTCTGTTTTAGTATTATACTAGTTTTAATACCCGTGCCCTGCACGGGTTAGACGATAATTGTGTGTCAAACAAATGTTTGATAATTCATTATGTTGAGAAATTGTCTTAATTGTTATGTGATACTTGTTGTAAGAATTTATTTTTCAAATTATGATTGGAAGCCAAGCAAGAATTCAAATTCTACAATAACAATCGGGAAAGAGGATTTCGGGACAATATCCTTTGAGACACTCGAATGTCAAAGTTAGTATCAATCCAAGAAAGAATTAGGGTTATTAAATTAAATGTTAGATATGTGACTTCGGTTAACGAATAGACGACATTGTAAAATTGAAGAGGTGAATGCACAAAATTACGTCAAATATCAGTTCAGGGGTTATTTTATTATATAAGATAGATAAGAAGTCATGTGTAAAACATATACTAACAAAAAATGAAGGGTAAAAAAAATCATAAAATTTAAATTAAAAATATTAAATAATAATATATTGAAATATAAATGAAAGAGATTAATTAATATAAGTAACATGTCTAAGTTAAAAATTACAATATCAAATAGTTAAATTTAAATAGTGAAATACCTAACAATTAGTAAGACTAATAGCATATGTCAAGTTATTAAATAATAAATATTACTCAATTCTTTTAAAAGAAAATTAAAAAATAACAACAACTATCAATGAAACTCAAATAATACGAACGTTGAAAATTATTGAAAATGATACATCCTATCAATGTATTTATAAAAAATAATATAACTTATTTTTCCAAATTTTTTAAACTCCGGTTAAGATTTGACAAATAATTTTTTTACATGTCATTAAAAAATTTAGGATTATGAGTGTAATGTTCATTCTATTTTTTTAAAATAAAATAATATGTTAAAAATAAAAAATTAATTAAAATATTTTTAAATTTTATTATAAAAAAATCGAAACGTTACTGATTTTTTTTCCGGAGTTATTCCCCTGATTTTTTACATACTTTTGTGTAAATATAAAAAAATATATTTAAAACTATTTGATTTGTTTTTAAAAATTTGATATATTTTTTAAAAAAAATTGAAACTATTTTTTTTGGGAAAATGATTTCAATTTTTTTTCCATATATTTTCAATATGAAATTTATGAGTTTTTATACAAAATTATTTAAAAATATCTGAAATTATTTTCATATAATATTAAAATCGACTTTTTTTAAAACAAAAATTAATTATTATAAAAAAACGATGAGTTGAAAAATATATGTAAGAAAAATAAGATTAAATTTGAAATAAAGTTTATAAGTTTTAGAAAGTATATATAAGTTCAGTTGACAATTAAAAAATGTATGTTGATAAAATATTAAGGTCAATTAATAATATGAGGGACTAATAATAAATTAGTTAATAAAATATTTAAAATAAATTTATAAATTAAATATTTAAAATAATTTGTGTTAACATGGTGGGACCTGGATTAAAATAAATTAATTAAAATTTGTTAATGAAAATGATTTGGTGAAAAAGATTTTGTGAAAAATTATCCGTATATTAATAAAAAATATGAAGAATAATATATAAAATAAATTAGTAAAATGGCTTATTAATTTGTTAGACAGATTTGGTGAAAAAGATTTGATAATTTTTTTTACGTATATTAACAAAATTTGAAGACTCGATATATAAAATAAATTAATTAAAATTCATGAATTAAATATTTTAAATAATTGTTTTAATATGGTAGGACCTGGATTCACTACACTGTACCACGTGTAAAAGAATTCACCAGACTGTGTCACGTGTAAGTTCACGGGCTGTTTTAGTAGATAGACAGTAGATGAACAAATTGCTTCCATTAATTTGTTCATTTTTTTAATTTTGTGAAAGCGTCTTTCGTAGTCTTGAGGTTCCAATACGAATTGTGCGTGTTAAAATGGAATGAGCACAGCGGTTTTTTGTTTGTTCAGCCACCGGATTCTTTAATCAGGTAATTTAAATAAAGATTTTATAAATAAAATAAATAAAAATTAATTATTTAATAAATATATTTTAAAATTATATTTAAATGTTTACTTAATTTTTTTATTTTTTATATTCTTTAATAATTATTTCTCAGCTTTATATATTTTCCAAATTTTGTTGGAATCGATAATTCTAATCTTAAAATTGATAAGTAATATATGTTTGTTACGTAAATTTAGATTAAAATTTATATTTTTCCATAAAATTGGTACAATGAACAATTAAGATCGATTAGGTAAGATCTATATGTTATGGTTCGTTTATTAAAGCATTATGTTTTGATATAAAATCGATCCATATTGTTAAAGATACATCATTTACGCATCTTTTATTTAATTTTATTTATTCTATTTATACTAACTCTCCGTGACATCTCACAAAACGACAATTCAGTCAATGTATCAAGCAAACATCTACGCCCAAGCCATCCTCTTCTGAATGCATGCTAAGTCACCCTCTTCTAAATCTCTCCCCCTCTCTTTATTTTTTAAACTTTTCATCATTGAACTTTGATTTTTCTCTTGATCGACAACAGTATGAGAGCGAACATTTGTTTGGTAAGACAAATCAAGTTTTTGGGTTTTTCTTATTGTGATTATGGTTTGTAATTCTTCAACGTTGATTAAGAGAAAGTAAACGCTCAGTGTTGTTGTATTTGTTACACAAAGGATACATGATTGATCTCTATATATAGTAAAAGAGATAAGCATACATTACATTTTGTGCCTATAACATGAGGTATGCCCAACAAGGTTAATGTACGAGACGGTTGATGATCAGTAAAGCTATATATGTTGTGTACTTTTACCAAGCCTAGACTCCTGAACTTTTCCTTTGCAGTGAAAGATTTTTCAACAAACATTATAACATAGTTTTGTGCCCATTAGAAGGCCTATATCAACATTTTCTTTTTTCGGATTCATCATTGGTTATATGTAATCTTGGACGTTTAGGATCACTAATTGAGTTAGAACGCCTATCTATTTCACCAGAGAGATTAGTCATTGTTGTCCTCACAACAGTGTAAGAGCCCTTTTCTTTCGGACCGAGATCGGACCATAGTCGAGATTGACTTTGGCCCGAGATTGGCCTTTCCGCAACCGCGGGCTTGACCGCCGCCCCTGCGGCTCAAGGAACCGCCCCTGCGGCTTCCGGCGGCTGCAGCCGGTTTTGTTGACCCTTTGACCCGTGCTTTACCTTTCCTTACTTCTCCCGTTTTACCTTGCTGGGCAAGGGTTTCATCACTTCATTCCTCTGTTACTACGTCCTTCTTGCTTCTCCATTCCTTCTTTTGAGCTTGCTTGAGATTCTCTTGGAGTTTTGCTTGAGAATGGTGGCTTTGTGATTGATGATTGTGAGTTGTTGTGCTTGGAAGCCAGCCTTGATATGTGTTAAGCCTTCCTGCAGCTAGGATCTTCAGTAGTGGTGAGTTTTGCTTCTTCCTCCTTGCTTTTTCTTCTTCTTCTTCTTCTTCTTCTTCTTCTTCTTCTTCTTCCTTGCTCTTCCTTCCTTAGCTTAGGATTAGTTGTATGAATCATAGGGTGATGTTGATTTGTGTTTGTTGTGGCATGTGTGTGTTTGTGATGAAGAGAAGACGTGATTTGATCACGTGAAGAGTTAAAGAGAAGCCGCGAGGTTTCATTCTGCACTGTCGCCGCCCCCGCGGCCAGAAGTCACCGCCCCTGCGGAAGACGTGCCGCAGCGCCAGCGCCGTGCCTGCGTTGCCAGCGATCCTTGTCACCGCCCCGCGGCTGAGTGTCACTGCTCCCGCGGTTGCCTGCGTTCCGCCCCTGCGTCTTTAGTTCACGCAGGTGCGTCTTGTCCCGGGGCTACCTATAGTTAGGTAGTTCCTTTCCTTTCTAGTATGAGGGAACTAGTACCATGCTAGGTATCGGTTTATGACGAGTATGATATAGATATGCCGGTTACGGCCTTGAGGTAATGAGTTGGATATGATCCCTTATGGATCCCTTGGGGCTAGGTGTGACCCTTTGTGATAGGATTGTGATATTTATATGTCTGTCTTGTATAGGTTGTGTTGTCCTCCAGTTTGGAGTGGACGTTTCTGAGAGTGGATCATACTTGAGTTACTTCTGAGATCGAGGTAAGTCCATAGGACTTACTTAGCTACTATCCTTATATTGGATGTATGCTTGAGTGATGTATGTGTTATATGCTTTATAGCATGCTTATGATTATGATAGTCACCGACCTATATTATATTGACCGTCCATTGTAGTGGCCGTGATAACCTTTCCCTTTCATCCCATAGTGGAGTTTGAGAGGTTCTCTGTAGTCAGGCCAGATCTGGTATAAAGGAAGGCCCTCACCACTCTCACAGGGTACACGGGAGGTGTGCTGATACTCCAGCTGATTAGAGTACTCAGAGACGGGGATTATATTCCTCGTGTCACCTATCTTCATATATATATATATATATATATATATATATATATATATATATATATATATATATATATATATATATATATATATATATATATATGTATACGATTAAGTGTTTCAACTTATTAAAAGATAATAAACCGGGTAAATGTTTGATATCATGCTGAAGTGTTTATCCTTTCTGATGTGTGTTTGTGCTTTAGCATCTCCTTATAAATGTGTATAGTTAGCTAACGGTTTCATACCGTGTTGTAGATCACTCGCAGGTTAGGAGAACTGCAGAGTGATCCAGAGAGGGTGATCTGCTGAGGGCTCCGTACACTGGGCGACATCGTGGGATTTTGGGTTATCCATATTGTACGGATTTCTGTTTTGATTGTATTCAGCAGTACTATATAAACCTTTGGATACTTTTATAACATTTTCATGTTTTATATTTAATCTATTGGTGCCTTGTTGTAAGATTCAGTGAGGTTGTTGTCAGGCTAGGGCCAGGATCCATTGTGAGATCCTAGCCTAGTAGCACTCCGAGTCCTATGGATTTGTGGTGTTACAAAGTTGGTATCAGAGCCCAGGTTGACAACAATGGCACTAGTAATCTGCAATAAAGTTCGAATAGATAAATAAACAGAACCCGAAAGGGGTCTGACTTTTCAAAAGGTTTTGGTTTTAAAATGAGTACAAATATTTTGGGTTATCGTGTATGTGAGCCATCAACCCTCTGAAGATCTCGATAGTATATATACATATATAGATATTCTGTTGTGATTGATTTGATACATATATATGGCATATATATATAGCCTTCTAAGCTAGGTTTACGTCCTCTGCAGATGGTTCAGACTAGGCGAGGTAGAGGTAGAGGTAGAGGTAGACCCCCTCTAGGTCGAGGACGAGGTAGGATACCTGCTGATGGTTCCCAGGCAGCAGGAGAGATCCACGAGGAGGTTGCTAAGAGCGTCGTTCCTGAGACTGAGAACGGGGCAACTGAGGGACAGGGGGCACAGAGAGCCCAGTCTGGTGAGTCTGATCGTGTCTCTATGGGTAGATCAGAGTTTCATGCTTATATCAGACGTGTTAAGGAGGCTGCCAGAGCCGGTAGGCGTGCCCCAGACTTACAGGCACAGGAGGGACCATCTGAGAGGTCCCACACCGTTACTCAGGTACCAGCTGTACAGGTACCTGCTGCTGAGATTGCCAGAGCACCGGAGGAGCATAGAGGGCCTAGACTAGATACCTAGTTGAAGGCATTCCATCAGATGGGTGTACCCCCTTTCACTAGGAAGGTGGGGTTGGAGGTTGAGCTCTGGATCGGGCATGTAAACTCAGCTCTAGAGTCTATTCGCTGTCCAGCTGATAGGCAGATCGAGTTGGTGCAGACTCTGTTCAGAGAGCTGGCACAGCACTGGTGGAGGTCAGTACGGGGTTAGGTTACCAGCTATGACCAGATGAGGACCTTGATCAGAGAGTGTTTCTGCCCTGCCTCATTGAGGAAGGAGAAACTGCGTGACTTTGTTGAGGCCGGATTTGATGATGTGCCAGTTTTAGAGGCCATCAAGAGATTCCAGGAGGAGTTGGCTTTACTGGGTCCAGCTGCACCTCCTATTGATCAGCATGTTTACCTGTTCTTTCGACGATTGAGGGATGGTACCCGAGCCTACATGGCAGGTTTTCACTGTGAGTCCTTGATGGACTATCAGGACAGAGCTGCAGATTATGAGAGAGAGAGGGCTGGGCAGAGGAGAGCTTCTTAGGCCGGAAGGTCTGAGAAGAGACAGCGTACTGGGCAGGCCAGTGGTACTGCTGGAGCTGATAGTGTTGGGGGTAGTCAGAGACGTCAGGGTCGTTCTGTATCTGCACCAGCTATAGAGAAGGGACGACAGTGTTTTAACTGTGGAGATCCAGGGCATCTGAAGCCCGAGTGCACGAGGCCGTTAGTGACTTGTTTTACCTTTGGTAGACAGGGTCATAGAGCCGTTTATTGCCGTCAGGGCGGAGCTGCATCTCAACAGGGTTCTTCTCCTGCCAGTGTAGCGGGAGGTGGGCAGAGGTCACCTCAGCAACAGCAGCACACTCAGGGACAACAGAGAGTCCCAAATCGCCCAACGACTCAGGAATCTGCTCTTGGGCCGAGTAGAGGCAGAGGCCGTGGTGGGGGCACCACTGATACCAGAGGCCCACAGGGTCGTATTTTTGAGCTGAGGAGTGCAGAGGAGCCAGCTGCACCTACTGCTACAGGTACCATTCTGATTCATGGTTTACCTGTTAGAGTTTTATTTGATACTGGTGCTACGCACTCTTTTATTTCTAATGCCTGTGTAGAGCGTCTTGGGTTAGATATACAGTTGAGGGGATGCCCTTTATTATAGGGTTACCTGATGGTGGTAGGGTCAGAGGTACCCGTGAGATTCACGGTTGTCCCATTTCTGTAGGGACCCGTGTGTTACTAGTTGACTTCTTTGTCATGTCACTAGAGCATGAAGAAGTCATTTTAGGTATGGATTGGATGGCTAGACACTCTGTAGTTCTAGATGTAGGTAGGAGGACTGTCACCCTCTCTACCGAGTTAGGCCAGATAGAGGTTTTCCGAGGTTGGGACCTTGGAAAGGTAGGCACAGTTATCAGTGCTATACGGGCAGCTAGACTGATTGCACAGGGTTACGAGGCCTTCTGGTGTTATGCCATGAAGGAGGGGGAGAGCCCAGCTGTAGAGGATATTCCAGTTGTCTGTGAGTTTACTAATGTTTTTGTTGAGCTGTCCAATTTGCCGCCTCAGAGGAGTGTGGATTTGAGTATCGAGTTAGAGCCTGGTACGAGACCCATCTCGAAGGCTCCATACCGGATGGCGCCTATCGAGATGCTGGAGCTGAAGAAGCAACTCAAGGAGTTGGATGAGAAGGGCTTCATTCGCCCTTGTGTGTCCCAATGGGGAGCACCTGTCCTCTTCGTACGGAAGAAGGACGGATCTCTGAGACTGTGTATTGATTACAAAGAGCTGAACAAGGTGACCATCAAGAACAAGTATCCACTGCCTCGCATTGGTGATTTGTTAGATCAGCTATAGGGAGCTACTGTGTTCTCCAGGATTGACCTGCGTTCCGGTATCACCAGCTGAGGGTGAGGGAGCAAGATGTGCACAGGATAACATTCCGGACCAGATATGGCCACTACGAGTTTGTAGTGATGCCATTTGGGCTTACGAATGCCCCAGCCGTCTTTATGGAGTTGATGAACATTATCTTCATCGACTTCCTGGATCAGTTTGTGGTGGTTTTTATTAATGACATTCTGGTATATTCTCGTAGTGGAGAGGAGCATGCAGGACATCTGAGGACTGTATTGTAGGTTTTGAGGGATAGAGAACTTTATGCTAAGTTCTCTAAGTGTGAATTCTGGATGCCAGAGGTAGCATTCCTGGGTCAAGTGGTTTCAGCTGAGGGGATCAAGGTGGATCTAGCGAAGATAGAGGTAGTAGCAGCTTGGACGACACCGACGAACGTCAAGGAAGTTCGTAGTTTCCTTGGCCTAGCCGGTTATTACAGACGCTTTGTGGAGGGATTTTCTGTGATTGCCCGTCCATTGACGAGTTTGCTGAGGAAGACTACCAGATTTATGTGGTCTGATCAGTGCAGGCAGAGTTTTGAGGAGTTGAAGAGGCGTTTGACTTCTGCTCCTATTTTGGCACAACCAGAGGGTACTGAGGATTTTGTGGTTTACAGTGATGCATCCAAGCTAGGCTTGGGATGTGTTTTGCTGCAGAGAGGCAGAGTTATTGCTTATGCGTCTCGACAGCCGAAGACGTATGAGGAGAACTACCCGACTCATGATCTGGAGTTGGCCGCGGTAGTTCATGCACTGAAGATCTGGAGACATTACCTGTACGGTGCTACGTGTCAGATCTTCACAGACCATAAGAGTCTGAAGTACATTTTCACGCAGCGGGAATTTAATAACCGCCAGCATAGGTGACTCGAGCTAATCAAGGATTTTGATCTAGAGATCTTGTACCATCTAGGGAAGGTGAACGTTGTCGCCGACGCCCTAAGCAGGAAGACTCCTCGAGAGCAGGCGATTACAAGGTTGACAGTTCAACATCAATTGCAGAGAGATCTGATCTGGTTGGAGTTGGACATCCAGTTTCCTGATGAGGATGCCCAACTGCGTACTTTAGAGGTTCTTCCTAATCTATTGGATGAGATCCGATAGAAACAGGAGACCTGCCCGACTTTACAAAGGATCAGAGATAGGATGTATCGGGATGAGGCACCACAGTTCCTACTTGGAGCAGATGGAGTTTTGAGGCGCCATGGCCGCGTTTGTGTACCTACTGATACAGAGCTGAGGCAGAGGATTTTACAGGAGGCTCACTGTACACCTTACTCTGTACATCCAGGTACGAGTAAGATGTATCAGGACTTGAGATGTATATATTGGTAGGGAGGGCTGAAGCTCGATGTAGCTAGATTTGTAGCTCAGTATCCGACCTGCCAGCAGGTCAAGATCGAGCATTTCTGACCTGGAGGTGAGCTCCATCCCCTTCCTGTTCCACAGAGGAAGTGGGAGGACATCACCATGGATTTTGTGACTGGCTTGAGGCTGAGCCGGAGTTTTGATGCCATCTGGGTTATAGTAGACAGATTGACGAAGACGGCACGTTTCATTCCAATTAGGGAGACGTGGCCGGTGAGCAGATTAGCTGAGGAGTACACTAGGCAGATAGTGAGACTCCATGGTGTGCCGAGGACGATCGTCTCAGACATAGATGGGCGATTTACCTCGAGATTCTGGCAGCAGATTCAGACTGCCCTGGGGACGAGTTTGCACTTCACGACTGCGTTCCATCCTCAGACAGATGGTCAGTCAGAGAGGACCATTCAGACGCTAGAGGATATGTTGCGAGCTTGTGTGTTGGATTGGGGACAGGTGTGGACGGATCATCTCCCACTTGTTGAGTTCTCCTACATCAACAGCTGGCATGCATCTATAGGGATGGCCCCATATGAGGCACTATATGGACAGAGATGTCGTCAGAAGTCTTATGCTGACAGGAGGCGTAGACCTCTAGAGTTCAGTGTTGGAGCCCATGTGTGGCTGAGAGTATCCCCGACACGAGGTGTTAGGCGTTTTGGCATTAAGAGGAAGTTGAGTCCCCGATATGTCGGACCGTTCGAGATTCTGGATCGGGTTGGGAGTGCAGCATACAGATTAGCTTTGCCTCCGAGATTAGAGGGTGTTCACCTTGTATTTCATGTGTCTCAGCTGAGGGAGTACATACCAGATCCGAGACACATTGTGAGTTATGAGGATTTGGTGGTTGAGCCGGACCACACGTTTGTAGAGCATCCTATTGTAGTCCTAGAGCGAGGTATGAGATGCATGCGTTCAAAGGACATTCCTATGTTGAGGATACATTGGTCGAGACGAGGACCTGAGGAGGCTACATGGGAGACTAAGGATAGTATCCAGAGGAACTATCCAGAGTTCTATGCTGAGTTAGATGCACTAGTAGGATCACCGAGTAGATCATAGTACTAGCTTGGTGAGTCTTATCTGCATATATGCTTATATGCTATGATGTGTTTATTACATACTAGCTTTGATGTGTTTATGATCTTATTAGATCTTGTTATGCTAGTATGATTTTCTGTTATAGCTGGAGATGGCTCTTTCCTCCATGCTATTGTTATACGTTTAGGTTTAGCTGGAGATGGTTCTTCCCTCCATGCTATTTTGATGGACATAGTAGTGCTGGAGATGTTCTCCATCCATGCCTTTCTGTTATGGTTATGGTACGGCTAGAGATATGATTCCTCTATGCCTTGTGATGTGTGTATAGCTGGCTAGAGATGGTTTCTCTAAGCCCTGAATAGTATAGTTTGCTGCTGGAGTTGATGATTTCCTCCATGCTTATGTTTGAGGTTATATAGAGAGTGTTACCTCAGCTTCTGAGTCCGAGTGGTTTTAGGATCTTGCAAGTTTCAGGACGAAACTTGTTTTTAGGGGGGTGAGATGTAAGAGCCCTTTTCTTTCGGACCGAGATCGGACCATAGTCGAGATTGGCTTTGACCCGAGAGTGGCCTTTCCGCAACAACAGGCTAGACCGCCGCCCATGCGGGTTCCCGCCCCTGCGGCTCAAGGAACCGCCCCTGCGGCTTCCGGCGGCTGCAGCCGGTTGTGTTGACCCTTTGACCCGTACTTTACCTTTCCTTACTTCTCCCGTTTTACCTTGCTGAGCAAGGGTTTCATCATTTCATTCCTCTGTTCCTACGTCCTTCTTGCTTCTCCATTCCTTCCTTTGAGCTTGCTTGAGATTCTCTTGGAGTTTTGCTTGAGAATTGTGGCTTTGTGGTTGATGACTGTGAGTTGTTGTGCTTGGAAGCCAGCCTTGATGTGTGTTAAGCCTTCCTGTAGCTAGGATCTTCAGTAGTGGTGAGTTTTGCTTCTTCCTCCTTGCTTCTTCTTCTTCTTCTTGTTCTTCCTTGCTATTCCTTCCTTAGCTTAGGATTAGTTGTATGAATCATAGAGTGATGTTGATTTGTGTTTGTTGTGGCATGTGTGTGTTTGTGATGAAGAGAAGATGTGATTTGATCGCTGAAGAGTTAAAGAGAAGCCGCGAGGTTTCATTCTGCACTGTCGCCGCCCCCGTGGCCAGAAGTCACCGCCCCTGCGGAAGACGTGCCGCAGCGCCAGCGCCGTGCTTGTGTTGCCAGCGATCCTTGTCACCACCCCCGCGGCTGAGTGTCACCGCTTCCGCGGTTGCCTGTGTTCCGCCCCTGCGTCTTTAGTTCACGCAGGTGTGTCTTGTCCCAGGGCTACCTATAGTTAGGTTGTTCCTTTCCTTTCTAGTATGAGGGAACTAGTACCATGCTAGGTATCGGTTTATGACGAGTATGATATAGATATGCCGGTTACGGCCTTGAGGTTATGAGTTGGATATGATCCCTTATGGATCCCTTGGGTCTAGGTGTGACCCTTTGTAATAGGATTGTGATATTTATATGTCTGTCTTGTATAGGTTGTCCTCCAGTTTGGAGTGGACGTTTTTGAGAGTGGATCGTACTTGAGTTAATTTTGAGATCGAGGTAAGTCCATAGGACTTACTTAGCTACTATCCTTATATTGGATGTATGCTTGAGTGGTGTATGTGTTATATGCTTTATAGCATGCTTATGATTATGATAGTCACCGACCTATATTATATTGACCGCCCATTGTAGTGGTCGTGATAACCTTTCCCTTTCATCCCGTAGTGGAGTCTGAGAGGTTCTTTGTAGTCAGATCTGATATAAAGGAAGGCCCTCACCAATCCCACAGGGTACAGGGAGGTGTGCTGATACTACTCCAGCTGGTTATAGTACTCAGAGGCGGGGATTATATTCCTCGTGTCACCTATCTTCATATATATAAATATATATATATATATATATATATATATTTATACGATTAAGTGTTTCAACTTATTAAAAGATAATAAACCGGGTAAATGTTTGATATCATGCTGAAGTGTTTATCCTTTCTGATGTGTGTTTGTGTTTTAGCATCTCCTTATATATGTGTATAGTTAGCTAACGGTTTCATACCGTGTTGTATATCCCTCGTAGGTTAGGAGAACTGCAGAGTGATCCAGAGAGGGTGATCTGCTGAGGGCTCCGTACACTGGGCGACATCGTGGGATTTTGGGTTATCCATACTGTACGGATTTCTGTTTTGATTGTACTCAGCAGTACTATATAAACCTTTGGATACTTTTATAACATTTTCATGTTTTATATTTAATCTGTTGGTGCCTTGTTGTAAGATTCAGTGAGGTTGTTGTCAGGCTAGGGCCAGGATCCATTGTGAGATCCTAGCCCAGTAGCACTCCGAGTCCTACGGATTTGGGGTGTTACAAACAGAATAGGCAAATTGTATACGTCTTACAAAACTAGTTCTGCGTGCATGTTTTAATAAAATTAACCAATCAAAAATAGTTACGGCCTCACATTGAAGGTGTTGGAATTAATTTAAGTGGAGTTTGCGCCGAAATATTTTCCGGATAATTTTCCGGTGGACTCCGGCCAATATCAACACAGAAAAATGGGAGCATTTGCTACGCGGTTCCGAGTACTACAATTTGGTATACTCATATGTATAAATTGATGTCCAAATGACTGAAAATGTAATGTGATAACATGATTTATCGACCTATTACACTCATGCATTTAGTTAGATTTCCCCTTTCCACATTCATGTTTTAGCCTTAGTTTGTGCCATTTATGCTTGCTTAGTTCTACTTTGCAAGAATAGATGTCTACACACACTATTTGTGGCTTTGTAGGTAATTTGGCACATTTTGGAGCTAAAACGACGTATTTGAGGATCAAGCCTCGAAGTGGACGCATTGGAGCAAGCATACGTGCACGGAAAAGGGCTAGGAATCGAGCTAAAGACACGAAAGAACGAAGGGATGGCATCTCGGCCTTGATCTCGGTCTGACCAGACCGAGATGGCCTGATCTCGGCCGAGATCCATTGATCTCGGGCCGAGATCCATTGATCTCGGGCCGAGATCCATAATTTCGGTCGACCTGGAAAGTTTCTGTTGTGAAATCTCGGTCCTGATCTCGGCCGAGATTTTTGACCGAGATTTTTTTGACCGAGATTTTTGCCCGAGATTTTCTGTTTGGCGATTTTATCTTATTTTTGGATCGGTTTTGGCCCAGCCCATCCTTTGTAAGATTGTTGCCTATAAAAGGGAAGCTCTAGGTTATTTCTAAGGGTCCGATTTAGTCCATTTCTTTTAGGGTTAGGTTACCCCATAATGGGAGCTGCCTCCCTTCCTTTCCCTTATTCTTCTCCATTGTTCTTCATAGTTTAGATTCAAGATTCATACTTTTACATTCAGTTTTGTTTGGAAGACCTTGTTGGATTCAAGATTGAAGGTTTCCATTTATTCGAGTTAAGTTCTTTATTATTCCCCTTTGTTATTTCTTTATTTTGTCTTTCTTTGAAATGATTGTGATTGGCTAGAACCTTGAGGTTCCAAGGTTGACAGGGATTTGTGTATGCATTTGATTATGATGGAATGTTGTGCTTTATGTTTTGGCTTTGACTTGCTAGAAATCCTAATGGTTGGCTTGGACTTTAATCTAGATTGAATCCTTCTAGCTAGTAACCTAAGTTGGAATTGAGACTTACCCGGTGATATTCCTTCATAGATACATGAGAGACTGATCATAGGTAATAAAGGTTTATCCTTTATTGGTTGAATGTGCTTAGATTCCTTGCTAAGTAGGGTAATACCTGAGACTTACCCGGTAATGGTTTACCTTTCCCTTAGTTTGTAGTCTGGTTTGTTTAGAATTTCCTACCTCTCTACCTTGAGACTTACCCGGGAATAGGTAGTTGGTTTGGAACTAGATAGTCTTGAGACTTACCAGGTAATAGACTGTCAGCCTAGAAACGTTCATCCCTGTTGCTTTTTTACCATATATCTTTATGAGTCTTCCTGAATCTATATGTATAAACAATGATCTTGAACCCTTGGAATCCATTTTCTTTCCTTTAACTTGATTATCTTTGTTTTCTATTTTTGTTTGTTTGTTTTGACTTTCAATCAATAGTGACAATTGATTGCGAGTCCTTAAAACCTTTTTAAAAACCTTTTTGATTTCTTTCCCTTATCTTTTCCAACCTCCTGTCTTTAATTGAGATCTACTCTATTTATAACCATTATTGCATATTAATCCTCCCAGTCCCTGAGATCGACCCTGGAATACTTACCTTTACTGTGATTGACCCATACACTGTGGGTTCGTTGCTATTTAGGGAATTATTTTCAGGTTATAAATATAAAATTATCCCTTCCTTGTTTTACTAACTTATAGGTCTTTATCATTATTGATAAAGGTTTATAGGGGTGTAAAATCAACGAACATAATACACAAAGATGAGTGCATTAAATGCATCTATGGATGATTAATTATGAAGAAACTTGTCCCACATCGACAATGTGGAGACACGTGAGACACCATATATATGGGAACAATCCTATTATTGTTAACTAAGTTGATGGAGAGATGCTCTAGCAGTGGCTAGAACGTGCGCCGAGCCGAATCGTACTTGATAGCATGATTTATCGACCTAGTTTAGTCATGCATTTATGTAGATTTTCTCGTTCCACATTCATGTTTTAGCCTTAGCTTGTGCCATTTATACTTGTTTATTTGACACATTTTGGAGATAAAACGACGTATTTGAGGATCAAGCCTCAGAATGGAAGCAGTGAAGCAACATACGTGCACGAGAAAGGGCTAAGAATCAAGATAAAGGCATGAAGAACGACCAAGGAAACATCTCGGGCGAGATCACGACCAGAGACATTCTTCTTGGGCCGGGTGATCCAAGTTTCTGTCGAGCAATCTCAGTCTACATCTCAGCCGAGATCCTCACAGTACAGACCGAGATTTTCCAAACGCTGAAGAAACTGAAGTCGTATCCAAAATCTCGGGCCCGACTAGACCCAATCTCGACTGAGATCAAGACCGAGATCAGTGTATATGGACCGAGATCCAAGACTGAGATCAGTGTTCAGACCAAGATTTCTTCCTTGAGCGTCATATTTCGTTTACGGTTTTTTTTTCCTTTTCGGCCCAATGTCTTTTAGCTAGGGTTTTTGTATAAAGGGAAGCTTTGGATTCATTCCAGAGTGTGCTTGTTCGGGGCTAGTTTGCCCTAGAGGGGAAGCCGTCTCCTTCCCTGCCGTTCTTCTTTATTCATCATTCTTCTTAGTTTAGATTAAAGTTTCAGTCTTTTGCATTCAGATTTTTTCGGAAACATTGGTTTCGAGAACTAACACAATCGCAGGATTTCATTCATTCAAAGTTGAGTTCTTTCTTTCCCTTTTGTTATTTCTTTATTTGTCTTTCTTAGTTGCAAATTTCGATATGATAGTTATTGGCTAGAACTTTGTGGTTCCAAGGTAGATAGATATTTGTCTATGGCTTGGATTATGATGAGTTAAGTTGTATTTTAGTGTTTAGAATTGCTTAAAATCCTAATGGTTGGTTTGGACATTAATCTAGTTTAGAACCTTCTAAACTAGTACCTGAGTTGGAATTGAGACCTACCCTGTGATATTCCTCTTGGATACATAAGTAGATTGACCATAGGTAATAAAGGTAAAACCTTTATTGGATTGAATGTGCCTGATTGCATTCTAAGTTAGGTAATTCCCGAGACTTACCCGGTAAGGGGTTACTTTATTCTTAGTTAGATAATCTGGTTTGTATTTAATTTCCACCCTTTTTACCTTGAGACTTACTCGGTAATAGGTAGTTAGGATTGGAACTTGATGATCTTGAGACTTACCCGGTAATAGATCATCAGAGTAAAAACGTTCATTCCCTATTGCTTTTCTTAGCAATACTTTGCAATTTATCCTGAGTCCATATGTCATGAACAATGATCTTGAACCCTTGGAATCCATTTTCTTTACTTTAATTTGACTATCTTTTATTTGCTTTGTTTTATAAACTGTTTTCGATCGAATGTGACATTCGATATCGAACATCAAAAAACTCCAAAAACAATTGATTTCTTTCTTTGATCTTTTCCAACCCTTTTTCTTAGTTTAGATCTATCCTATTTGTTCGCTGGTTTTACCAACTATAAATCCCTATCTAAATAGATAGAAATTCACAGGGTAGTAAAACAACGGTCTGCTTTAAATTTTTAACTCACAATATCTACTCTATAATGCAACGAACCCACTGTGTATGGATCAATCGCAATAAGAGCAAGTATTCAAAGGTCGATCACACGGACTAAGTTAGATGAAAGTGAAAATTGATCAAGAATAGTATAAATCTGAATTAGGAAAAAGATTGGAAAAGAAAAGGGATAGAAGGTCAAAAAGGTTTTGAGGAGGTGTGGTGAATTCGCAATCAATTGTCACTAATTGATTGAAAATCAAATAAAAACAAAAAGACAAACAAATGAATATATGGGAGAAAATGTAGTTCAAAGGATTTAAGATCATTATTTATACACATGGACTCAGGATATATGGATTCTCACGTGGCATATGCAAGGTTGAAAGGCTTCAAGGATGAATGTTTCTCAACTAATGTTCTTTTACAGTTACGTCCAAGAACATATAAATTTGCAGCCTAATACCTATTGCTTTCAAGGTAAAGAGGGAAAAATCGTAAATAAACCTTATTTCTTAATCAAGGATCAATTAACCTTTTACAGTTACGTCTCAGGAATTAAATGCCTTAAAAAAGGAATAATGGCACATTCTATCCAATAAAGGTTGAACCTTTATTACCTAGGAACATGTTTTCTCATGTATCTAAGAAGAAATATTTCAGTTACGACTCAATTCCTAGTTAAGTTGAAATGGTTTAGATTGATTATAAACGTAACAAAAACCAAACCTTTCCATAGGATTTAAAACGATTTACACAACCTGTTATAAAAAACAATTAATCCATCATAGTCCAAGGTATAAATAAATCTCTAACTACCTTGGAACTACAAAAGGTTTCTAGACAATGATATTCATATCAAAACCTAAAATCAATTCAATCCAACAAAGCCTAAATTTAAAATAAGAATAGGGAATAAAGAAGGTACCCAACTTTATTGAATCTCAAAACAAATTGTCTTCCACTTGCGAATCTCTAACAAAACTCCAAACAAACGAAAAACACTGGATCTTCCTTCCTAAACTAATGATCTAAAAATGGTGAAAACGAACGAAGAAGAAAGGTAGGAGAAGAATTCTCCTTTCTAAATCTCACAAACGATATTTTTTTTCTTTTCCAACTAACCGACTCCTTGGTGAATTTCGACACCCCCCTTGGTGAATTTCGACACACTTCGAACAATTCGGAACCCTACTTTAATAACCTAGAGCTTGTCGAAAGATGCGGGCTGGGCCAAAAAGTCCGAAATAAATTAAAATCGACGCTCAGGGAGGATCTCGGGTGGCATCTCGGGCCGAGATGGGTCATGGCGGGGCCGAGATTTTGACTTTCGATCTTCAGCGTCATATGGATCTCGGTCAAGTCAACCCTGATCTCGGTCCAAGATGTGGACCGAGATATGTGAACAGTAGCCTCCATTACGGGCTGAGGTATATGGATCTCGGCCGAGATGAAGAACTTCACTCGGACACTTTGTCTCGTTCGCTCCTAAATCGTCTTCTTCTCCTTTCCAAAGCTCGTATGATTGCTCCTAAACATCCACTCATAGGTTTGATCCTCATATGCATCATTTTAGCTCTAAAATGCGCCAAATAACCTACAAAGTCACCAAAAGAGTGTGTAGACATCTATACTTGCAAAGTAACGCTAAACAAGCATAAAAGGCACAAATTAAGGCTAACACATGCATGCGGAAATGGAAAAACTACCTATATGCTCTACTAACCTAGGTTGATAAATTTTATTATCACTATCCTTAATCATTGTTGTAGATTAATCCTCCCATTCTATGTGTTCGGCCTTGCAATACTACCCTACTTCATACGATCCATACACTGTGGGTTCGTTGCTATTTAGGGGAATTATTTACAGGTTATAAATTTAAAACTATCCCTCTCTTGTTTCGTCAAACTTTGAGTTTCTATCACTATTGACACGGATTCTAGGGGTGCAAAACCAGAGAACAATACTAATCTTATTATTGAGCGTGCAAATTATCATTATAATATTTATGTAGGGACGCATTAAGGATTATTCTTACGTGTTTTGCAAGGCCGAACGTCGGACAAAATCCGAATTTTTATTTTCGAGTTTAATTTGTTTTTTCCACATTTATTTTATTTCGAAACTATTTATTTTATTTAATGAAATAAATTTATTTCAAAATTTTGTATTCGAATCATCTTCGAAGATTTGTGCGGAAATTTATCTTGGAAATATAGTTCCGTCATAAACTCATCAAAATATTTTATACAATTTTTTCGGATATTTTATTTTCGGAATTATCCTATTTTCGGAAAAACGTATAATTCGGATCAAATTCCAATATTTAATTTGAAATGTTATATCGGAAATGTACTTTCGTTATAAAATTTCCAAAGGTTGTTTTATACAAAAAAAAATCGGATTTATTTATTCAAAAAATTCAAAAGTTTTCCGACAACTTTTCGGAAGTGCTACTTTTGAAATTCAGGCTTTTGCAGAACCCTGATATTTATAAAAAATATCATACTGGGCATTTTACAAAGTTTTCCCTAGTGAATTAAATTTTGTATAATCCCTATTGATCAAGGGTTGCTTTGGTTTTTGGATCAGATTCTCGACTATGGGGAAAAATGATCACCCTGATGTCTCCGACAATGTTGTTGACCCTTTTACGCCGGCACCCAAAATTATTTTCAGGACTAGTCTGCCAGTTACATATCTACTTTTACGGACCACGTGTGGGACCGGTTCAGGAGATAATGGGAACGTCCTTGAGGGTACTCCGCTGCTTCCTCAAATGGACATAGGGAGTGGGACTAGTGATCTGACCATACCCTTGCCTACCCCAACAAATACGCCAAGATTGATGCTGGTTGCGTCAATACCAAGAAAGTTTGATGGCACGGACTTTAACGTCTAGCAACAGAATATGATGCTCTTCTTGACTTCGGAAAATTTTGTCAAGTTTTTTAGGGAAGATCAACCGACTCTGACCCCTAAAGATACATGCCCGTATTTACTCGGCACGTACATAGTGTGGGTGTATGCGGAATATATGTGCAGAGGATGGATCCTTGATCGTCTGCGTGATCTGCTATACAAAGAGTATTGCAAGATCCACAAATCAAATGAAATTTTGTCTACTCTGAACAACAAGTGCAAGGCAAGTGATGAGGTCGCTAAGAAATCTGTTGTGGCGAGTTTATGTAACTTCAAAATGGTAGATTCTGAAAATATCATGGACCAAGATGAGGTGTATCAGTTACTAATACAGGAAATCCTAGTTAAGAGGATGCAAATTTGTGAAACAATTCAGGTTGCAATGTTGATTGAAAAACTTCTACCATCTAGAGTGATTTCAAAGCTTACCTGAGATATAAGAGGAAGCCTATGCAACTTGAAAACTTGATAGCACGACTGATGGTTGGATCAACCTACAGACAGCTGCATTAGACTGAGAATAGTCCAGATGCTAAAAAGGCAAAGGTCGAGACCAAAGAAAAGAAGCGCATGCTCTTGTCCCACGGATCGGGTGAGTAACTTGCTAGAAAGATCAATAGGGCGCCCCATGAGAATGGTAAAGATGGTCACAAGGCGGATGAGGGTCATGCTTATACTCAACCTAATGACTCTGCTGAAGTGAATGATGGGAATCTACTACGAATAATTCCAGTAGGATATGCCTCAGGTGTGGAGACAAAGGTCATGACACTGACGATTGTCCAACACATAAACGACCCAGAGATCCAAATGAAAAATTTTGTGAATTTTATGGTTCGACCAACACACATGGTAGTGGGTTTGGTGGCTTATTTTATTTTTAGTGATATGTAAACGATGGACTGGTCAAAACTTATGTAATGACAGTCATCCAAAATTCAATAAATATATTGTTTGTTTGCAATTTACATATTCGTTGTGTCTTTTGATGTTTGGTATGAAAGGTTAGGGCATGTAAATTACAAGTCAATTCAACAACTTATGAATTTGAACCTAATACCCAAATTCAAACTAAATAGGAACAAATGTAAAGTCTGCGTACAAGAAAAACTCACAAAAACGCCTTCACTATAGGTGGAGCGTACAACCGAACCTCTTGGTTTTAATTCACACAGACTTATGTGACTTGAAGTTTGTACAAACAAGAGGCGGTTTGATATGTCAAATGATTGCTCCTTACTCGCCAGAATCCAATGGAATTGCGGAACGAAAGAACCGAACTCTAAAGGAAATGTTAAACGCAATGTTGCAAGAATCTAGGTTAGCCTAGTTCATGTGGGGGAAGCTCTGCTTACCACCAATTACATCCTGAACAAAATACCTCACAAGGTTGCATGCAAAACGCCTTATGAACTTTGACATGATAGAGTACCAAAGTACAAATACCTCAAAGTGTGGGGGCGCTTTAAAAATGTGGCAGTACCACCTCCAAAAAGGGTTACTATTGGACCTAAAACTGTTGATTGTATATTTATCGGATATGCACAAAATAGTAGCTAATCTATTTCGGGTACACAAATCAGAAATAGCGGATATCCATACTAATACAATCAGAGAATCACGGAGTGCGTCTTTCTTTATAGACATCTTTCCATGTAAGGATAAATTTATCCTAAGCATATTCGTGAAGAACGAGATGACGGAACGTCTGCACCTGATGCGGACATAGAGGATGAACCTCGACAGAGCGAAAGAACTTTACAGGAGGTTGAACCTTGAAGGAGCAAAAGAGCTCGTAACGAGACAACTTTTGGTGATGAGTTCATAACGACTTTCCTTTTAGTGAAAGAACCAAGAACTTATACAAATTTTATGTTCACATAAGATGCACCTGCTTGGAAAGATCAATTAAAAGTGAGATCGACTTCATTATGCAAAATCATACATGGGAGTTAGTCGACTTACCGCAAAGGTGTAAATCACTTGGAAGCAAATGGAATTTCAAAACTAAGTTGAAAACCGATGGCTCCATTTAGAAACAAAAAGATAGGCTTGTAGTACAAGGATTCTAGCAGAAAGAAGACCGGAATTTTTTTGATTCATATTCTCTAGTAATGAGAATAACGTCAATAAGAATGTTGACATCCATAGTAGCATTGAGAAACCTAGAGATACACCAAATGGATGTAAAAACTTCCTTTCTAAACAAAGATTTGGAAAAGGAAATTTCCATGAAATAGCCCGAGGGGTATGTTGTTCCTTGACAAGAACATAAGGTGTTTAGACATGTCATATACTTATACAGACTTAAACAAGCACCTAAACAATGGCATGAGGAATATGACAGTGTAATGATGTCAAATGGATTCAGCATTAATGAATGCGATAAATGTATCTACTACAAAGACACATCTAACGGTTACATTATATTGTGTGTGTATGTAGATGACATGATGGTAATAGGCAGCAACAAAGACATGATCAACAAAACTAAGAATATGCGTAGTGGGATGTTTGATATGAAGGACTTAGGATTGACATATGTCATACTAGGGATGAAAATCAGTAGACATGCTGCAAGACTTATCCTATATCAATCGCATTATGTTGAGACTGTTCTTGCAAGATCAAGAAATATTCTAGTGGGATTGCGAAGAGTCCCATAGACCCTAATATTCACGTGATTATGAATTCAGGAGATGTAGTATCTCAATTGGAGTACGCAAGGGTGATTGGTAGTCTTATGTAATTGAACAATTATAAAATACCTGATTTGGCACACACGGTCAACGTACTTAGCCGCTACACGAGCAATCCAGAACATAAACACTAGAAAGGAATAACTAGATTATTGAACTACTTAAGTTATACTAAAGAGTTTGGGTTGTATTACGACACTTATCCAGCTGTATTAGAAGGATACAATGATGCCAATGGAATTTCTGACTCGAGAAACTCCAAATCCATTAGTGGATATGTATTCACCCTAGGTGGAGCAGTGGTATCTTGAAAATCTTCCAAACAAACGTTCTTGGCTTGATCCACGATGGAATCAGAGTTCATTGCTTTAGATAAAGTAGCTGAAGAAGCAGAGTGGTTTCAGTATTTCCGGAAGACATTCCTCTATGGAACAAACTTGTGTCGGCAATATGTGTACTCTTTGATAGTCAATCGGCTATAGCTTGTACACAAAATTGTATGTAAAATGGAAAATCTCGTCACATTAGACAGAGACATAAGACCATTAGACAACTGCTCTCGACATGTGTGATTGTGATAGAGTATATCAAATTAGTTGACAACCTTGCGGATCCATTTACTAAGGGTTTGTCACGAGATCAAGCTGTAAAATTATCAAAAGGAATGGGGTGACAACCTATTACAAAAGATGATGCTTGATGGTCAACCCCACTACGTAACTGGAGATCCCACGATGTAGGTTCAAAAGGAAAACCAACTCGAGTAGAATCTAGGTGTGCACTTGAAGACATATGTCTTTGCCCAGTTCCTCAATGATGGCAGTGTTGCCTCATAGGGCATTGAGGTTAAGAGCATCCCCAACAATATCTCTATTTTAGAGAATTTTGGACTTTTGAAGAATGTAAGCCTTGTTTTTGAACCCAACAAATTCTCTATTCAATTCTCCAAAATAGAGAATGAGGGTGAAAAATAGAGTTGCTTCCCTAAATTTATAGAATTTTCCAAAAATTTTGCAGCACTTCTATTCCACATCCTCATGTCAAAAAGATTAATATTAAATTAATTAATTATTTTAAATGTGGTTGAAATCTCTAAAATGGAGAAACTATTCGGTTTGATGTAAAAATAATTTGGAGATTATTACTTTTGCTTCCCCATTTTGAAGAATGGTTTAGGGATTCTCTTGGGTATGCTCTAAGATTTTAACTTTTAATGATTTCATATCCTTGAAATAGATATCTTGCACCATCAAGGGTTGTTCAAGGCCAAAATGAACACAACAAAGAGAACATCGTTTTGTGGAGAAGATGAAATTGCGTATAATTATTGTCTAGGTTTACATCAAAGTCCGGATGGTTCAAGACATCATATTCACCATCTGGTCGAGCAAATCCGATAACTACTCACTATGGGAGGTTCAAATCTGAAACATGATACCGACCCTAATGCAGTGATTCTTCGACTGTACTCTCAAAAGTCCATTCCGTTTTTTTTCAAAACAAAACATGTGTGAGACTTATTTTTATTCATGTGGGGACTGTTGGAATCAATTTTAGTGGAGCTTGTGCTGGAAGATTTTCCCTAAAAAAATTTCGGTGGGCTCCAGCCATTATCAACACCGGAAAATAGGAGCATTAGCTTCACGGTTTTGAGTACTACAATTTGGTATACTCATACATATAAACTGATGTCCAAATGAATGAGAAATTAATGTCCAAAGATGAGTGCATTAAATGCATCTAGGGATAATTAATTATGGAGGAACTTGTCCCACATCGACAATGTGGAGACTAGTGAGACACCATATATGGAAACAATCTTATTGTGGTTAACTAAGTTGATGGAGATATGCTTTAACAGTGGCTATAATACACGTCTCGCTTCTGCCTTCGTAACGATTAGATTAGTTCTAAACTTTCCATGTGTTTCTTAATAATTGAGGTCTTACAAAAGGATCCTCTTATTATTGGAAAAGAGATAGTCTATATATCCGGAGATTTTGCAACAATATATATATATATATATATATATATATATATATATATATATATATATATATATATATATATATATATATATATATATATATATATATATAATCAACAAGCTAGCCGATACAATTATGATCTTGAGTTTTAGGAATATAATTGAGGAATTTTCAGTATCTAGTTGGTTGAAAAATATCGAAATTTGGAAAGATATGTCGGATAGTGGAGAGCTTGTTAAAACTCCTTTAAAAATTCGTAAGACTATTCCCGGGATTCACTATTCCTCATCTTCTACCTTACTTCCAAACCCTAATCCTCGCCCATTTTTCATAAACCCTATTTCCGACCTTAGTGTCCACAACCACCACCGGGTATGTTGTGTTCCGTCGCGCCAAACCCTCCCGAAACCTAGCCTTGAACTAGTTGAGCCATTGCGAGTTGAATCAAGCCATCATCTACATGTTGAGCTTAGCCACAAACAACAAAGTCGGACTGAGTCCTGGTGGCAACCGAACCACCATTGGAGGTGCCTCGAGTTGATGAGCCTAGATATGGCCTAACCGTCGACTACATTGGCCGTTATTTCCGGGAATCGGCATCACAACTCCATTGTATTAGCCGCCTCGCTCCAACCTGCACAAACTTGAACCCTTGCCGTCCAAGGAGACACCTTCGGACTCGCCTTGCACCGTAGGCCTTGGATCTGCCTCTCCCACCGACCGTCGTGCACCATACCACCGGAAAAACCCTGCCGCCACTGCCTCTTATGCAATTCCAAAACCTAATCGGGGGTCCTCAACTTTAGGTGAAATTACACAAAACCTCCCAAACTTCTAAATTACGTTTATGTTCCGAACTTTCCAAATGAGCAAATTCGCTCATTGTTGGATTATTACAGGAAATGGACCAAGTTTATATTTACGAGAATGACCCATAATTTTTACTTTTGCGAAAAAGTGCCCAAAAGTGGATAATTACATAAAGTAGCCCAAGTTTTTATTTTTAGGAAATGACCCATATTTTTTAAGATTATGAAATTTGACCATAATTGGCAAAAGGAGCAAGTTTGTGTAAGTGGACTTATTAAGTCAAGGAGACCTTTGTATTTTAGGACTTCTTGGAATTTAAGAAAAGGGATATAATATATATTTTTGGTATAGAATATAGTAGAAAAATGACTAAGGATGGATTTTAAGGTTTGGAGGCATGATGGCCTAACTTGTTGAAATTTATGAGAAACGAGTTGGGTTCTTCATTCCTTTAATATAATTGGAGATATATTACATATATTGCGACTAATATAGCTTAGAGGCTCAATGTTACGATGCATAGTTTTAGATAACCATGTTAACTGATTTCACGAATTTGGGTATATGACATTTTATGACGCCAGACCGTTAACTAGACTCTTAGAAAGTTCGATAAAAACATTTCACTATTAGAAATCCTAAGAGAGTCTTATGAGCGTTCTCGTAAGCTGATAAATATATTGATAGGTATGTTCATCGTTGATCAGTTATTTAATATTGTATGGATGATTTCATGTAAGGACCGATTGTCGATGAGTTCAAGTATGTCTCGTGGACTAACTTAGCTAGTGTACCTCAAATCGGTGTGTGCTATTATAGTAGTGTGTGCTATGTGAGTTATAATAATAACTTGGATAAGACAACATTACTTTTTTACGAGACCCAACTGTATGTATAACGGGTCGTGGCATCACTGCCCAACTTCAACAACAAACAGGGAGGTTCTCCGCGACTAGTCCATTCAAATATACGGTTAGATGCATTGGTATCACTCCTATTGGTATAAGAGGATGGAGGCAAGGGTCAGGAGACCCTCGTGCCACACAATAAGTTGAATATAGAGTGAATCACCTAATAAAAGACAATAACGAGATTTTATGTGGAAGCATGTTGTGTTTACTTTTAGCATTGACGTGTAATTGTGCTATTATAGTACTTAGCTGATGTCTTATGATTTTAGCTAATGGTTTTACCGTTATGTTGTTAGATTTCTTGTAGGGTAAGAAATTTGCAATGTAATCCGGAGCAGATGGTCAACCAGGTTCACGTATTCATATAAATTAGGTGGCCTTTCAGTTGTTGCGTTCATATATCAAGGCTCTTGTCTTTCATGATGTTAGTGGTTATCTCATACAAGGCTGTCTCTTGTATGCATTCACGAAATTACGATTTTAATACGTTTTTCAATTGTTTTATTTACATCTATGCATTTTTGTAAGATCTAGCAAAATTGTTGTTAAATTAGGATCATGTCTTAACTCGTGACATCTCAGGTTTTTGAATTTTGGAGTGTTACATAAAAAATAGTTAAAACAAATTTTTTTAAATCTAAAAAATAAAAAAATTAATTTTTACAAAAAAAAAAGTATTAAATATTAATCAAAATTGTTTTTTTTTAAAAAAATACTATTTAAAAATAAATTTAGATTTTAAATTTATAAATTATATTAATTTTATTTAAAAAAAATAAAATCCACGTCATACTATTAATATCATTTTTTAATGACATGTAAAAAAACTAATTGACAAGTCATCACCGGATTTAAGTTTCTTTCCGGAAATACAAGTAGTGTTATTTTTAGTAAATATGTTGATAGTTTGTATCGCTCAAAATATTTTTCAAAGCCGTTATCAATTTGGGATTAATTTTGATATTTTGTATTATTTTGGGATATTTTTCCTAAATATTAATGTTTTAAAATTTTATCGGCACAACTAAGTATTAGATGAAATCGCGTAAACATAAACAATAAATTGAAATAATTTCAACAATCTAGTAGTTCTTTTTTACTATATTTATTTGAATTTAATTTATATTTAAGAGGTTCACTCTTTATTGACCCAATAAATGACCGTTTTACCTGTCACTTATTTTCGTCGATTTTTCTCTCAAAGTTGACCCGGTGTTCTTTGGTGCAAAAATAAAAAATAAAAAATAAAATTTTCATTTGTGTCGGATTATGCCTATGATTATAATGTGATAAATGTTAATTTAGAAACTTAATGTATACACATTAATGATTTAAAATCTTGTCTACACAACTAAGCAAGGTTGTCCAATGAATTTCGATGGTCCTGTGTCAACGTAAAATTTTTTTATTAAATTTAAATATTATGTTTTATTAGAAAGAAAAAAAAACTAAAAAATACTTTTTTTTAATAAAAAATACATGAAAAATTGACAATAAAAATATCATGGGCCCCTAATGTAACACCCGGAATTATGAGAACTCGGATGTCACTGGATTGGACCTCACAGTGGGTTTCTACCTTAGTTTGACATTAATGAGACACATACCTTATAACAGAGCACAAATATTGAAAGACAAAAAATTTTTAAATAAACATGTTTAAAAACAGTATTAACGATAACAATGTTCAACAACCGTACTTAAGAAAGATAGAAATATGCAGTATACTAATCTTATTACTGAAATAGAAATACTCCCAAATATGACTCACCGGTACGAAACCTTGTTGGCCACTTCACTCCCAATATCTCGGCAGAAACCTAACTTGCAAGATCTATCAACAAGGTATAAACCGTTAGCTAACAATTCTAATAATAACGAAACTAAAGCGCACACACATATACAAAAAGCGATAAACACCTCAACATGCACAAACAAGGTCCCGGTTATTATCTTTTCATTTGGTGATTTGGTCATTCTAATTTGTTCAACTTTTCAAGGTAGCACGATGATCCTCCAATCCTCGTCCCCGTTCCCGTAAACCAACGAAACTGGTTTCAATGCATTCCCCCGTATACATTATTGGACTGATCGTGGGAGCCTTCCGATCGCCATCTCCACCGGACAATGATGCTACGACCGTGATAATACACTTGGGTCTCTCTTTAATAATAAAGGTGCACTGGTCTAGTTGGTTCAATTATTTAACATACGATGCACGTACTACCCTAGTATGCACTTAAGATTAATACTGTAACTAAGTGAGTCTGATGAACTCACCTTATCCGTACTAGTCTCAATAGTTATTCTTGATCTATAGTTCTATCATTATCATAGTAGGATATCTAGCATCACTACTCTTATCATTCCCTACGACCTAGGTTTCGCGTACCTATACGTCCATTTTAATATTCCGTATCATCACGTCATTCCGTATGTATTCCCGTCTCAATCTTAGTGTTTCCTCAATTCCACAATTCCGTAAGAATTATTCATTTCTACTTATCGTTCAACAACCGCAATTATTCCATCATCTCATTCGTTGCTACAAAATTCCATTCTAACCTCCGTACATTCTAATCCGGTCTAATTCTCTACCGTTTCCGCTATTTTATTCTATATCTAAATATACCAATCTAATTATAAATTAAACGGAAAATAGGTTGAGGGTTCAAGTCTCACCGTAGGCACCGGGTAAGAGCTTGTGTGGAGACCCGGGTTCGAACCCTCTTACAACCAATAGGCAGTGAATTTAGGCATGCATGAGGTCGGCAATTCGATCTTTGGCGATAACACAAAATGAAAACAAACGTAATGCAAGGTAGCAATCGGTTGGGAGTTCGAAACTCACAAGGAACAAGTCAAGACGGCGTCGGCTGGCCACTGGTGACAACAGATGGAAAAGAGAGATCGTTTGTAGACCAGGTTTCGATTCCTGTCCAAAGAAACAAAAGCTAACGTCTCAGTTCAAAGGTCGAAAGTTCAACATTCACCAGAAGAAGAAGAGAGGCAGGGCAACAAGATACTAAGAGCGTGGAGATTCCCGTTCGAGACCCACAAGCAACAACCTGTAACAATTATCTCAAGGTCACCGTCTTCGGTTTCGAGACTTGAAGGGGTCAACACACCGATTTAAATGTCCTTCATGTTGGAGTTTGAAACCCGATCTCGTGTCAAGGAGAGAAGAGCCTATTGCCGGTATATATATCGGAAGGGGAGAAGAAAGCTTACCCCACACTGCGAGAAAGGTGCTCGTATGTTTCAGCCTGGGAAATAGAGGTGGTGCAAAGTTCGATGGCGGAGCCTTCCCTTCTCCGTAACCACCCGAGGATAAGCGTAGAGAGTCGACTCACTGGAGTCCGTGGAGAGAAGGCGAAAGAGAAGAGGAAGGAAAGGGCGGTTTAGTTGTTGGGTCGACCACATTAGGAGGTGGCAATTTCGACCGGCTACTATGGTGATCGGTAGGAGGGAGTGTACGGTGTTGACGTCGGGATTTGGAAGGCATGGAGGGTTGCGATGAAGGTTAGGGAGGCAAGATCTAGTCAGGGACGGGTTGGCTTGGTCTTTAATGTCCGATTTCAATGGCCTCAATCAATGCCAACGTCCATCTTCAGTGTCGGCTTCGTAATGTCTTCTTTAGCTTCGTAATGTCGGTCAAGCGTGGAGTGAAGGCGGGCGGAAGGAGGTCGACGAGGGAGAGGTTGACTTCTCTTGCTAGGCCCATAAGGAGAAGGAAGGTACGGTATTGGGCCTTTGTATGGCCGGCCACTACTTGTACCCAAAGGAGGGGAAAGAGCGCGTTGTCACTTGGGCCTTGGGAGGTCGCCTGGCCAGTTCAGATCCGTCAACCAAGGAAGAGGACTTGGTTTGGTTTATACTCGGTTTTGTTCGATTAATCCTGTAAGTATATAATTCGGGTTTTCAGACTAATTAAAATAAATTCTAAAATTTTCCTGTTATTACACCTAAAAAACTGAGGTTTTGTGTTGTTGGGCCGAATGACACATCTTGTTGAACGGGCCTGCAACTAAGTCTTAGATAAAAACGATATACAATAAACTTAAATAATTCAACAAACTAGTAGTTTCTATTACATTGATTAAAATTTAATTTACATTTAAGAGCTTCGCTCTTTACCGATGAGATATACATCTATTTCACCTACTATCCATTTTCGTCGATTTTTCTTTCAAAGTTGACTCAGCGTTCTTTGTCGTTTATCAAATTTAGGATCATGTTTATCTTTTTCACCGAATCCGATACCAACGGATTCACTCCCACCCATATTCATGAATATTCCTTAAATTTTGACTCATTGTTTTAAGTCGGTTAGTTAAATTGACACTCCTACCAATCTCCCCTCTGCCCACTTTTTCCATTATTTAAACGAGTGAACTCAATTTTTATGTATGTACAGTTCCATTTTTCCTTGTCTCCTTCACCCTATCTTCCTGCTCAATCTTTTCCTTTATTATTTTAATATTTACTCTGTACGAAACAGAAAAATAAAAAAAGCCTGGTGATTGTGTTGTGTAGTGTTGTGCTGTTGCGGGTTGTGTATATCATGAATCATGACACTGTGAAACCCAACAAATCATAGCGATACAGATTACACACATCCCCCATTTGCCCCCTTACACACCACCGCCCTCGTAATTCCGTAACAAGCATTCCTTCCTCACCTTCTTAATTTCCAAGCCTGAATTCAGGGCCAAGCCTGGTTTTGGGCAAAATCTTCTTGCTTTTTTTGGCCGTTTCAGTCACGAATTTCATCACGTCTCGTTATCTGGTGTCAATTTCGTTTCTGCGGTGCTTATAATGCGATAGTTTGTTTCGAAATTGTGAGAGTGTTTTTGAAAGGGGTTTTTGAAACAATGTCTGATTTTGTGACTGAAGCAAGACCTGGTGGTAATGGTAATGGTAAGTACATCTTCTGGATTTTTTTTTAGGAAATTGATTCCAATGTTGCCTTAAAAAGCTTGATTGATTGTTTTGGTACTGAGTTCAGTGGCTGATGGACTGTACGGCGAACTATGGAGGGCTTGTGCTGGGTCGCTTGTTGAAATTCCAAAAGCAGGGGAGAGAGTTTACTACTTCCCACAAGGTCATATGGAGCAAGTAAGATTTGGTTTCTTCTTATTTTCTATGTAGTTTGTAAGCATAATTTGGGGGTTAAACTATTTTTTATTTTTGATTTCAGCTTGAGGCTTCAACACATCAGGAGTTGAACGAGAGCATTCCATTGTTCAATCTTTCTTCGAAGATCCTCTGCCGTGTTGTTAATGTAACTTTTCAGGTAATTTAATTTACTCATCTGATTCTTCTGTCTAGATGTTACTGTTTATGGGTTTTTAGTATTTTTTTTTAGTGGATTACTCTACTAATATTGTGTTTCAATGTGGTTTTGTGTTGTAGGCTGAGCACGAAACAGATGAGGTCTATGCTCAAATTACTCTTGTTCCTGATCCAGATGTAAGGATTTCAAAACTAATTTGTGTGGTTTCCAAATTTTGCCTTTGTCTAGTTTCTTGATTTTTGAATATAGGGTTTTTAACAATTATAGTTGAATAAATTTTGTACAGCAAACTGAGCCTGATAAGCCTGATCCGAGCCCTGTTGAGTCCCCAAGACCGACCGTGCACTCTTTTTGTAAGGTCTTGACTGCTTCGGACACGAGCACCCATGGCGGTTTCTCGGTGCTTCGAAAACATGCTAATGAATGCCTTCCTCCTTTGGTAATTACTGAATTAGATTGTTCTGATTACTATGTCTGTCTGTCTATTGGAGAATTTTAGTGTTTTGATCTGTATGTTTTATCTTAGGATATGAGCCAACAAATCCCAACTCAAGAACTGGTTGCTAAGGATCTTCATGGTTACGAATGGCGGTTTAAGCATATCTTTAGAGGTATTTTTTTATTGGTTTATAAAATTACAATTAATGTTTGGCTACATTTTGATTTCCTTTTTTCACATTGTTCCACAGGCCAGCCAAAGAGGCATCTACTGACCACCGGATGGAGTCACTTTGTTACCTCTAAGAAGTTGGTTGCCGGTGATTCGTTTGTCTTCCTCAGGTGAATTTTTATATTCTTAACTTACAGATATCTCCACATTTCAATGACATAACATTTTATTCGAATCTAATTTGAATTGACTGTGTAGAGCTGAAAATGGAGATCTTCGAGTTGGTGTTAGACGCATGAGCCGCAATCAAAGCTGTATGCCATCATCTGTGATCTCAAGCCAGAGCATGCACGTGGGAGTACTCGCTACTGCTTCCCATGCTATTTCGACTAATACCCTCTTCATGGTCTACTACAAACCAAGGTATTACCATGAATCAGCCTAGGGATTGCTTTGATGTTTGTCTATTTATAATGGTGTATAATTGGTCTTTCTCTACTTGTCTGATCTGAGTAGGACAAGTCAGTTCATTATAAGCTTAAACAAATATCTGGATGCTGTTAAAAATCATTTTGCTCTTGGAATGCGATTTAAGATGACATTTGAAGGTGAAGAAGTACCAGAAAAAAAGTAAGGAAAATTGTTCATAGTTTAATTTCTGGTGTAATAATATTGACTGTCGTTTACTCTCTCTCGTCTGTCCATTTTGATTAGGTTTACAGGGACAATTGTTGGAATTGAAGATATTTCACCTCATTGGAAAGAGTCCAAATGGCGTTCGCTGAAGGTTTAGCTCTTTTGGTTTAAAAAACACATCTAAACATAGCTTGTCATTTGTAGCCATGAATTGAAATTCTATGAGTTTTACACTTTTCAGGTCCTTTGGGATGCACCTTCTTCTATTGCAAGACCAAAGAGGATATCCCCCTGGGAAATGGAGCTGATTTCGGGTCCTCCTAACCCCGCAAACCTACCTGAGCCTATTCTGCCTACAAACAAACGTGCCCGTCCAGCTGCGGAAATGCCTATTCACTCCTTGTCCAGAGGATATCCAACACAGATTAGTTCAGCAAAAGAAAGTGTTCAAATTTTTGAAAATGGAAAGAAATCTGAAGCAGTTCCGAGATACCGCTTGTTTGGCATAGACCTAATGAAACCCACATCAATGAATGAAGAACACAGACCTATTTCACCTTTACCAGCTGATTCAGAATCTGATCTATCAAAAGGTTCAATTGAGAAGAAACAAAAGCAAAGCAAACTGGGTCACTCTGCTAGAACTCGGATCAAGGTAACGAATTCAGCATCATAATTTTCATTTCAGTGAGTAGTTTTCTCTATGAACTAACTTCATCCGAAATAAAGGTACAAATGCAAGGTTTTGCGGTGGGTCGGGCTGTTGATCTAATGGCGATGGACGGGTACAATCATCTGATAGATGAACTGGACAAAATGTTTGACTTAAATGGAGAGCTGAAATGTAAGGAAAAATGGCAGATTGTGTATACCGACGAAGAAGGAGACATGATGCTTGCTGGGGATGACCCATGGCCGTAAGTTCTTCATCTAGCCAATAACGAAATCGTATTTACTGAACTAACCGTGTCTAAGAACTAAGGTTATTCTTAATTTAATCATTTCAGTGAATTCTGCAACATGGCCAAGAAACTGCTTATCTGGTCAAGCCAAGAAGTGAAGAAGATGAACAGAGGCTCAAACCTCATCTCAGGCTCTTCAATGGAGAATGACATAACAGTGGCGAGCATGGACTCGTCAGCCGTGAGTTGAAAAGCGTTGGTAAAAGAATGTCAGCCTCTATGAGTTTAGCCTAAACTAGTATGAAGTAAGCTGAGTAGTTTACTAAGAAAGCTTTAGAGAGTATAGAGTATTCGATTAGAGTAATGATATATGATATTATTAGTAGCCGTTACTAATTACTTGGTGTGTGAGTGTTGTATCTTTCTAGAAAGTAAGAAGACAGTTTATCAGTGTTGGCCCATCTTTGCATTTGCTTGTAAATAGCTTTAATATAAGTTTTGTTGTTGTTCATTGTTCAGTGAATGTTGATCTAGATTGAAAAATTGGACATTTTCGACTTCATAATTTTTATATTTGAATTTGAATTGGGAGATTTCCCTGTGTTTGATGAGTGTTAACACAAGTTTAAGGTGTTATCATATCCTCAAGATGTCATAAAGATTAAAATGTAAGGAATCATCACAAGCTTAACATGTCAACACAATTTTAAAGTGTACTTTGGGCCTTAATGAGTTTGGGGGTATTATTTACACCCATTTACATACCCATTTACATATATAAGTAATTAAGTCACATCAATTAAATCATTTTTTCTTTTTACCCACAATTTTCTAGAATTTATATTAGAGGTACCTAGTTTATAATAAGTTGTATTTATATCCTTGTTTGTATTTTAAGTCGTATTTTGTACTTTTTGTCTGTTTTTGTGTGATCCTGTCATTTGGTATCAGAGCCAAGTAGCTAAGTAAACTTAAAAAATTAATTAAAAATCCAAAAAAATAATTAAAACTGGAGGTTTTCGAAAATTGTCCACATAAAACCGCTCCACATGCAAAACATTTAAATACTGGACAAGGTCATCACGAAGCTGTTTTAAATACTATAGTCGACGATATTGCAGATTTAAAAGTAAGTTTACGACAGTTGCGATCAAGTGTTGCTAAATATCGTGAAGAAATATCTGCTACCTTATTAGCCATAAAAGAAGAAAATCAAAAAAATAGTTCTTTTAATCACAAACGAGATCCGACACCTTGGAGCAACAACTAGTCTAAACCCTCAAACCAAAAAACCTGTTGGTTTTCCTTATAAGTATCCATTTCAAAACGAAAACCCACAAAAGAAGTTTTCAGTTCCAAGTTTAACTAAAAAACTAGAAAAACTAGAAACAAAAGAAGAAGTCGAAGAAGAGCCAGAAAATCAAGGAAACGCTTGATGTCTGACCAAGAGATGAGTTCTTTTAGGAGTGACGAATCTGGTTACTACACTGATGAAGAAGAAATGTATCAACAAATGGGCTTAATTAAACTAAAAGACCTAGAGACTATACCCTTAAGTGAAGTTAAAAGAAAATTAGATAAAAAGATAGGAAAAAGAGTTATAGACGTTAATGAAGTAGAAGAAGAAATAATCCCAGAACAAGAAGTTAACAAGGCCACTAGATCTTGTTATAAAGAATATGAACAAAGGTCCACGAGTCAACAAAACACTAGCCTAAGACCCAGAGAATTTTTAGAAAAAACAGCTAAGTTTGGAGTTAGGATTATGCCAAATCATAGACCTAATAAAAGAGAACTCCTACTTGAACCCATAAGTGAAACCGGATATAAACTTAGCCTAGATGGGGTAAGAAACCGAGAAGATGTGCTAGACTTTTGGAAGAAAAGTATGATGAGTGTCTTAAACATGAACCCTGAATGGAGATCTGCAAATTTCCGAAATTACATTGAGCATAGTCTGTATGGAATTGTGGTAGATTGGTATGAAGGAATCGATGAAGAAACTAAAGAAACCTTAAGAGCAGTAGAACCACCAGATGTCATGTTTAGGCAATTCTGCAAAGTCTTAGAATATGAGTTTATTGGAGACAGAGATGATAAAGAGAAAAAAAAACTAATCGAATGGCAAAGAAAATTAAATACTCTTGAAATTTGTAATATGAAATTTCTAGAAAATTATCTTTCAGAATTCGAGTATTATTACTATAAGGTGGGAGAAAATGCAATTAATCTTCAAATGTTATTCGATAAACTCCCTAAACCCATAAATGAAGAAATTAGTGAAGGGTATCAAGAATGGATAGAAAAATATAACTCAAGGGACACCCTAGGAAATAGATTAAGATTCATTAGAAAATGGGTTGAGAAAAAATGTCGAGAAGTTAAGGGAACTCAACATATGAAACGACAATTTCTAAATTGTTGGGATATGCCTGGAGAATGGGGATGTAACAAAAGAGATAACCAGAAAAACGGTTATGGAAGGAAGTATTATAGAAAGAAAAGCATTAATAAACAAAGAGGTGAAAAATATCAGAAAAAATATTATAGAAAACTCTTTGTTAAGAAAAGAAGGTTTTTTAGGAAAGCTTCTTATTGTCCTGAGAAGAAAAAGAGTTGCAAATGTTGGGCATGCGGAGAAATAGGACATTATGCTAATGATTGCAAAAATAGAAAGAACAATAAACTAGCAGAAGCTTTAGGGAGCTTAGATTATATTGAAATAACAGAAGAAGAAGCTCTTGATCTAGCCTTAAATAATAATAAAGGGATTGTAGAAGTAGTAGAGGAAGATGAGGAATCTGAAACTTCAGATTATGAGGAAGTATGTGAAATGATGGAAGGAGATGAAAATAAAGCTCAAAGAAAAATGGAAGAAATGTTTTCTTTAGGAGAAACAACTACTCTAGCTCAATTGCAAGAAGCTGATACTTCCATCAACGAGGAACAACTGGAAAAAATGCATAGAACAGGGGTTGAATTCCCGATCATTGCTAAAGAACAGTTCTTTAAAAAACAGTTCTTTCCAGTATTCTCAAAGTTTGTATGTGAAGAAATGGTTGGAGATATCGTAGTAAAAAATAATGAAAATCAAGCCACTGAAATAAACCTAATTAATTGGAAAAATATTCAAAAACATAACAAAGACAAAAAATATAAGTACATTTATGTTTGTACAATTCAGGTCATCATTACTCCATTACAAGACTTTGGTAAGAATGTGCATTGCATTAATTTTGTTTGTGACACTTGGCACAAAAAATTTAGTGATCAAACTATTAGTGGAGTAATATGCAATCTAAGTCAAGGATCAGTATCTTGGGTGTGTAGACCCAATTATTACGTAAGTCTAGAAGACCAGTTTGCTCATAAATTTTTAGCATTAAAATTGTTAATTGAAGGAATTAGTATGCACAAAGGAACTTGTCCTTTACAACTTAAATAGAGGGTCATTTATAAATTAGAAAATACTACCAACCCACCTGAAAGAATTCGAATGGTAGAGGCAGATAAATATGAAGTAGTTGGCCCAGGGCAAAAAGTCGTACCAGTCAAAGTAAGACCAGACCAAATAAGTTTAAAGACAATATAAATCAATGCCTTTGAAAATCCTTCTACTCCTAATCAAGGAAGAATTTTAACTATTGATGAAGAAGGAAAAATTCATACGAATTCTCATCCACCTCCAATAAATAGAAGTCTATCAAGAAGTTAGAGTTATAGGCGGAGTTCATTCAGCTTGCCTTCACAAAATCAAGTAAGTGTTTCAAATAGAGAGTCTAGAGAAGAACCTTCCTTTAGAGTAGATGGTGAAATTGCCAGTTTACTAGCAGCCCTAAATAAAAAATTAGAAGATAATAATTTGGGAAAACTATTAGAGAACCTGCTAGACATAGTATAGATCTAGGAAGCACAGGATCTAACTATAGACCAAATCTGGAAGGACCAGGAACTAGTAGTCAAATTAATGTACCACAAGGAGAAGCTTCAAGCTCTAAAAGGCTAATAGGTTATAAAACAAAAACAATAAGTCAACCTGTCTTTGAAGATGATGAAGAACTTAATTTGCAAATTGAAGAATGCTTAAGGATTACTAATCCAAATAGCATTTACATTCCTATCACCATATGCATTGAAGGTTTTAATAATTATGATTTATGTGCATTTGTTGATAGTGGTTGTTCTGTTTTCTTTAGGAAGAAAAATTTATTTCCTGCATTCATGTGAAAAAATGCATCTAAACCAATTCAGGTTAGGATAGCCGATAATAGCATCATGACACATTCTGAAGTTATTCGAGACTTACCCATCATGCTAGGAGGTTATCCATGTTTAATTCCTATAATTTGGGCTACTGAACAAACATCACATGATATGATAATAGGAAATAACTTCCAAAGACTATATTCTCCATGTACTCAAAGCTTAGATGAAATGATATTTTACTATTAATGGAGAAAAAGCTAAGGTAAAAAAGATGAAAGAAGCATATACTCATCAAAATATTGAATTTACGCGCAGTAAGCGTGGTGAGGAATATATTGTTCCTACTCAAAAAGAATTTGCACTTTCTATAAATGAAGTAACTCTTAAAGAACAAATCTTAGAGCAATAGAAAGAATTGTGCAAAGAGTTATATTCTGAGAATCCTTTAAAATTTTGGGACAAGGACAAATCATTTGCTAAGATAGAGTTAAAAGAACAAAAGACGGTCATTAGAGTTAAGCAGATGGTTTATACCTATAAAGACCAACAAGAATTTAAGGAACAAATAGATGAACTACTTAAGAAAAATCTGATTAGAGAAAGTAAGAGTCCTCATTCTAGTCCTGCATTTATGGTTAGAAATCATGCTGAGGAAAAAAGAGGTAAAGCTAGAATGGTGATCAACTATAAAAAGTTAAACGATAATACTGTCTTTGATGACTATTATATCCCTAATAAAACAGTCTTATTTAATAGAATCCAAGGAGCCACTTGGTTCTCTAAAATGGACTGCAAAAGTGGATATTGGCAAGTTAAGATGGGTAAAGATAGTATTCCGTTAACAGCATTTAGTGCACCTCAGGGACATTATGAATGGTTAGTTATGCCCTTTGGACTAAAAAATGCACCTCAGATATTTCAAAGGAGAATGGATAAGATTTTTGAAAACCTAAAACATTGTTGTCTGGTTTATATAGATGATATCTTAATCTTCTCTAAAACACTAGAACAACATATGCATGACCTTAAGGTTGTAACGCAGAAATGGATAAATCATGGCATCATCTTAGGACAAAAGAAATGCATCTACGCTGAACAAGAAATAGAGTTCCTTGGGTTAAAAATAAAAGGTGGAGAAATAGTATTGCAAGAACATGTTCTAGAAAACATAGAAAAATTTCCATATAAAATAGAAGATAGAAAGCAACTAGAGAGGTTTCTAGGATGTCTCACATATGCTTCAGACTTTATCAAGGATTTAGCTAAGCTTAGAAAACCTCTACAAGTTAAGCTTAAAACAGAACAAATTTGGACTTGACCAATCTGGACACTCAGATAGTTCAAGATCTTAAAAAACGTTGTAAGAAGTTACCAGTTTTAACCTTACCCAATGCGGATGATGATCTAGTACTTGAAACTGATGCAAGTAACTATCATTGGGGAGCTATCTTAAAAATTAAAAAAGATAATAAGCTCTGCAGGTATAGTAGTGGAAGTTTCAACAAAGCCGAATGCAATTATACCACTATGGAGAAAGAAATACTTGCTATCCTAAAAGGGATAGATAAATTTATAATTTTTCTTGCTCCAAAACATTTCACTATCAGAACTGATTGCAAAGGAATATTAGGTTTTGTTCGTAATAATCTGAGTAACATGAAAACGCAAGGGAGGCTCCTGCGTTGGCAACTCACACTTAATCAATATTCCTTTGACATTGAACATGTGCAAGGATCAAAAAACTCTTTGGCAGATAGCCTAACTCGAGAGCTTGCGTATGAGTCTTCCCAAGCAATCGATGGCATCTCCCAGTTGGTCGAAAAGAAAAACGATAATTGGAAAACTATACAAGTCCCAAGGGACAACAGACGACAAAGACGAGTTGGACGAAATGGTACAGTCTGCCCTCTTGATGCCAATAGAGGAGGCAGACAAGGAAAAATATAAAGAAGAAACTGATTATCATCTAAGATGGGTTTCTCCTCTTAGTTATTATTATGTTAATCTTATGCAAAAAATTTCAGAAAAAAGATCTTGAAATGGTTTGATCCTATCTTGCGACAGAATGACTCGGAGAATTCTGGAGCTGGAGATAGTTAAGTTCATGCTTTGCCTTCCTTTTGATATTCAAGAAAAGATGAGAGGCTACTGGAAGTACAGAGAGTTTCCTAGCTGGTATACTTATGTGATGAGCATTACTGAATGTCCATACTACGATATTTACCATGAATGGAGTACCATGGCACACGGATTCAATAGATCTGGCATGAAGGAATTAAGTTTGCCATCAAACCCAACTAGAGAAGAAGACATTCTATATGCTTGGGATTATGGGATGTGTGACGGTCTATTCGGAAGCCTTCCATCACCATGGAGTTCACTTAGAAAGCATTTTACAAAATTCCAAAACTATGTGTTCAACAGGGCCGGGAAATGGAAAGGATCGGGGCCCCTATTTTATTATATTCACCCAGTAATTATGGAGGTTGAAGGAGGAAGAATTAGCGCACCACATTACTTAATCATATTCAGAACACATGCAGATCAGTTCTCTAAAGATCCAATCTTTGTAACTCAACCCACCATTAAAGATCATATCCAAGCCAGAGGAACCGGATTTTTCTACATCTATGAGTATATTAAGCAACACATGAAAGAGAAGACTAGTACTATATTCAAGATTGGTTTTACTACGGTGGTAATTCCTGAAGTTTTACGACCATATTTCTCAGAAGCCATCGAGTCCTCCGATTCAATTTCAGACTACATAAAGGGCTTAGAGTTGGGAACATTCATGTCTTCAAAATGTTAAGATACTTTCTACGACACCCTATTAAGTTGGGATGAAGAATATGCTAAGAACATTTATGATGCCATTAATGAGGATTGCGAAAGTGATTACGAAAACAACATCGGAGAAGAAGGAATGTACAATATCAATAATTGCATGGATTAGTCAAGAAACATCATCATCACAAGCCTGAAGGAATCTCGTGAGTGTTGTGTCAGAGTCTGTCACTTTCTTTCAGCTTTTTCTTTTTCTTTTTGAATTATTGAACGTTGGCACTGTTAGCCATGTGAGTGAGTCAGAGTCACTAGTGTGTGTCGGGGATAAAATGGTAATAGAGCAAAGGCATGCAATGCCTCCCCGCCTCTATAAATAAGACCCCTTGTGAGTGATTGTAAGGCATCGAAAGCCATAGAGTCTAAGAGTGAGAAACACCAAAAACTAGAAAGAGAAAGAGAAACGATTTTGAGCTTACAGAGAAGTGGTTCCTCCTCTCTAAATCAAAACACTTCGATGGATCTTTCTAGCTTGAAGTGTTTGAAGTGAGTCAAGTCTTTAATTTCCAGTGTGTTTGAGTGCTTGTAATCCTCTTTCAAATTCAATAAAAGTTTGTTTTTAAGTCAGGGAAAGCTACTTAATTGAAAGCTATGTTTTGAATAATCTATTTTGTTGATTACATTTCCTCCATCCTCATAAAAGAGAGATTTGAGTGAGAGACTACGGTCTGAGGTAGGAAACGAAACAGATTTGCGTTGTGCTTGGGCTAAGGTCGTCCTGGTTGAGGATTAGCAACCCCTAGAAAGCCGGAAGCTACAAGAACACCGGAGGTCCAGTGATATTACGTCCAAGTAACGGTCAAAACTCTCTCATTTAATTTCTTAATTACGGAGCATGGTGGGCATGTGATCATATAAAATTTATTATTCATAATATAGTTAGTAGATTATAGTAGCAAGTACCACATAAAGTCCATAAATTAAAACAAGTGTGTCAGTTTGGATAATTGTGTGCAATATATAAAATTGTGGCTGAAATCTGTAATTTAACTAAAAGTAGGTATAAAAAGAAAAAAAGCAAAAAGCTAGTACTATTCATTGATAGTGACTATTTTGGGACGTAAATAGTAAGATTCATGAGTTTATGAGCATTATGGCTTGATATAGAAAGGAAAAGGGATTGTTAAATGCGTTGAAATCAAAGTTACTAACAAAATAATTGTTGCTCATTGAGACTACGCGTCAGACATGAAAAGTCGGGACTGAATGATTTTATGAGCATCATGATGAGACTATGCGTCAGACATGAAAAGTCGGGACTGAACGATTTTATGAGCATCATGATTGAATACAAAAAAGAAAGGGGCGCTAATTACACGAGATCAAAATTAATAAATATATAATTGTTGTGCATTGAGACTACGCGTTTATTATACAAAAGTTTATGACATTGATAGCACAATTCTCGATGTGCTTCAGGTCGGAATTATTGATTTATTTTTTTGAAAAAAATGAAGAAATTTAAAAAAGAAACGATGACGTGCACTAAGACTATGTATCATTGTTAAATATCTGACATGTAGCCTCAATAAGCGTTATTTTAACACTAGTAATTCCGACGTCGTTTATTTAGCAATCTAGAAAAGAAAACAGTCAAAGGAAAATAAAATGTAATTGAAAATGATTATAATTGTTTCACCTATAAAAGTAGGTCTAACCTTCCATTTTAAATACCAAACAAATTGAGTTTTAAAACATGACACAGTTGATTCCATATTGAAAGTGACTAGATCCAACTTGGACTTGTCTTCCAAAATTATGTCACAACTAGTGGTGTAACATTTCCTTTAAACATATTCAACAAACATCACATTTCTTCGACCACGAATGGGGTTCTCATTCATCAACCCAAACAAAAAATCAATCGTTAATGTTGAAAGTCTAATGTGAATCCATATTCGAATTTGAGTTTTTGTTAGTACTACTCCAATTGAATATCCTGTTAGCATAATATGATGAATTTTCAGTCTTATTTACGTCTTATCTAAATGAAGTAATAACGTTATGAAAATTATGATTTTACTATTTAGGTGTTTATTTAGACTATAGATAGATTTTTTTTTTTACTTTTAAACTATAGTTTGTAAATCTTTACCATCAAAATTTCTAGTTGAATCACATAATGGTATCATCAATATGGATGTAGAAACACTATTTTATATTCATCTTACGTAGCTCTAAATCAAAATGAATCAGAGTTGTCATTATTGTCCTAAATGAATATGAAGGAAATATTTATTTAAAGTTTATACATTCATTTTGATTGAATTTTTTTAAAACCATGTTGACAACACAAAAAATTTCAAACGTCATCATCCTTTAAGGATTTCATATTCACCCCATAGCAATTTTCAGAGTTGATAATTATAATTTTGGACAACCTCGATAAGATCCAGTGAATCATCAATTGATGTGCATACTTTATCATTTTGTTCCATATGATACGTGATATAACTTTGTCATATCTCAACCACAAGAATTGTATGTTCTACAAGATATAATGTGTAATTATCAAAGGTTAGATATCTCATTTCTCAATAAACTCCTTAATGATAATTCTTAAGGTCATTGAGTTTGCTCGATATTAGGAACCTTAGTCTTGTCATAAACTTAATATATTTCTTAAAATGATTAAGAAAATACTTTCAAACTGTTTTCGATAACAACTTTAGAAAGAGATATTTAACAATTTTTTAAGGGATAATTACGTCAACAAGGATTTTCTTCAATTTCCCCCCTCCAAACTTTACATCCTCATGAAAATTTTGTATTTTCGGTTTGAAATTAACATGCAATGAAAACATAAAACTTAGACTCCAACAAAAAAAAACATTCATACTTATAGTGGTGCTTGAACGTAGTCACCAAGTGTTTTTAACGATCAAAGGACCTTCACAAGAAAAATATTCAACCCCACAAGTTCTCATCTTTTCTTGAGAAGAATAAAATGGTATTCATAATGATAAGAGGCCCTTCACAAGAAAAATATTTTCACATCTAAATGATTATCTTCTCTTTGAAAGATTCAAAATTTATAGGAGAATGAATGTTTTATCCTTAATGTAAGGTTAGAATCCGTACACCTAAAATAATATACACCTTATTATTCAACCTCACAAGTTGTCATTATTAGGGGTTAAACTTTAACTTAAGTAAGCATATAAATAAATAAATTTACTAAAAGAGAAATGAAATTTATCATTCAGCATATGAACCATAATCAATCAAATACAAAGATGAATTGTACGTCCCATCTCAAAATATCAACTACACGATCAATATCAAGTATTTTGACGTTAATATTAACTACTAGTGATACTCTTCATGCGATAATCAAGCATTGAAAATAATCCATGAACAATAATGATATTATCTTTGGATAAATTATCATCCTTGTGCACAAGTTTACTATCATATACATGAGCGTAAGCCAACCAAGTTTTTATAACTCGCATGGACCAACATAGACATAAGATTTTAACAATTCTTAATGAATAATCACTACAAGAGAGATCACATTGGTGACATCATATATCAACTATTTTACCGTAAAAGTTAAACTTGTACAATTCTGTAACACCCCAAATCCGTAGGACTCGGAGTGCTACTGGGCTAGGATCTCACAATGGATCCTGACCCTAGCCTGACAACAAGTTCACTGAATCTTACAACAAGGCACCGATAGATTAAATACAAAACATCAAACTGTTATAAAAGTATCAAAAGGTTTATACAACGCTGCTGAGTACAAACAAAACATAACGTATATACATGATCAAATTATCCCGTAACCCACGAGTATGACCCCAGTGTACGGAACCCTCAGCAGATCACCCCTCTGGATCACTCTGCAGCTCTACTAACCTGCAAAGGATCTACAACACGGTATAAAACCGTTAACTAACTATACACATATATAAGAAGATGCTAGAGCACAATCACATATCAAATATAATAAACACTTCAGCATGATATCAAACATTTACCCGGTTTATTATCTTTAATAAGTCGAATCACTTAATCGTATAAATAGATATATATGAAGATAGGTGACACGAGGAATATAATCCCCGCCTCTGAGTACTCTATCTAGCTGGAGTAGTATCAGCACACCTCCCGTGTACCCTGTGGGAGTGGTAAGGGTCCTTCCCGTATACCAGATCTGGCCTGACTACAGAGAACCTCCCAGACTCCACTACGGGATGAAAGGGAAAGGTTATCACGGCCACTACAATGGGCGGTCAGTATAACATAGGTCGGTGACCATAATAACACATGCTATAAAGCATAAAACACACACACCACTCAAGCATACATCCAATATAAGGATAGTAGCTAAGTAAGTCCTATGGACTTACCTCGATCTCAGAAGTAACTCGCTACGAACAACTCTCAGAAACGTCCACTCCAAACTGGAGGACAACTCAGCCTATACAAGACACACACACACACACATATATATATATATCACAATCCTATCACACAAAGGGGTCACACCTAGACCCAAGGGATCCATAAGGGATCATATCCAACTTGTAACCTCAAAGCCGTAACCGGCATATCTATATCATACTCGTCAACATCCGAATTCTAGCATGGTACTAAGTTCCTCATACTAGAAAGGAAAGGAACTACCTAACTATAGGTAGTCCCGGGACAAGACGCACCTGCGTGAACGGAGGACGCAGGGGCGGAACGCAGGAAACCGCGGGTGCGGTGGCCCTCAACCGCGGGGGCGGTGACAAGGGTCGCTGGCAACGCAGGCACGGCGCGGGCGCTGCGGCACAAGGTCCGCAGGGGCGGTGACTTATGGCCGCGGGGCGGCGACAGTGCAGAACAAGATCTCGTGATTCTTCTTCGGCTCTTCACGTGATCAAATCACGTCCTTACCATTCCAAAACCACACACCACATGCACATACACATACCAACCATCAATATCCTTAGCATACATCTAATCCTAAGCCAGAAAGATTGAATCAAAGAAGAAGAGAAGGAGAAGAACAAACACTCACCACTACTAAAGATCCTAGGCTGCAGGGAGGATCAACACACACCAAAGCTGGCTTCCAAGCTCAGCAACATACATCACTAGCATCCACACACACTCTAGCCACAACAAACTCTCTTCCAAACCAAAGGAAACCAAGGCAAGATCAAGGTGAAGCAAAGGAGAAGCAAGAAAGACGTGGGAGGCTGAAGAAAGGAATGAAGATTGAACCCTTGCTCAGCAAGGTAAAACGAAGAGGTAAGGTGAAAGGTAAAGCACGGTCAAAAGAGTCAACAAAACCGGCTGCAGCCGCCGGAAACCGCAGGGGCAGTCCCATGAGCCGCAGGGGCGGAAACCCGTAGGGGAGGCGGTCATGCCCGCGGGTGCGGAAAGGTCAATCTCGGCCCAAAGCCAAACTCGGCTATGATCCAATCTCGGTCCGAAAGACTACGGCTCTTACAAATTCAATACTTGTGTGTTGATTAATAACAAGGAAATTGTATTCATGTTTGTAAATACATAATTAAATAAATATAGTAACATAATGTACAAGAATACAAGTAGCTAAACTCTCCACCTTCAAAGACTCTTAATACTAACCATCTGGATTCTCTATAACAATTCATTTACGAAATATGGGCATACACTCATAAATGAGAAGTATAAAACAAAGTTGGTATGTAGTATATCAAAACACACTTCTTAACTTTATCATCTAAACCTCAAAAATTGGCCAAATAAAAGTGTGAAAGAAATTGAGTATCATTGTTCGTATTTACCAACCTTAGGATCTAAAAAGAATCTAATTGAGAACATTACACTAGAACTCTCAGTATAGTAAATTAGGGAATACATAAATTTTGTCAAACTATAGCTTTCTTAGGACCGACTATCATCCATATAAGCAAAATCCTCTTATATAAATGTTTTAAACAAGATATTTGACACAACTTCGTATAGTTAAATTATAATGGTTTTTAGTAAATGAAAGGACATAATTAAAAATCTAATAAAAATATTATTTTATACCCCAATATTATCACTTTTACTTGAAGAAATAAAAAAGAAATGATATTTGGTTTGATTTAATTTTAAAATTAAAAAATTTATAAATTCTGATCAGAAGATCTATGTGAGATTTTCTCAACAAAATCGAATTATAGTAGAACAATTTTTTAATTTTGTGTGTGTGACCTAAACTTCGTCCTTTCACTGCCTTGACGCTTGGTTCACCCACACCGAGTTTGTCCAACTAATTACAAAATCGTGGGATAAGGTTGTTGTTGTCTGTCCGGTATCAACTAGCCAATACACATAAATGACATGTGTATTCACTAGAAGAAGACTACATAACCCCAAGAGAAGGATCGCGTCACTGTAAATATATAGCAACCCGGTCAAGTCGTCTCTCCGAGGACTATGTTATCCTCCTCTTACTTTAAGAAAACGTATAAGAAAATGTAAGTGTTGTAAAAGAAAATAAAAAAGTTGCAACCAAGTGGTCGACTTAGAACACTTCAAGAGTGGATTGTGCTAAGTCTCCTCAATCGAATCACCCGGACAACTCCAGTCGTGTCATCCTGACAACTTAGATTGATTGGTTTTTTTGTAGCTTTGGAACTTAGTCGAGTAAAAAAAAACAGAGGAATGAAAAAAGGTGAAATCAAATAAGAAAACGACTAGGGTTGAGATTAATTCTCCCAATCCTTGCTAATACAATATTCATACACATTATAATGCCACAAAGTGAGAACTATTTGTTCGAGTGCTCATTGAAATGATGATTAAACGGTTGTATGCATGTAATTGATGACTGCAAGCCTAAGCATGCTAGTCAACTCAACATAGTACCTCACATGGTATTTGCTATTGGTAAAATGCTAGTCAACTACGGTCTCAAACTAGTGATCAATACAAAGTAATCAAACCTCACGTGGTGTTTGCTATCGGCTTGATTAAAACATAAGGATCTATAATGGACTTGCACTACATAATTTAGCATTTAACTATTCCTCACATGGTGTTTGCTATTGGAATAATTGAAGTACTATTCCTAGAAATATACCCGTCTACAAAAATACATCACTAGATTATGAAAATACTTATGAGGCTCATTCATACGAGTCAGACAATTAACAACATATAGGATCATGATTAAAGCTAAACGGACACTCGATATAGAGTCAATGCGATGAAGTTTAATACATTTGATTCAGCAATATTTTCGCTCTTTAATTTACAAACACAATCGGACAACAATTTTTATTCTGCTATTCTCATTTATCCACGAGTGAGAGTAAAAAATAATAATAATATAAATAAATTAAAAAAAAAAAAAAAACTGAGTATTGAAAGGTGAGGCTTGAACACAAAGAAACTCATAGGCTTAAACCCAATAAACCCATAAACGACCACATCATCGAATGGGTCCAAAATAATATTACAAGTTTACAACTCTACATGCCTTTTTTTTTTTTTTATAAACAAATTGTACGTGCTTACCTTACAACTTGTATAGCCCAATTGCAATAATTTAGTGTAGATATTAGTGGTAGCTAGTTAGTAGCTAAGAGATCAAATTAATATTAATATCCAAATTAATCTCCTATATTGTTATATAACTTATATATGTAGGCGTCATGACATGCACTCATGCGTCAAAATTGTAAAACTTACGTAAGTTTAAAATTCATTCCATATTCATCGGCCGGAGTTAGGGTTAGGCTGAAATTTTTATTTGTCGGTATCTCTATATCATTTTCGATATGAATTGAGAGTGGGCCGTCAGACGCGTAAATAATTGTTTTGTTAGAAAAAATACAAGGAAAGATGAATTAGATATGTTAATTTCTAAACTGAATTATGGTAAACCATTCTTGTGTATTGAAAAGACAAGCTTTCGCGAGTAGCTTGACTCAACAGGAACATACAATTATAATCGGTGGGATGGTTCACAATATTATTGATTTTTCTGAAAATATAAGGAGCAAAAACAAATTTGAATCCTAAAAAAAGGTTAAATATGTCAGAGATAATAATATCATTTTGTATTGGAGTTAATATTCATCATATCAGATTATCCTCATAATAATGATTTTTTAAAAAAGTTGTATCTTTGGCCTTGAAGATGACTTTACAAAGCAACATTTTTCCTAAAGATAGGATCAATGTCGATCCACAAAAAATGAACTCAGATAAGCGATTTTCAATCATTAGTTGCGAACCAGCTAAGTTTATGATTTTTGATTATCAAAGTTGTGTTATGAATGAGTCGATTATCATGGTTCTTATTGATTATAACTAGTTTGTGTTATCCGTTAAAATAAAATAGAAGTTTTAGACCTCAAATCCCCGGATGACGGTTTTTTATTATTACGATTTTGATGGTGACTTCGGCTAGTTAACCTTAGTTATAGTCGGCTGGTTAGCCTTAGTTTAATTTAAAAAAGGAACCAGTTTTTAAAACTTCATTAAAAAAAAAACCTTTGATACTACGTTGTTCATAGAGAAGTTAAGGGAGTGTGAAGGTGGTGAAGAGGTTAGGTAGGAGATGTTGATTTTCCATTTGTTTATCCTTGCTCTAATTTGATATACTATAAACAAATTCATCTTTAAAATGACTTGAGCTACAATAAAAAGAATATATTTATTCTCACTAAAATCGATCTTTATGGATGGAGAGACTCTAAGTTTGATGAACACGATTATGAAACTAGGAAACAACAAAAAGACCTCACATAAGTAGATGAAAAAAAAAAAGAATATGAAAATATTAAATGGGAGAAAAAAAAAACAAAACTTATATAAAATTAAGGTGAATTATTTTAAAAGGTAATCGTTTTTTTTTATTTTAATAAAATATATAAAAAAAAATAAAAATTTTAGAAATTAATTGTGATGGATCGAATTTTAAATTTGAAGAAACTTTAATTAATTTTGTTATATGAAATCACCAGTCATGTATGTTGTTCAGCTTATAGCATATAAAGTATTCTTAAAACTGTCATTATACCGTTAAGCCTTGCATTATAAATCAAATCTCAAGTCGCTAGAAGATTACAAATTAAAAAATATGAAATTATTGAACATAATTTGTGTGTTCCAATATTCTTGGAGCTGTAGCATACCAAAAAAAAAACTTGGAGTTGAATTGAGAGATCGATATAATTATATCCGAGTTTATATTAAATGTTCATTATTTTCCCAACATTCAAATTGAGAAATCAATTGTACGATAATTGTTTGACACAACTATAACACTCAGTCACACTCAACCCCCAACCCAATGTTTTTTTCTAGATCACAAACTTTTATAGAGAATTCTCATTTATAAAATTGTATTAATTAGGTTATATCACTTAAAAAAAGAAAAGGCATGGCTTCATGGTATTATTATACTTGAAAGTCGATGAGCTTTATGAATGATATACGTTACATGCATACCAAAAGTTGTCCAAAAATATACAATTAAGGGATCACCCCTAACCCTAATTAAGATGAGAAGTGACGAGTCGTTTGATGACTTGTAATTCAATTGAGATTGATGATGGGCTTATAACATATTTGGGGCATTAGCTGGAACGAATATACATAGAATCAAACAAAGTTTATGTAACTGGATTAGCATAAGATACAATCGTGTGTGTATATATATATATATATATATATATATATATATATATATATATATATATATATATTCCAATTGAATTAGCAATTAGCGACAAATTTACTCGATAAAGGTTGATTAAAGAATACGATATATGGCTTTCACGACGGGAGGGACTTCACTGTATGCCAATTTCACACGCTTTCTCCACCAATTTAATTTCATTTAATTAGTTATCTGTGTATTTCATATATAAACACGTCATTAAAATATTATAATTATTTTTTATCTGTAAATATCTTAATTCTAGTCAATGTTCCAACTTCCTTGGATTGCATGTTTCACTCTCTACAACAACAATACATATATATGCAGTTGGTGATCCATGCTCGATATACCATTCAAACAACGCTTACTTTTTCATTTTTCGCCCTCTAATTAAAAAAATTACAAAATCATGTAGTTTTTCTGTTAAGTTTGACAAACAAAATTTATACTTATCTTGTTTTATTGTTTAAGGAAATAGGGATCGAGTATGAAATTACCACCTCAAAGGTAGACCCGAATATACCCGAATTCGGGTCACACTTTTCAAAAAGATATCAAAATTTTGGGTCAAACTCGAGTCGAGTCCGTGAATTCACCTAAAGTTCTATTTATACCCATCCGCTTCATGCCAGACATGACCCAAGTTTTTATATTTTTGTGAAAAAAAGAGTGAAAATATCCCAAAAAATATTTAAAAAAGTAAGTTTTACACAAAAGTAGAAGATAGTCCAATATATTTGAAGTTTTGAACTTTATTTTGAGGTATTGGGTTCGAATCCTACAATTTATCCATATATTTTTCATTTTATTTTAAAAATACATATAAGTGGGCTTTTGGATTAATGGAGTTCCGGCCTAGACGAACTTGGATCATTGCCTTACCGTTTGGTTCGGGTTGACGGATCGGCCTGACTTTGTCCATGTCTATCAAATGTGAGAATCCTTGTTTTAAAAATGTTTAATCTAAAATATTGTTGTGGTTTAAAACGCGAGTTGGTAGGATCATCTGAAAAATTATTTTAAGAGTCGAGTATCTGATGAGTTAGATAGTCAACCATATAATTTATTTGTCTAGAAAATGTTTAATCTGAACATTGTGGAAAAACTATGGTCTAGTGTAGAGTTAGAAATCATCACCTCAGTTGGAAGTTCCAATGTCCAACAAGCTTAGTAACCTTAACAACATAACATTCGCTTTTAACTAATTTGTAATAGCCAGTCCAAATTTTTAGTGCAAATTTTTTTTTATATTTATTTTTTATCTCACTGACAGTTTTATGAATACTTTTATGTGCTCCAAAACAAACTACTTTACCATGGTGATCTCGGATAACATAGCCAATAAAATATTATATTTAATTTTTTTACCTATCAAATTTTAGGTTGTAGAAGTCCTCTTTCAGTTTATTCCTTTTATTTTATTTTATTTTGTTTTTTGCATTTATATGTACTTATGGTGGTAATCTAGCTTCATAAAACCTTCATCAAAGTAGAGTTCCTTCATTCATAAATTCAGATTTTGATTAAAATAAAGATATTTAATTATATTTTGAATTAACTTAAAGATGATTTTGTTTTAATATATCAAATATCATCACCCGGTCATTACAATTTAGTGTGTGAAGAGTTAAAAATTAAACTAGTTGTTTAAAAACCATGGTATATATTTGGTGCATAGTTAATGGGGTTATGGTTGATGAAGTCATGTTTTTTATTTATAAAATCACTCAACTTCGCATTTCGATTGCGGAATCAATTGATTCAATTTTAAAAAAAATGTTTTTGGTTTGGGAACAAACTCAATTTTATTTTCAGGGTTCAAGGTGTAAAAAACTTAATTTATTTCCCAACTTAAATATAAAATTAATTGACATTAATTTCACACTTCGGGTGTAAAATTAGAGAGATACTAAAGAAAATACATATATTCATTTAAACTCTACATGTTCTAATAAATTTTGAGACGTAATATTTTAGTTCAGAATTATGATATATATTAAAATTTTATGGTAACTAAAAAGTAATACCGACATTGAAAAATCAACATGAAAATTGAAATATAAACCTAACTTGTTATTCTGATAAATAACATGATTTTTATTTAAATTTTTAAAAAGACATATAGTTAGATTTTCCGTTGACTTTAATATTGTTAATTATTTAATCAAGTTAATTATAGTCAATATTTAAAATAATAAATTAATCAATCAAAATGGTTGACATTAGCTTTTCTTTTAAATAGAAAATCATTATTATTCATCTAGGCATTTCAAATCAACTATGAGACCCGATGGATAGATGAATCATTCTTGTAAACTAAAGCTAATTGTTATTTTTATTTAATGTGATGTAACTTTTGAATTGTTAATAGGCAATTATTGAACCATTCCCTCCAACTGCCCAAGTGACAGATGCATGCTGATGGATTAATTCCTGTAATTTTTTAGTAACTATAATACTATTTTAAGATTTTATTCATATACATAATATTATTAAATATAAGTCGATATACAACAACTACTATGTCACGATGTGATTGATTATATCACCCGGATTCTGGAATATTTCTTGATAAATAAAAACTATATATATCTCAAACATTAAGAAAATACAAAAAAAAAGCTTATATTTAATAGGGTGTTAAATCAGACTTATTTTAAACAAATAGATTACCCAAGTGATTTGTTCAGCGTAATAAAAGTCAATTTTCAAACAACAATTTTGTTAGGAAAATGGCCGAAATTTTATATTAATCACGGTTATATCATATTAATCATGAATTAAAAATGATAAAACATGCTGGACCGCAGCCTAATCTCAACCGGTTTGAAAATTTAAGTTTAAAATCTTTAAATGTTGTCTTGTATATATAATTTTATATATTTATACTATAAATAAAAAGAAAAAATTAATTATATCGAGCTAGAGGGGAGACGGGCAACAAGTTGCGCCGCTAACCCTTTCTGAATTGCAAAATCGATTCTCTTAAAAACAACATTTGATGACCTAGGAGACATAACGTTACCGTGTAAGACCCGTTGCACCCTCTTAAGAACCTCAACAGCATCGGGCGCAAGAAAACCAAAAGTGTCAAAAGCAAACGGAAGAAACACATGTTGGTTTTCAACACAAGCCCTCTCATGTTTAGCCACCTTAGCAGAAGGTGCATTAAGTGCCGCCTTACCCACCACAAAAGGCCCATTGCCTAAACTAACTAGTGGAGAAACCCCTGTCACATCAATACAATCATGTTTTCCACTCATCCATCCAAACACTAAGATGTCCGCAAGCCTCAACAAAGATCTTCCCTCACGTGGATCAGTCAAGAAGGTCACAAGAGCCTCCTTCTTAACCGAAACCCCCGCTCTCCTAAACACATCGCATAAAACATCACGGACAAGATCATGTCGATATTTGAAGCCCAGAAGCTCTTTACAATGAACAACATGCTCCCCAAAAACATCTAAATGGTTACGAAAGTTGGGCATAGAACAAGTCCCATAACCGGATAAAGTTGAATCATTAGGCGATACTTAAGGACCGATCGATACTCAACCGGGGACATACACTGCCCAAGCCCATTAATGGGTATGGCAAGAAGGAAATCTTGGCTATGCACTGATTGGAGGCACTTAAAAACCGCTTTTTGTCTCGAGGTCAAATTGAAGGCAACTTCCATCTCTTGTACAATCTTACCGAAAAGAGCACTCGCCAAAACCTGTTGGGCTTTACGGGGGACGGTGTTCTTGACAAAAAATAGAAAGATCGGATTCAGGAATAGAAGCCTAAAGATTGCCCAAAGCTCCACAAAACTCAAAGCCTATATCCACAACTCCACTATCCCGCAAAATGTGGTCCTGAAGGTCCAAAAACTAGGCCCTGGAGGCCACAAAAGCAAAAGAGGAAGCCTCCATAGCCGAATAAATACCAAGACCCCCAAACCGAAGGGGCAAATAAGCAAGCCGTCACTGAAGATCCCCAAAGAAAGGACCCCACACACCACAATATCCTCTACCGATCCACGGAGTCCATCATCAAAATAAGTTGTTGCACTCTCCCCATGCTCCGGATAACAAGTCCTCAAACCAAAATACATCTTAGAAACACCCATACAAGAACGAAGTAGTAGAAGCTCACTCTGCGGGTCCCTCAACTATGGAAGAAGAAGCATCAACTCAACTGCCTTAACTGCTCTCTTCATGACATGCTCTCTAATAAACCCCACGTCTCTACTCACTGCTCCTCCCAACAACTTAACTCCCATCACCGGCCTTGCAATCTCTTGTGGGAATAGTCCATCTATAATTTTCGACCCATCACATGAAGGCCAAAAGAGCTCAGTTTTGCGAACATTGAACTTGAGCCCTGAGCCCGGACCAAACTGTCGAATGATATCAAGAGCCCTAGCCACCTCCACAGACCGGCCAATAATTGTGCCATCATCCAGATACCAAGCGTGAAGGAGAGGCTTGCAACTGTCCGTGATCCTATGCAAAAGTGGGTGCAAGACAAGAGAAAAAAGGAGTGGCCCCAGAGGGTCCCCTTGCTGCACACCAGTAGTTGACCATATGCATCCATCTCCAAGGTATAACCGAGCAGCCTGACCATATAAGAAATCAACCCATAAAGAGATAGATGGACATCTCTCTCTAACCTTCCTAAGCAAAACAGACATGTCAACTAGGTTGAAGGCATTAGAAAAATCCACTGTCAGCATAGCCAAGGAACCATCGTCATAACGCTCGCTCAAAAGCCTATTAACACTGTACAAATAGCCTCTACACCACCTGAAACACCGACTCCAAACTGAAAATCTCCCAGATATTCTCTCATATCCTTACACACTCCCTTCATGGCCACTTTAGACACCAACCGTCTCCATAGAGTACCCACTGCAATGGGTCGAACCCCATTGTCAGGCTTCAGCAACGGTGTAAGCGGAGCCGAAGCCATAAACTCAGCTAAACTCAACGGACACCTACCTCCCAACCACAAATTAACCACTGAGGTAATCGCTCTCAAAAGACTCGTGGCAACCGCAGAACCCTCATCACACATGGCATCTAAGATGTGTTGTGCCCTCAAACCGTCTCTACCACATGAAGTACCCTTGGGAAAGGACTTAATGCATTTAAACGTCAAATCGACATCAACAACGAGGGGTGGTTCAAGAAGGGTAGTGCAAGGCTTAGAATGAGGAGGTTTGTATGGGTGTTTAGCCTCTAACACCCTCAAAGTCTCATCACTATAAGGAGCAACTCCAGAAGAACACAAAACCTTAACAGCAGTTGTAAAATGTCCATCAGAAACCTTACGTAGGCATTGCTTGATATTAGGGTTCTTGGCTAGATTAGCTCCATCACCCGAGTCACAATCCACCCTCACAAAAGGCCTATGATCAGAACCGTCTAACAACGCCCGCACAAGACTCGAAGCACCCTCAACCTCTCCCCAAGTAGACAAGGCTTGTAAAATTTGTTGTTGTTGTTGTATCGACTTTCTATTTCCCGATCTTTTATCTCGCTTGTTCATAGGCCTAAACACCTGCAACGTACACCGAGGAAGCAAAAACAGCATAACCCAAGCAGCTACACACCCTGGCTCAGCAACCACCTTCAAAAGAGCGCCCAACAACGCTTGAGAGAAACTAAGACGGAAACTATGAGGAATGCTTTTAACCGTAGAAATAGGTACACGCATAACCCTCTCCAACAGATCTGCATCATACACCATACCCCCACCATCAGCCACAACCTGATCTCCAATAATGGGCTCTGAGATTCCCATAACCGGCCTTGAGATACCCACAATGTATCCACCATCTTCACCAAAAGCAAGAACAGAATCATCACGGTGACGACATTCGCGACTCAGAGCATGAAGACACATACATCGACCACGCAACCACATCCTGAGAACCGTCAACACCTCCACAAAAGCCACAAAAACATCCAAGTCACATTCAAGAATGCCTCGAACCTCATTCTTGCGTTCAACTGCACCGAGATGTTGTCTTTTCAAATGACTAATCAAGCAAGAGAAACCTCTACTTCCCTCCCTACCATATCCACACCCGTGAAAAGACCTAAGCGGACAATGAAGGAAGCCATTGCCCACCGTCGACATTTGAAACCTCACCTCAGCTTCATATTACAATGAAATTATTCATTGGAGCATTGTAACAAACACTTGGCGGGCACTCAAGTTTTTGTGTTAGATCTTGTCTAATAGACCAGAATATCTGCTGCAGTTCTCGATGGCCAGTCAACGTCTACTGGAATTCAGAGCTCTTGTCAATGTCGAAGTGATAAAGTGGACGGTGGCTTCCGTTCCCATATTGTTTTGCCCGGAAACTCCCATTTCTTCAAGAAAATCGGCAGTCAACATCTAATTGAAAGAAAAAAAATCGGCAGTCAACGTTTAATAATGAAAAAAATTACATGTATAATATAAATAAATTTTCATGATAAATAAAAAATAAATATAGCAAATGGTTTAAAATCGATTTTTTGTTATATTCCCTTAATTATAAGCATGAAAGAGCTTGTCTTGAAAACCAACATGTGTTTCTTCCGTTCGCTTTTGATACGTTTGGTTTTCTCGCGCCTGATGCCGTCGAGATTCTCAAGAGGGTGCAACGGGTCTTGCATGGTAATTTTGTGTCACCTAGGTCTTCAAATGTAGTGTTTAGGAGGATCGGATTTACTATTCAGAAAGAGTTGGCGGCAACTTGTTGTCCGCCTAACTTCTAACTCGATGTAATAATAATATTTGAATGATTATAACCTAAATTTTTAAATATATGCTTAGTTATTTACAAACAATTATAATTTTTTTAAAAAGTAATAAATTATAATATAAATAATTAAAAATAGGTAGAAACATTATTATATAGAAAAGGTAGAGAAGATTTAGAGTCTAAAATAAAGCAAGCATGCATGGTGGGTTGTGCATGACGTAGGATATGATGAGAATAAAAAATAGAATGTTGTGAGTAAAATTGTTACGTTTAGTTTTCAACTTTAGTAGAAATAAAATATGAGTCGAATTGGGAAGATATGGCATATGATTCATATATGGATTGGACTGCTGCTTAGAGTCTCCACAAATTATTCTAATTCTCAAATTAATGATATTAAGAAATTAAAAGATATTGATTTCACCAAAAAGAAAAAAAGATATTGATTTGTTAGTGTTATCTTACGCAATATAGTTGGAATGAAATTCTCACCAACTCTACACGTCGGATTCCGAAATTCCCATATCTACACACACTACTCTTAAATATTCCTTGCCTTTTTCCAGATTCAACTTTATTTTATTTATTGTCAAACATTATAAATATATATAATTAACTCATTAGTTGCCAAATGATAAATATTTATATAATAAGTTTTTCGTATTTCTATTGTCATTGGTTTTAGGATGAATTTTGTTAACCTTATATGTTGGGTTTGAGCATAATGTACTTATATATATGTACGTTCGTATACAATTCTGAATCTATAGTTCGTTTATATCGGACTTTCTTATGGCACATTTGTAATATTATTAAAGACCCTTTAGTAAACTTAATTGTAAATGACAAATGTACTTTCTATGAAAAATTAAGTATTTAAGTCATCTTTGAAACGATTTATTAGTAGAAATATTATAATTTCATAACTAATTTGGAGCGTATAAAAGACAAACATCAAAGTGAAGACTAGAGAGAGTGGAGTCTTTGTAGGGCGTCCACCATGTATACCCCTTCCGTATATATATTATACTCTACCTTTTGCTTTAACGCTCTTTTTTTTTGTTGTTTTCCAAAAATATTGAAGAAACTTGTGGAGAAAAATAAAAATGAAAGGAAATTTATTTTGCGAAATATTGTTTATTTTTTGTTAGGAGGAGGTTCGTTACCCTCTGTACATTTGGCTGCGTTTNCAAAGGAATGGAGAAGATCAAGGGAAGTATCTCGGACATCATCTCGGTCGACATCCAAATTAACTCAATTCATTCAGGGCGAGATTTATCAAGTAGAGAGCAATCTCGGGTGATATCTCGGCCAGAGATCCCAACAAGGGCGACCGAGATTTCCCCGACGCTGAAGAATGAAAAGTAGAGCATAAAATCTCGGCCCGATATTGCCTAAATCGGCCCAAGATTGGTACCCGAGATTTTTCACTGAGCATTGTATTTTATTTTTCATGCCTTTTTATTCATTCCATGCCTTTTGGCAGATGGTTGGGCATAAAAGAAAAGTCCAATTATTTTCCTAAGGAGTAAGATTTGTTAGTTGAGAGAGAAAATTAGATTCCAATTAGAGAGATTGAAAACCTAGAGTCGTCTTCTACCTTTCTACTTCTACTTTCTACCATTGACACATTTTCATAGCTTTAGAGGAAAGATAGAAACTTTGTTTTTCAGTTCGGTGCAGATACAGTTTGTGATACCGATTTACTTCATTTTGCTGGATTTCAAGTTATTAAAGTTGAGTTCATTCTTTTCCCCCTTTTGCAATTTTCATTTTATGCATTGTTTGTTTTTTCCCAATTTAATTGCTGATTTTGAAATGATGATTATTGGCTAGAACCTTTGTGATTCTAAGTTGGATAGAGATTTGTTTATGACTTGGACTATGATGGATTAGGTTGTAAGTTATAATTGGTTTGAATTGCTTGAAACCGTAATGGCTGATTTGGAATGAATCTAGGTTAGAACCTAAGCTAGCAACCTGAGTTGGAATTGAGACTTACCCGGTGATATTCCTTCTTGGATACAAAAGTAGATTGTAATAGAGGTGAGAATCTCTATTAGATTGAATGTGCTAGATTACTACCTAAGTTAGGTAATTCCCGAGACTTACCTGGTAAGGGGTTACTTAGTCCTTAGGTAGAGAATCTGGTTTCTACTGAATTTTCGTCCTAGATACTAAGACTTACCCGGTGCTAGGTAGTTAGAATTGAACTTAGATGATCTTGAGACTTACCCGATAATAGATTATCACTGAAGACTCGTTCCTCCTTGTAGATTTTCTACCATAATTTTATGAGTTATCACGAGTTCAGTTGTCATAAACAATGATCTTGAACCCTTGGAATCCATTTTTCCATATTATTTGATTATCCTTTGTTTGTTTGTTTTATTAAATTGTTTTTGATTTGAATTGATATTCAATTAAGAACATAATAAACCCTTTCCAAAAATATGAATCTTCTTTCCCTTACTCTTTCCTTCTATTTCTTAGTTTAGATTTACACTATCTTTGATCATTACTTGCAAATAAATCCGCCAACGTCCTTGAGTTCGACCTTGGAATACTTACTCTACTTCGTACGATCCATACATTGTGGGTTCGCTACTAACTAAGTATTTATTACAAGTATAAATTTTAAAACCATCCATATCGTGCCTTGTGAGTTTATGAATCTTTATCATTATTGATACGGATTTATAAGGTCATATTGTAGCGAACAGGCCCGCCCAACTCGGTAGTCCAACATAGCTTATTGGATTAGACTGATTAGTCAAATATCCGATTGAATGCAATATATCAAATTAAATGAGATCCGATTAAATGCAATATCTCCAAATTAAATGAAGATCCGGGAGTTATGTTTTGCAGAATATTGCACAGTTAATGCAACATCTACAATAACTCCCCAACGGATCTCCTTCATCCCTATAAATAGGGTGTCATTCGCCATCAGTTTAGACCTCCAAAAAATGCCAATTCCTCTCCTCTTTGCTTCTATTTCTTGAGAGTACAACACTCAACTGGTTCACAGGTTTCCGACAGATTACACAAGTCCGATTCTCAACGCAGTTTTATCCTGAGATTCTTGAACACCGGTAACCGTCGTAATACAGGGTATTTTTACAATTAAGGAAATAGATAATATCTCGTACCTGCAAAATTCATCTCTGTAATCGGAAAATTTTCCGATCCTAATTCTATTGTGTGTTTTACGGTTTAATTACGTATTCTGGTTCCTACACAAACAATCTCCCCCGCAAGGATACGAGATCGGATGTAGTATAATCTGGTATCGAATTTACAAGGATCGCGTCTGTTTTGTATGTAATTAATAGACAATTTTGTTACGTAAAAGAAGGAAGAGATAAAACAAAGTTTTTTTGTGTGAAACAATGATGAAAGGAAGAAGCAATGTTGTTGTAGGCAAATAATGGAGGGAAGCGATCTAAGGAACTAAGAATCCCACTATAATGAATTAAGATGTTGAGGGCATATGTACAACTCGTGAACATTGATAAATGATAATTGCAGGTAACCATCTCAAATACCCTTGGCATAGACAAACCAAGAAAAACCTTCCTTTATGGCCCTTCAGGTTTAAAAGGTACAACGGCCGGAACTTTCGAAGATAGTTAGAAATCCTCAAAGCATAAAGTAGACGTCATCCTTTAAACCAAGTTGTCTTTAATAAATCCAATAAAACAAACTTTACTTTTGGCTCTTCACTTATTTTATCTAAACTAGTTTAAAACATCATTTCTTTCTAAGGTAATTAAAAGGTAGGAATGAATCACTTTGAAAAGAAGTAATATCAATATCTCAATTCATGAATATATATATATGCAAACAATAAATCAAACCATTATATGGATCATCCAATCATTAGAATAAGGGAGGAGATTAGCTAGATGATAGAATATAAAGTAAAGACAATTAATAGAAAAATTTATAACCTAGTTCTAATAGCTAAATGAAAAATCTAAAAGTTGAAAAGCATTATTTATAGGAAAACCTCTAACCTAAATCTCTAAGGATTTGCTAATCTTGTGCAGTTTTCCGGAAAATCCAATTTAGAGTAGTCAACTTTGGGATCAACTTTAGGTACTCTCTGTATAATGTAGTTTATTGTGTTAAATTTTGGAAAAAATCCAACGGTTAGATTTAGAGTCATGAGCTTTTAAAGTTAGGACTAAACTAGTTGGTTAGGAAATATCGTGAAATTTGTTAAGTGTTGGAATAGATGTTCATGATGGCAACTTTGGAATTTTGCATGGATTGTATGACTAGATGTTTGTGGATTTTGATCGTTCTAGCTAAGAGTAGACATGACATACTACATTTAAGAATTTTCTTGGAATTTCAGGGATTTAGTATAAGATATTTATCCTATGTCAAAGTAGGGTACTTGACTTGTTTTTGTAATAAGCTTCCTTAGCGTTTTGGCTTAACTTTTTAAGTTGGAGTAAACTCCTCTCAAACCCGGCATGGATCCTTTAGTGTTTAAATGGGTTGTTGGGCTATAGTGAGAGACTTAGAACCACTCTAGAGACTTTTTTGAGTTTTAGGAAAAGTTAGAGCCATTTTGGTAATTTCCTTAATGGTTAGGGTTTCTTATTCTTTCTTTATGAAAACTTCCTTGCTAGTCTAGGAACTTTATAGAAGTTTCCTAGATGATAGAATATGTTATTAAGACGTTTTTCCGTTTGATCAGGTATTTGATATTGTATGCACGTATAAATGCTAACAGGTTATGGCCGATCAACGATCAATTCAAGTAAGTCTTATGGAATTGCTTAGCGAGCTCTTCTTGTATAAGTGTGTTACTATAATGGTGTGTGTTGGGTGCTTTATAACTATAACTTTAGTAGGATGACATTACCATATAATTAGACCCAAGTGTATGAATAACGGGTCATGACATCACTACCAAGTGCTGCCATGTGAGTATGTGACTAGGGGGGCTCTTTGCGACCAGTCCACATCGTTATACGATGAGATACATGAGATCCATTCCGGTTGGTTCACGGGGACAGAGGAGAAGGACGGGAGACCTTCGTGCCACACAATAATTAAGTTGAAAAATTAGAATTGAATCACCTAAATGAAGATAATAATACGATTTGAGTGTGAGCATGTTGATTGTTTAATTTCCGCATTGTGTGTGATTTTTCTATAGAATGTTATCTGATATTTAGAATTGTAAGCTAACGGTTTCCGTCATAGTTGTTAGACACTTTATAGGGTAGGTAGCTGCCGAGTGGCCCGGAGTGGGGTGGTCCGCCGGGTTTCCATATGTATGAGTTTGGGAGGTGGGATTTCCTTGTGACAAGACTCAGTTTATCTTATTTGGATTATGTTTTATGATCGTTTTCCCTTATTAAAAACTTTTATTCTATTTTCTTAATTTGTGTCTTGTTGAAAGATCTAGTGAGATTATTGTCAAACTAGGACCGAGATCCACTATGAATTTCTAGCCCGTAATATCCTGAGTTCCTAAAATTTGGGGTGTTACAATGACGTTCACGTATATGTGTTTTAATGAAAACATACTTCAACTTGATTACATTAACAAAACCTATGGAGGTTGAAACATATAGGAGGTCTGTTAAGATGCCCTTTAAGAAATGTCCTCTTGATGTTCAATTGGTGAATGCACCAAGAACGCGATACTACAAGATTTAAAACCATTCGATACTACAAGATTTAAAACCATTCGAATAATAACTAGCTTAACATTCGGGATAAATGACTTTTAACAATCGATATCTACTAGTTAAGAGCACCCACTTTCACTAACCAAGACTAATATCGCTTCAAAGTACCGTCAAACATTAAGTTATGTCAAAACGACCACATACAACGAACAATATTAACTTGCTCGATCAATATAGGAAACAAGTATCCAAGTTCCATTTTGACTAAGTCTTGATATTCATCGGCCATGATGACATTTGATTTTGGGTTTATGAGGGGTACTGTTAGGATTTAAGTACAAGGGATAAGCCATTGGGTTGGTTTGGTCATTTTTTATTCGGTCGAGGTTTGGGTAAACCAAGAGGGGCCATAAGCGAGGTTTGTATTAATATTTATTAGAAAAAAACACAGATAATAAATATAAACTTTCATGTTATATCATTATCTCTTCTTAATAAATGATTTAGTCCATGAACTTAATAAATGTGATCTTGTAAAATTCGATAATACTAGTAATATATTTATCACATAAAATACATAAGTTACGGTTAGTTTCTAACAAAAAAAAATATTATGATTATTTAGTATCATGGATTGCATATCTTTGTGTAGTGTCATATGTCATAATTAGTAAATACTTTTAGGATAAAAATACATTATTCCTTCTATCGGGATTTTAGTTTGTGAGAACTATTTGCATTTTGGTCAGAATAGTATACTTACTTATGGTAGTGGAGGGTAACATGTTAAGGAGATAACTTGGCATTTAAAGCGCCGAATAAACTCATGATAATTTGATACATTTAACTTATTGATGTGTATGGGCATAAAAGTACAACCATTGTCGCAAGGGTGCGTTTGAGAATCCATTTTTAGAAGCTTACATGAGCTTATGAACATTATCGAAAAGAAAAAAAAAGAAGCATAAATTTAACATGGAATGTTTGAGAGACCAAACTTATAAGAGCTTATGATAAGCTATAAAAGCTTAAACAAAATTTATATTATAAGATACATGGAAAAAAAATAGAAAAAGCTTATGGTAACTTATTAAATATATATTTTAAATATAGCTCTATAAAATATTAACTTTAAATGAAAAAAAAAACCTTTTTAATAATTTTTCACTCGCATAAGTTTCGATAAACTTCGTCTTTATAAACATCCATAAAGCATATAAAAAATAAAAAGTTGGTTTAGCAAAATACTTATTTCATTTACGGTAACTAATAAGTTTGAGGTTTTGAAATGGATCCTAAATTGTGTTTTTGATAAATTGTGAAATTGGAGAAAGTAATGGAAGAGTAGTTGGTGAATGAAGTTGACGAGTAAATCTCCGGGAAACCATCACACATAGTAAGGACAAAATTGCATTGGCTTTTAAAAGCCACACATGCTGGCTTCGAAAGGGACCCTTATACGACAAACTAAAGAGAACCAATAATATTATGACCTACATCATCCTCCACCTTTTGACGCCTCCAAATTCATTATACAAATATCCTCTCCTAACATTACCTATCCTTTCTTAGGTCTTGTTCCGCCTTTTGCCCAACAACCAAATCAAAATTTTAACTTTCATTTAATCCATTTATTAAGGGAAAGTTAATAGTGAATTATTTTAGAAGTGATGTTAGAGATAGGGTTGTAAATGGTTCGGGTGGTTGTATCACTTCCATCAACTGAATCGTACTGCAAAACCGTTCATCCGGTCTATCATTCACCCAAGCTCCCCTTCACCCTAAATCATAACCGCGGTTGATCGGGATGGGTCTGATTTTTTTCGGGTTCAACCGGCAAATTAAACTTGTATGTTGTAAGTACTCTTTAATTTATTTATTTTTAAAAAAATACGCATATATGGTATTTATGAATTAAAAAAATAGTTATGATTTTTAAACGAGTCGTATACAACAATTCAACAACTCGTAACAATGGTAGTCATGAATTTTTAAAAAAACTATGTCAACAAATAATAATTCAACATTCATCATTTAGCAAACAACATTCAACAAACAAATAACTCAGCAATTCAGTAACACTCAACAACGCAATACTTAGCAGACAACAACTCGGCATTCAACAACAAAAGGGTTCAAGAGTGAGGAGGTATGGAAGCGTTGATTGCGTAACCTACGAGTCTGCGACTTAGGGTTTACTCTTTGGAAGTGTGGACTGGAGGCGTGGAAGTGTGCAAGGTTGGAGAGTGGGAGTGTTCATGTGTAACTTGAGTAAACTAATGACTTAGGGCTTGTAAAAGTTAAGAGTTTATTTTATTTTATTGTATTTTTTCTTATCATAAATTAATTACTGTTCGCGTGAGTATCGGGTGAATGTCGGAGGGTGATGGCTCGGGTGGTGGTTCGGGTGATGATTTGTAAAATTCTTAACCTAAACCGTGACCGGACCATCAACCGTTCAACCATCACCCGCATTCCAACCGCATTTTATCGGATTTTTGACCATTCGAGTGGTTCGGGTTTTCAGGTAACCACTGGTTGCAGGTGAGATTGTCATCCCTAGTTAGAGGTTCTTACTTTTATATATATATATATATATATATATATATATATATATATGGACAAATTCAAGTGAGAACTTCTCATATTCTTGTACAGGAAGTATGAACCTCTAAGAAACGCCTGATTGATAAATCAACGTTCAAGATATATGTCTATTATATTCGCACTTGGTCAACTATATGATCAATTGTTCAAGTGTTAATTTATATGTTCGGTTCTTCAAATATAACATTTATTTGTTTCATTGAAAATTGTTCAAAATATATTCAAAATTGTTCAACTACGTCATTTGTTCAACTATTTTCAAATTTATTCAACTATATGACCAACTGTTGAACTATATTCGAAAATTGTTTAACTATATGACTGATTTATATGCCTAACAATTTTTTGTTAAATACATACATGTTATATTTGAACAATCATTACTTAATCTGGTTGTAAATTTTTCTTACTTTATTCCATAAGTCTCCTTCTCATATGATCCAAACTCTAGAATTTCTTTTCTAATTTATTCCGGTAATTATTATTAACTCATTGTAATTTATTTATTTTGGATCTTACTTGGAATATATTGTGCACTTAATTTAGTATTATGTACAATCTTATCTAATTTTTTTTTAGTTAGATTTATGTATGTTGTTTTAAGAAGAGTGTTTATTTTTTTCCGAAAAGAATCAATAGAAAGAATTGATATTGATTTGATCGATATCTTTGTTTCAAAACAAACGAAAAGAAAATAAAAGATGAAAGATAGATCATGAATCAACTATGTTCATAGGTTCGATTCCGATAGCCGGCTTTTCTTGAAACTAAGAATAAATAATCTTATCTTTTTTTAAAAAAATGGTCAATGAACTTGTATGTCATATAAACTTCCAACTATAATGGAAGGCCAATAAAAAGTTAAATCTCGCAGAACAACTCAACTCAGAGACTTTTTTCATTATTTTTGAATGTTTTTTTAATATTATGTACCTATTCTTTTTAAAAAAATTTTTAATATAATCTACTTGTATAGCTATTATCTTAAATTTTTTAATAAAAACTTCTTTTTTTATAATTATAAATAATAAATTGAATATATATATATATATATATATATATATATATATATATATATATATATATATATATATATATATATATATTCGGGTGAGGAGGGGTCTTGTGAGGTGGAATGAGAATTGAGAAGTAGTTTCAACGATTAGATTAAATTATAGAGTGATGTTCACCGAGCGGTTAAATATTACTAACGGGACAAGGCGAAAGCGCATCTGCATCCGAGACTCGGCCATATCCTTCCGGCGAGATAAGTTTGCAGATCCGAGACTCGGTTGCCATTAACGATGGTTCGGCCACCGGAAAAGTAGCGGTTAGTGGTGGTGAGAATGATACACCTCGCGGACAGTTAGGTTTAATCGGTGTCGGAGAGGGCTCTGGAGGTTCAATGCGGCTGACTAGGGTTATTGGACGAAGGCCGGTGACACTACTTTCCGGAAAGTGGGGGTCGGTGGTGTTGGTGCCAGAAATGCTGGTGGCCCAACGGGGGGTGCATAGGTTATGGTTTGGAAGTAAGGAAGAAGAAGATAGATAGTATGTCTCGGAAAATGTGATACGGTTTTGAAAGGATTTTTTGTAAGTTCTCTAATATTTTACGAGTCAATACAAGATATTTTCCTCAACTAAAAGATACGGTTTAACTCTTCAATTAAATTTCAAATTCCAAATAAAATATATTACTAAAATTTCTTCAAATATCATTATAGCGGCTTGTCCATTTAATATATACCTGACAAGTTCCCAAATTAAGTCATTTATCTCTAACTTAGAAACCCTACAACTTTTTAAAAGAACGATTACGAAAGTCTCGTTCGGACAATAAAAATCCGGAATACTACATGTTTGTCAAGGATATCTATCGGTTATCCGATTTATTATCATCTCTAATCGAATGTATTTGTTGGACATCAAAAAGTAATTTATAAACTTTAAGTAACTTTCACACTCATAAATAACATGTGTTGCCTACAAAACGTTTAAAAACGCTGCAATAGATGTGACATATTTGTTGCCTTAAATACGTAAAAAGTTCTTCAATAGCTGTGAAAAAGAGTTGCATTAGGTAAATTGCAAATGAAGCGGTTTATAACCTAATGTAACATTTTATTTTAGGTTGAAAAAACCGCTACAAAAACCTAAATTAAACGCTTCATTATACCTAATGCAACACGAGCGGATGAAACGGCTCAAAACCGTTTCATCGTATTACTATATTAAGAAGCGATTTTTAGAGTTTATAAAGCGAAATTTGACCGTTTCTATAGATTTTTAATGTAATATTGAATCTTTGTTGGACACAGAAAATACTGCAATCTACTTAAAATCTATATTGGACAACTCAATTTATTAGTAAAATAAATTAAATTTCTCTTGAAAAGCCCTAAGTAAAATAATGAAAGGTGGATCTTGAGCATTCTTGCCCAATTAAAATATAATCAATAATGGATGCGGTTATCATTTTGCATTATGAAAGATGATCCACTTGTGGGTGTCGACATATTAACCAAGTGGAGTTTCAACTTTCAGCCATCCTCTACACTCTGTTCAGTTGAGTTACCATGATTTGGAAATCAGTCCGACCTAACACACAAATATAAAGAGAAAGATCACTTAATCGGCATGACCGTTAGCCGAATAGACGAGCCGGGTTTTGTTATATTTATGTTCACCTAATTTAAACTCGAGTTGAAGTCATGCGTAACCTAGTAAACGAGTCCAACTCGAGTTTTATCCGTAACGATCTCCGAGCCTAGTTTGAATAACTCAAGTAATATAACAAGTAATAACCATTTTAATGTGAATCCGTTTTTTTATAAATACTTCGGACGAGTCTGTGAACTTATCATATAAATAAGAAATTACTTTGCATATTTTACGATTTTGTTCTATTAGTAGTATTTATTAAACATAAATTTTATTAGTAATTTTTTTGTTATAATATTTATATGTTTGAATTTTTTATACAATTAGTTCATATAAAGCATTCATTAGTTCAAACGTTTTGTAGTGTTAATTCATACTTTATTGTATTTTTTGATATTTATACCTTTACAAGATTTATAATATAATATATTTTGAAATTTTATTATCTTAGTTCAAAATTTTGTGTTTCTATAGTTTGAAGATGGTGTAATATTTGTTTAAACAAGCTAAGTACAAGTGAAAATAAAACGAATACAAAGATAGCTAGGAAATAGAATAAAGAATGCATGAACCAATGATTGAAAATACTAGAATGGATTATATACAAGTTGAATAAAACTTTTTAACAAACAACATAAAATTTTACAAACTTTTATTGTAAAAATGTGAACCAATTTTACAAAGTATTTAAACTAATTACACAAAAATATTGTAAGATACTCCAAAATTTTGAAAAAAAAAGTGCTCAGCAGAAAAAAAAAAAAAAAAAGAAGCAAAGAATAATCGGTGGTAAGTTGACAAGTCTATGTATTTTCGTAGCAAAACAAGTATAGCACATTTCAACCTTCTCCTACATACTTTTATACGAAAAAGGACAAATTACACGACGACATTTTACTAGCGAAAAAACACCCGCTTTTCAATGGCGCTAGACGAGAGGGAGGAAAATTGGAACCTGTTTTTTTTTAAAAAAGTAAAAATTCATGGTGCCGGCCCCGTGGCCCGTAACCTAATTTCTATTTTAAAGCTCAATCTTTGTGCAACAACGCCCAACCCCATTTCCTTAAGTACAATCCACGACGTCGACGTATCACTCCTCCACCACTGCCGCTCCATGATGGTGTATCGCTCCTCCGTCGCCGCCCTCGCTTCTCCCCGGAGTAACTCTTCACCACCGCCCTCGCTTCTCCCCTCCCTCTTTAGGATTCCTTCTCCCCCAACGATGACGTTGCTCCCTTCCACGCCATTCTCTAGCCTCCCGTCTCCCCGATGGCAACGGCGACACTCCCCCACTCCATCTCCAAACATCGACGCTTGTACTGTTCAGTTTATGTTACAAATCTTTGCCATGACATTGAGAGATACACTGGCGGTTGCTCCATCTTTTAGAGTTTGCACTCTTCCAAAGAATCCCTCTCCCCCCGCCCTGACAATGATGCTTGCACTCTGCCAATCTTACTGCAATAACACTTAACTCCATATATTAGGGTTTGAGGCGTCGGCGTCGAATTACAAAAAAAAAAAATGACGTTGACCCCCATTTGGTAATCCCACTACAAAAGGTACTCCGGCTACTGTACCTAAGGAAAACCTATATACACGTGCATCCGAGATGAAATAATGGGTAGCCCCCGTATCAAATAAAACTCGGACGGGTTCGTCCTTATGGCTGATCGGCATTCCTCAGCTCAAACACTCTAGCATGGGTCCCTCTAGTCTCAGTTGTACTCACACCACGACCTTTGTCACGACCCTGCCCCTATATTGAACTCTGCGGTGGAGGGTACCCTGGGGCTCTGTACTACGGTTGATACCCCGATGCTCTCTATTGATATTGATATTCGGGGGTGTGAGTAGCTGGTGGTCTTTGACCATTACCCTGAGCTCCAGCAGGGAAGGATCTCGGTGCTGGTAAAAGTCCTCCATGGTTACAAAAAGTAGCCCTATACCTGGGCTTGCCACAGGTAAAGCAAGTAACCGCCAGTCTCTTGCATTGTGTTATGAGATCGTCATGATTGCCATAGTTGTGGCACTGACGTCCTTGCCTGAAGTCTGAGCTCTCAGCGGAAGACCAACTCTCCCATAGGTCGGGCCTCTACCCTGACCAACAAATCCGGCACTTGAACCGGAGTGTCCAACCTTCTGTCTTTTATATGACCCTCTTATCCGAACAACTCTCTGATGACTAGGTTTATCCCTCTCATATGCAACAACTATGTCCTGGTGATCTAAGAGAGACTCACAACGAAATTCATCGAGGTAGGATCGGGTATCCTCCCTTAACTGTCGTGAGAATAAGGACACATATTGGTCTGCCATAGGGGCGGCTGGTCCAAGCAAGGCCAACTCCTCTCTAAAACTCCGGATCGCCTCTTCTATCAACATGTCCTCATACCGAGTCCCGAGGAAGTCCTGCAATCACTCCCTCCTTAAAGTTAAAAGGTAGAAGTGCCCCCTTGTAACACCCCAAATTCTAGGAACTCAACAGTTGTCCTACCCTGTTGGGTGTCTATCACAAGACGGTATAAGCCGTTAGTTAACTATTCAAGCATTAGAAAGTATATCAAAGCACAAACACATATAATAGCGAAAAGTAAACAAATCAACATGCTACACTCAAACTGTTTTATTATCTTTGATTAAGGTGATTCACTTCTATTAGTTCAACTTATTTTGTAGCACGAGGATCTCCCGAACCTTGCCTCTGTTCCCGTATACCAACCAGAGTGGATCCGATGTACCTCACCATATACCGATATGGCCTGGTCGTAGAGAACCTCCCAGTCTCTAGGCAGAGTTGGACAGTGATCAGGTATCTCATATGGTCGAAGTTGGTCACACCACTACGGACTATCCTCCACCAATACTAGTATAGTCTTGGAACAATGTCTTTACCAGCTCCACTTGTTTGTCCTCGGAACGCCGTATCGACTCAAGGGCAGTCTCTACGTGTCTCAACCAGTGCTCCACCTCTAAACCTTGCTTTCCGTCGAAGGTAGGTACTCTTTGATGGTTGAAAGTCTTCAACCACTTATCTAGACTCAGTGTTTGTAGCTCCTCTGACTCGGGTACTCTCTACAACTCTCTCAGGTCTAGCCCTTACCGGGGTCACTCCTTGTGATACCTCAGAAGATCTAACTGGTGTGGCAGGTTTGGAGCCCTTCTACCTCTCATGGCCGCCTCAACTACCTCTCCGACATGTACCCTGAACTCAGTGGCTCTCATCGAGACGCTACCTGAATATACTGGCTAGGCTCTCTGAGATATGGACAACATTGCGGCATCCCTCCTAGCCTCAGGTGTTGCATTCAACATCTTCCTTTATAATAGCGGCCTCAACATCGGTCACTTGCTCCTAAATCGGTGGTGTAGGCAGGGTAGCTTGCTCTCGGCCTTTGGAAATTTGGGTCTACCTCTGCGTCTTGGTACCCCAATAGCTGGTGTCGCCCGGTGAAGAGGTGGTCGGCCTCTTCCCATACTCGTATTGGGTACTATGCTATTACGCAATATCTGTATAAGACGGGCGACTAGTATTAATACGTTATTATTTCTAATTAAAACATAAACTAACTTACTATATTGTCGAGGTCTATGAAGAGGAGTGGTGATTTCTGTACTGACCACCCATCCCGACTATGCATGAAATCCATCTTTGAAATTCATTTTGAAAACAAGATCCCTTTTCGGGTTCTATTTTTTATTCGGCCTTTTTAGAAGATTACAAGTGTCATTGTTGTCAACCTAGACCTTTGATACCCTGTTGTAACACCCCAAATTCGGAGAACTCTAGATGTCACTTGGGTAGGACCTCACAATGGGTCCCGACTTTAGTTTGACATCAATAAGATATGGACCTTACAACAAGGCACAAATATTTAAATGCAAATATCTTTTAAGGTAAACGTATTCGAAAACAATTCTCAATAATAAAAGTATTTGACAGCCATGTTTAACGAAAGGAACTATGCATCCTACTACTCTTATTAACAAAATAAAATACTCCCAAAATATATTCCCAGTACGGAAACCTGGTTGTCCACTTCACTCCCGATTACTCGGCAGAAACCTAACTTGCAAAATCTATCAACACGGTAAAAACCGTTAGCTAACAGTTCTAATAATAAGAGGAACTAAAGCATAAACACATATAAGGAAAGCAGTAAACACATCAACATGTGCACACAATGTCCCGTTTATTATCTTTATATTTGGTGATTGTCATTCTAGTTTGTTCAACTACTCAAAGTGGCACGAGGATCTTCCGACCCTCGCCCTCATCCCCGTAAACCAACAGGACTGGTTTCAATGCATTTCCCCCGTATACACTGTTGGACTAGTCGCGGGGAGCCTTTCAGTCGCCATATGTGATGGACAGTGATGCCACGACCCGTTATAATACACTTGGGCCTCCCTAATATTAAAATTGCAGGTGGTCTAGTTCGGTTCAATTATTTAACATTTGATACACACATTACCCTAGTACGCACTTAAAATTATTACTCACGTTAAGTGAGTCCAATGAACTCACCTTATCCGTTCTGGTCTCAAAAACTATTCTTGATCTACCACTCGATGATCTCAAAAATCTAGTTATATATGTAGTGTCATCTTAGTATTCTAGTTTCACTATCTCGTTACTTCTAGAGTAAGATATCTAGCATCATTACTCTTCTCAATTATTAGCTCCTAGGTTTCATAGACCTAAACGTTCATTCTCCAAATCCGCATAATCTCGTCATGTATCCACTGCTATCCATAAACCTACTCCTTCTAATTTCCATTTTCGCTACTCAAACTCTATATCATTCCAAATCTCTAACATAGTTCACTAATCTATTACGCCAAGTAATTTCTCCATCCAATCATCATTTCCAAGAGTCCAAATCTCTAACTTAGGGCCTCTAGCATTTATATCACTCTAGTCTCGATAAAAATATCTTTATATTATTCCATCTTTAATTTCATCCCAAAAATAATATAACCATTATTTCATGAGTTCAAAAATATTTATCCGTAACTATTCCGATATTAAAAGGTATGGACAAGAAGTTGAGGGTTCGAACCTTCCGGTTGCAAGTAAGTTGGCTAAAGGTATCGGGAGATCTAAGTTTCGAGTTCTCTTGGCGACACCGGCTGGATGGCGCCGAGCGGCCTCAGTCGGCACAAGACAAGATGGGCACAAGGTCACAGGTTTGAGCCCCCTCGGTTGCACTAGGAGTTAGTAAATGGTAAGAGTAGAGACGCATGTTCGAACCCGGTTGCCAACATAAAACACATTTCACACACTCTACTCATAGATCGAGAGTTCGAGAGTCCGCAATGGCACAAATGCCATGAAAGCGCCGGGTTAGTAGGGAGTAGATAGTCCCGAGTTCGATACTCACAAAGTGTAAGAACGCAAGACCTGGCAATGCGAGGTGAAGCACGTCGTCATGGGTTCGAGGCCTAGCAGGAGCACTCTTGCGGCGGGTGTCTACGGGCGACAGATCTAGACTTCGATCCCTGTCACCTATACCTAACATGGTTTATTTTCCAATCTACTTCTCCCCGTGATTTCATGGCTTGAAATAAAGGAACAACAAGGAAGTACTCACTTGTTGACTATCCTTGGTGATGGCATTCTACTAGTTGCTAGGATGTCTCTCTCTCTCTCCAGCTTAGTCTTAGTCGATGGGTAGGTAATTCAGGAAGGTCCGGCGTCGGTTTCTCCTGAAGGAGGGGTTGGTGAGGCTTGATCTAGAGTGTAAGGAATTGGCGAGGGAGAGGTGTCAGTGTCGGTCATCGGACAAACTGGGAATTAAAGGAGGTTTGGATGCGAGTTAGGATAGAAGAGAAGGAGTTAGGATAGAAGAGAGGGAGTTAAGACGAGGGGGAGTTAAGTTGTCGTAAATGCTCGCCGGTTTCTTGATCTTCTATATAAGATTGCTATACATTAATAATACAAAAGTGTCAAAGATCATATGTTATTATCGCATTGAACCACATCAAATTTTAACACATGACATCTTTATATTAAGTCACCTTAAAAATTTTACGTGTCTCTTCAATTAGCATCACCTCTTTATATTAAGCCACCTTAAAACAACAAGTATATAGGACTTGGATCAGTTTAATCGTATATCTCGTCTCGATTTGATTCGGTTTAGATTTCTCGGAGTAATTAAAATAAACTTTAAAATTTTTCGGTTATTACGGTGAATATTTGTTGTTTCAAATTTCCGAAGCTATAGATTAAGTTATCTAGTTAAATGAATCGTTTAGATATTGTAGAGAATGCAATAAAGACCAAATTATAAAATATGAACAATATCTTTCGTAATCAATCTTAAGCTAATATTTTTCCACGGTATGAATCTTGTGCTATATAATTCATTTTTAAATGAATAGAACAATTAGTTAAATTTCGGCGAAATGCGTGGTTGGACTCTACATCAATTTCTTTACATTAAAACCAATCGTATCTGCAAACCCAATCAAAGTATATACTTATTCAACTATTTATATTTTTTCCTTCCATTGTACTGAAGTCAATGTTAATCTGTACGTTTTTGTTGTTGTTATGATATGACTGCAGGAGAAGAAAAAAACAAAAGCTTCAAGCTAGACACATATGTCCAAAAAAATGAAAATTGAATTTATAATATAAATGTTATAAATTATATTATATTTTAATAAAAGTTGTGTTACGACTTTTATCTATAATTTTATAAATATAAATTTTAAAGTAAATGTATAATTTATATTACATTTATTTTGTTTTCAAAAATCAATATTATATAATTGTTTCGTACTACCCTCTAAGTGTTTCTTATGATTCGCTTGGTTAAACTTAGATTGATTCAATTTTAGTGAAAATAAGTTTGTATCGATCGTCTCCAATAATAAAATAGAATAAAATAAGTAAAAAGGAGGGTGGTACAACATAAAGACTATACATTGACAAAATTTTATGTGGCTTAATGTAAGTTTGGCGTGTGGAAAAAATCCGAGGTGACTTAACGTGGGAATGACAATTGACGTAATTTACTTATGTTTTAGTATTATATAGTAGATGCATTTCATCATCGTGATTTGACGTTTATGGCGTATTCAGAAATTTCACTATGGTGTTATCTTCATATGATCGAAAACCAAATTAATATAAGTTAGCATTATCATGTACATATTTACGCATATAATATATATTTTAATTAAAATATTATCCTCATATTTTTATATATTTTTTATATATTTTGTGTACGAATATGATATTCTTAAGTCTTAAAGTACAAGATATATAGTTTATTATTAACTTTTAGTTCATGTATAGTTGTATACTGGATAAATATCAATTTATATTATATTAATATATAATTTTAATTGAAATGTTGGCGTGACATAGTTGGTTGTTTAATGCATAACTTTATCCAAATTGTCAAAGTATAGGTATATTGTGTATACATTAAGTTTCGTTCGTTCAAGCAGGATCGAGACTCGTAGTACAAACTATTGTAAACTAAAATAGTTATATCTTACTAACATTTGGATTGCGATATCAAGATTAAGTGTTATATTATTTTATCATTTTAATTTCACTGTTTAGGATTTAAGTTGCACATCAAAACATGTACTTAAGAGAGTAAGACAAATTAAAAAAAACACAACATGTAGTGTGTCGTGGATTTGATCATCGTGATTTGACGTTTAGGACGTATTCACAAATTTTACGAGGTGTTATCCTCATATGATCGAAAACCAAGTTAATATAAGTTAGCAGTAGCATAATTACACATATAATTATCAATTAAATATTTAAATTTAAAATACATATGTGTATGTAGAAACGAGTATGATACTAAAGTTAAAAGTGTATATAGTTTGAAACTTTAGTAAGAATCGGAAAATTTTGAATTAAACTTGAAACTACCATAAAAGTCTAATATAAATACAATTTGTTTATTTATGTATCCCAACGGATTTCCCGATGGGCTCGGGTTCGGATCGGGGAACGAACGAATACCCCTATCTTCATCCCCGTCCCCGTCCCTAAACGGGGAATCAAAATTCCCCATCTCTTTTACACCCTTAATATGAAGGCTAAAAAGGGAGGTTTCAATCAGGGAAGTTGGAGAAAATCTTTTCTGGTTTTAGTTCTTGGAACTAACAGATAAGACAAGAGCCATGTAAGAGAGACCTTGATCTTTTGATGAGAGCCTTTTGTTGCTTCAAGATATCAATCTAGAGGACAGTTTACGATTAAGTTAGCTTCTCTTAGTCCCCATTATGGGTGGTGGTTCATGACATACCGGTGGGGATGCACTCGGAAGACTCGGCTAAGAAGATGTTAAATAGGATTGGGAGATTCTTGCAATATGACACGGGATCAATAAACTACCTAAGGAAGGCCATGAGAGTGAAGATAGAGTTGAACATCAAGAACCTTGTTCCGCACGGAATGATGGTAGCAAAGGAGAACATCAAAAGGTGGGTGCATTTTCAGCACGAAAGGCTACCGATTATGTGTTATGGTTATGTGTTATGGTGTGGACGGATTGAACATACAATCAAACAATGCACAAAATAGGTTGAAGTTTGTGGGAACACAAAACCAAATCATTATGGCCTTGGATAAGGGCACCATCAACGAGAGGGGACGTTGACAGTAACCAAGTGGAAAGGGAAGTTGCGGAAAGGTGGGAAGATAAGTTGAGAGAGCATGAAGTGCATGAAGAAACACAAGAGATCAACGAAGATGAACACATAACCACAAGAGAGATGGACGGTACAAACAACAATGTCACATTAGCTAGTAATAAAGAGGCTAGGAATGCACTATCAGTTGAGCCACATGAAAATGATGAGCAAGTGACAATGATGAAGTGCGGAACAAAATACAAGAGAACAAGGGAAGAATAGGATATGTCGGAATTCATCTAAAAATCACAAGAGCCGTCTTGATCCTGCTCAATTTATAATAACTATTAACTAGGACGGAAAGTGGAATGACTTTAATCTTTCTATGAACATGCAATTTTAAGAGATTACGTTTGCAAGTGAGTCCCTATTTCAATTTATTTATAAAAAAAAAAAGTCTAGGTACTATTATAGTGAGCAACTCACGTTGTAATAAGGACATAAGTTTTTTTAATTTTTTTATTTATTCTCAACCTACATAAAAAAAATAAGTTAAGAAAATCAAATTCAATGAATAACAGGTTTATATTTGGTTGGAGTTAATTTATTTTATATTTTTATTACATACTGAAGGAGGTAATACTAACATCGGATATTTAAAAACGGAGCAGTACATCAGCTTAAGTTAATGGAATTAATTCCAGTAAAAAAAAATACAACTAATAAACATGCTATACTTTTTTATTAAATTTTTGTTGCTATTTTTAAAGCTTAAATTAAATATTTTAATTCTTTCATATAGAGATTAAGCAATCCGATTCTTTTTTAAATATAATATTTCATTAACTATAATATTTTGTGAATAAAGATTTAATCTTATTAAAGTATTTGTAAAATTTTCACTTTATTTAATTTCTTAAAGAGAAAGAGAACAATGAGTTAATAAAACACTTGTTGTATTGTTGATACCAACTAAGTCCTTAGTCATTTCACATTTATTCTTAACTTTAAAAGTAAGGGTATAAAGAGAATTTTAGAGAGAATTTAAAATAAAACCCTATAAAGGATTTATCTAGGTTCGGGTTCGGGTTCAGGGTTCCAGTTCGGAGTTCCGGTTCGGGTTCCGGTTCGGGGTTCCGGTTCGGGGTCCGGTTCAGGTTCCAGTTCGGGGTTCCGGTTTGTGGTTCCGGTTCGGGTTTCGGTTCGGTTCAGGATTTGGGTTTGGTTGGGTTTAGGGTTTTCTTTTGGGTTGGGTTTACCTTGCAATTACCAATTTGCCCTTCTATTTTATCTTTATTGATAAATAGAAGGGGCCTAGTTTGTCTCTTGATAATAGAAAGGACCCTCTTAGTGCTCTTCTTTACAAAAAAAGGCCTACTTTCCAATTTAACCCGGAAGAGAAACTATATTATAATAAGGGAAATTCCTCATGGTACACATGAGGAATTGCAATATTGTTTTGGTAACCAATACTTTACAAAATTCCTTGTGGTACCCACAAAGTTTGGTTTAACTAACTTTCATCACCAATCTTTTATTTTCCATCCAAGAATGTTCATTTATCATCCAAAAATGTTAAAATATATTTTTTTAGTTAAAAGAATGTTGAAATATAGAATTAAGGGTAAGTATAAATTACTTTTACTAAATTAAGCCAACATAAATTTTTGTATAGGAACATATAATTTATACATTTAAATTTGATGGATGATAACTTATGACTAAAATATTTTTTTATCAAGGTGATATACTTTTTAATTATTTTACTTGTTGATCAATATAACTATTTCAATTAAATTACTTATTAATTATCTCTTAAAAAATATTAAATTTTTTGCATAATACAATTTAAAATTTTCACTAAAATCCATATTAATTAGATTAAAATTAACTAGATTAAATAACTTTAATTTGTTTTAAAATTAAATTTATCTTAACTTAATTTAGTAAAATTAATTTATATTTATCCTTAATTATATATTTATAACATTCTTTTAACTAAAAAAAATATATTTCAACATTCTTGGATGATAAATGAATATTCTTATATGAAAAATAAAAGATTGATGATGAAAGTTAGTTAATCCAAACCTTATGGGTACCACAAGATTACTCACAAGAAATTTTGTAAAGTATTTATTATCAAATAATAATGCAATTTATCATGGACACCATGAGAAATTTTCCTTATAATATTTAATACGCTAGTTTAATAATATCACCGAATAACGATAAGAATAATAAAATAATAAAAATAACAAATTAATCTGCACAATACGACACTACAACGTTAAAAAAAACCGTACAACCTACTAGACATTAGCGTGATGTTCTATTGTTTATTTTTTTTATAAAAAAAGATGAACCTAAACTTTTGTCGAAGGATAAAAATTTTATTTAGAGAAGCAGTGTTTAAGAATAAATAAATAAAATAATTGTTGAAATATTTTAATCTCCTCCAATTTGCAAATTGCAACTAGCACGACTATTATTTGTTGAGCAAAAGAATCCATTTTGGTCTCAATGGAATCAAAACCTAATCGTATTTTTTATTTGCATTTGCTTTCTCTCTCTTTTCCTTCTTCCTCAGCCGTACAACAGGAAGCGCCATAGCCGGAAGCCAGATTCCACGGGAACTGAGGAGATCCCGATCCGGATGCTTATTCCCGCCGACGAAGCTAAAGCTCTAGGTCCGACAAACAAGCAGTTCGGACTCTTTCACGAAACGAATTCCTTAATGGACCTCGATTTCTCCGATTTCGATTCCTCCTCATGGCCGTTCGACCAGATCGCCACTTCTCCTCTCTTCCTCTCTGCTTCTGATCAGCCTTTCTCTCCTTTCTGCAACTTCACTGATTTCTCCGATGATAAATCCGCCGCTGGAGTTGCCGCCGGGCTCCATTTCTCGCCGGATTGCCGCTTTTTGACTTGTATGCTCCGTCTTTCTTTCAATTATTTGAGGTTTTTCCATTACTTCTTTGCTAATATGAGGGTTTTAGCCTTTTAGGTTATAAATCCTCCTTCCTTTATTGCTTGTTGTTTCGATGATAACCGGCTTTCAATTTGCTGTTACGATGCACTTTTTTTGTTGTTGTTGTTGTTGTTGCTTATTCGAGTTTGCTAAAAAAAGTCTTCTCTCCTTACTGTGCTTTTCCTTCCGATTCTGTTATTTCTGTTCACTGCTGATTGGTTCTCTTTGCATTTCGGGTAAGGATTCCTTTTTGGTGAAAAGTCATATCAAATTCTTTCTTCTTTTTCTCCTGCTTGAACTGAAGACTTTGGGAGCTCTGATTTGAAACTCTTGTTCGCCATTTCAAGTCATAAAAATTGGAATACCAAGTCAATTGAAGGGCCTTGCCCCTTCGGTTTGAGTTGCTACTCAGCAAACTTCTGCTTTTAGGGTCAAACTTCTGCTTTTAGTTTGAAGTAAATTTTAATCGGAGGTTCCAACTATTCCAGAAAGGATTTTTAATCAAAAAACAAGGTTTTGATTCAAGGTCTCAATTGGTTCACTGTATTCGATTTATAAAGCAAATTGAACTCAATTTGAGATTTTGGTGGGGGGAGCTTTGCTGGTCTGTAAATATGGCGAACATGAAAGCATGTAAATAACTATAATGACCGCATCGTAGCTGAATTATAGTGAGCTGTTAAGTTAGGGAATATTGAGTTTCTATATAATGCTGAAATGAAAACTTTTTCAATTGATTAGGTGATCCTGAGACAGCAAATGATAACAGCAAGGATGATGATGAAGATGATAAGAAAAGACATCCAAAACCCAACTTTAGATCAACCTGTTTGGATGTACCGGATATGTTCATCATCAAGGAAAGGATGACACAGGCGCTTAGGTACTTCATGGAATCCACAGAGCACAGTCAGGTTTTGGCTCAGGTTTGGGCACCTGTAAAGAGTGGAAATCGATACCTTCTCATGACTTCAGGGCAACCATTTGTTCTTAGTCCCCACAGCAACGGGTTACATCAGTATAGGACTGTGTCGCAGATGTATAGCTTTTCTCCGGACGGGGAGGTTGATGGGAGTGTTGGGCTCATTGGTCGTGTCTACAAGCAAAAGGTACCAGAATGGACGCCTGATGTACAATATTACTCTAGCAAAGAGTATCAAAGGGTTAAGCATGCAAAGGACTTCAATGTTCATGGGACCCTGGCTCTTCCTGTGTTTGAACCTACTGGACAGTCCTGCGTTGGTGTACTTGAGCTCATAATGACTTCCAAGAAGTTTAGCTATGCTCCTGAGGTTGATAGAGTCTGCAAAGCTCTCGAGGTTGGTTTTCTTCTGCATGAGATGCATGGTTTCTCTCTCTGTTTATTGCACTTCCTTATGGTGTGAAGAGATTGCTGTATTCTTCAACTTTTTCTCAATGGAGCAAATTGTCAATAGTACCTAATCAATCCAATGAGTTTGAATCTTTTATGATTAGTTTTCTAGGTTGTTTCGTAAGTGAATGGCACGGCATTGATTGCAATCCGTTTACACAATAATAAACTGTTTATTTCTAATAAAAGTTTGTGAAAATAACCTATTAGGTCTCTGCAGTATATGTGTCCCTTTCTCTTTTATGGGCTTATAATATGGCTGAGTTTCCATTTTGATGTTTCAAATATATAAGATGGAAGAAGGGAAACTATCCTTCTTATCCACGAGGGGGAATAAAACTGTATTGCTTAATTGGTTGTAGGCCTAGGTTATAAAGATTTTGTAGGTTGGGACTCCTGAGCTCACTTATTGACAATTTATCCACTACAGTCATGTATACTAAATCTGGATCATACACTGGACTAAGATAGTCATGCAATGCTCAGTACAAAGATTGAATTTGGATATACTTGTAGAATAGATGGTGATTTATGTGTTGTCCCATTGGTATTATAAATTTCTGAACATTATATGATGTGTCAATTCACCAAATATAGTTTTTCTGCAGGCTGTGAATCTGAGAAGCTCAGAAATATTGGATCAACCAAACATTCAGGTATACCACTTTTTTCTGACCAATACATGAATTTATCCCACATCAGGATTATATTTATTCTTTGGCTAAAGAGTCAATCCCACTTGTCCAGATTTGCAATGAAGGTAGGCAAAATGCGCTCGCTGAAATCTTGGAAGTGTTCACTGAGGTATGCGAAAAGTTTAAATTACCCCTAGCACAGACATGGGTGCCGTGTAGGCATAGAAGTGTCATTGCATATGGTGGTGGTCTGAAGAAGAGCTGCTCTAGCTTTGATGGAAGCTGCAAGGACCAAGTGTGCATGTCGACCACTGATGTTGCATTCTATATTGTGGATGGTCAAATGTGGCGTTTTCGTGAGGCCTGTGCCGAGCATCACCTCCGGAAAGGGCAAGGGGTTTCCGGGAGGGCTTTCTTGACCCAAGGTTCGTGTTTCTGTGAAGACATTACTCGGTTCGTCAAAAAAGAGTACCCTTTGGTGCATTATGCAAAAATGTTTGGATTAGCCAGTTCTTTTGCTATTTGTTTGAAGAGCAAATACACTGGGGAAGATGATTATGTATTGGAGTTCTTCTTGCCTAGTAGATTAACAGACAGTTCAGAGCAGCACAAGTTATTGGACTCCATATTGGCAACAATGAAGCAGCATTTCCGAAGTTTGATATTTGCCTCTGGAAGGGTACTTGAAGAGGAAAGGAAATTCATGGAAATTGTTGATGTGTCTATGGACGAGAGTTCTGACTTGGATATTAAGCCTGATATTATCTCAGGAGCATCTCACATTCCAGAAACAACAAATGGAGGTGTCATGGCTACTCTAGAAACTTGTAAAAAGTATGAGGAAAAAGATGTTTTGAATGATGAAAGAGAGAATGTGGCTGATGGAATGTGTAATGGTGTTTCTTCATCCAAAGTTAAAGAGACCTTAAAGACTTCACAGAAGAAACGCGGGAAAGCTGAAAAGCAAATAAGTTTAGAAGTTCTTCAACAATATTTTGCAGGGAGTCTAAAGGATGCTGCAAGAAGCCTTGGTGGTAAGCCATTGTTCCTTGACACAATTAGTGTTTTTTTTTGTCTTTTTCATATATTCATCTCCTATATATCCTGTTCTTGTACAGTCTGTCCAACGACAATGAAGCGAATATGTAGGCAACATGGGATATCTCGCTGGCCATCCCGCAAGATCAACAAGGTGAATCGCTCCCTTTCAAAGCTGAAACGAGTTATTGAATCTGTCCAAGGTGCTGATGGGACATTTAGTTTGACTTCTCTAAGTCCAAATTCTATCCCTGGTTCCACGCCATGGCCTGCTGGTTTAGATGGAGCCAGTCAGCAATTGTTTCTGAGCTCTAACCCCATTGAGTTAACCGATGAGAAGATTGACCTTCCAGCCTCAAGGATACCAGGACGAGATTGGCAGGCAGAAGTGGCATTTGAAGTAATTAATGATAGGTCATCAAGTCAAGAGGATCCCATCCTTGACCAAACCGGCTATTCAAGAGGTTTTCAAGTTTCCCGAGCTGGGAGTGGGTCAAGGGAGGCTAGCACCGGCACTTCAACGTCACATGGATCATGCCAAGGTAGCCCAGCAACCGAAAGCTCCCCACAAAACAGTAGTTTAATCCCAATATCTTTTCAGGAACAAGTGGGTTTCATGTTTCATCCAAATAGAGAAATGGATATATCAGGTGTGTTTTCTCCCCCTGATGCGTATCTTGAAGCTCATGCTCGAGAATTCTTTGGAAGAATACTTGTAGATGATGATGGCAGCTTAAAAGATGCAAGAAATTTATGTTTTCCAGCTGCAGATGTCAAAGTGGAAGATGGTATCCAAGAAAGAGGATGGGGTAGACCACCAACGAGTTCTCCTATTAAGACAATACCCAGATCCAGTTCAAGGCAAGAGATCAGAAGTGTGACCATAAAGGCCACTTTTAGAGAAGATATCATACGGTTCAGATTCGATCTCGGCTCTAACATTATTGAACTTCGGGATGAGGTAGCCAAACGGTTAAAAATGGAGGTTGGGAGTTTTGAAATCAAGTATCTAGACGACGACAATGAATGGGTTTTAGTAGCTTGCGACTCAGACCTACAAGAATGCCTGGACATTATGAGAACATCCGGGATCAGTCTCATCAGACTCTTGATTCACGACACTCACGGTAATCTTGGCAGTTCCTACGAGAGCTCGGGCAGATCAGGGTAAAGTTGTAAATTTATGTCATATCAAATGTTTGTCTAACCTAATATTCAGCTTCACACAACGATTCTTGTAGATTAGGTTTGCTGGGGGAAGTGATAAGTTGTCAATTTTGGGTCATCATCACACTTTGAGTGTTCTTTTCTGCTCTTGGTGTATTTAGTTTGGATTGTAGTAGACAGAAAATGATATAGAATGTACTCCTGATATTGTTCTTGAACCTCAACTCAATTGCATAGATTATGATTCGGTTTCACTCGACGGAGCTGAGCACCATACAGCTTACAGGACATTATTTTCCGTTGGTTTGGATTACAATAGCCTTTGCAAACAGTAAGAAAGGTAAAATTACACTGAATGAGGTTGCCTTGCTACGGCTGCTCCAGAGTGATATGATTAATGGGCCGGGTTTGTAGATCAAGGCCCATTTTGGGGTCTGGAATTATGGGCCTCTTGGCCCACAACAACTGAAGAAAGGCCTATCTCTGCCTCCTTGGCCTTCCTAGCTGCAATCTGCTGCTTGGTGGACTTGTAGAATGCTGCATAGAGGATGAGTTGGGCCAAAGCGAAGAGTGAGCCCAGCCCATTAGGTATCTGCACAAATAAAGCCCATATTCAGCCCAGCCCACTCCAGATCAGCCCATTATGAGAGTATAGTGAAAAGAAAGCTTACAGCAATGTAAGGGTCGAATGGGCGGATGGCATATACAGTCCAAGCAATGCCGTTACAGAAAGAAGCCAATGACAAGAAAAATGGCATGTATTCCACACTCTTCGTTGTTATCACTAGTTTCTGCATTTCAGTTCCAAAATTAGACAAGAAATCTCAAAATAAAAGTGTTAGATTATTTTTGAAAATTATTAAAAAAAATATTAATCCCAAAATAATTTCTTATTTCTGCCAAACAGACCCTTAAAGAAGAAATAAGTAAATTAATTACCATGACGGACAAAGGGGCGGCGTACATCATGACGTTGGAGACGGTGGCGACCATACCGACGACCTGAGTCCTGAGATGGGTGGTGTGAGCTAGGCTAAGAACGAGAGCGGCCAGCAGCGCCACCACCGCAACCTCCCCAGCTGCAATCCCCGCCACCTTCAGCTTCTTCTTCCTGCCTTCGGAGTAGACTACGAAGAGGGTGAGGTATACAAGCTCGATGACGACTCCGGCGCCGTTGATCGTGACGACGAGGGTGCTGTTTGGTTTCACGAACGGGAGGCCGTAAAAGACCCACAACATACAGTTTATGAAGGTCGCTAGATAGGGTATCGGCGAGTATTGTCCCACTGACTTCTTCTTTATTATGTTAATAAACGTTGGCCTGTTGAAATCAAGATTATATATATTAACATCAACAATTTAGTATCCGTTCAGAAACCAATTTTCAGATGGGTATGCTAAAGTTGTGCTAGTGATTCAATCATATCCATAAAGGTCTAACAATCAAATCGGAGGATTTAATGCCAAACAAGTACACTTTACCCTTTAGGAATATCTATCTTCGTTGCAAAATGGCCCATTTTCATTTTTATTTCTTTTTCTTATATATAAATAGATAAAAAAAATTTTTATAAAATCCATAGAAAAATAAACATCAAATTATTAATTTACAGATTAATGGCTAAAAAATTTCAAATTTAAGACAAAATTTTAATTTCAAAAAAAATAAATTTGATAAAGAGAATTTTTACCGTAAATGATCTATTTTTGGGTTCAAAGTCTTCAAACGTTGGAGATATAATTGAAAATCTTCTTAAATAAATGAATTGCCTAAACAATAAATACAATGCAGGGAAGATATTTATGGTGAGTAATTGCTGCTCAATTATGGCAGGAAAACTAGAAAAATATTACTTGAAAAACATTTTTTTTAAATGCTTTTGTGTTTTTTAAAAACATTTCTCTAAATTTTAGCCAAAAAATAAAACCAAGAAGATCAAAATTTCACACTTTCCACCTTGATTACTAATAATAATCTCCCTTCCCATGTGAAACATAAAACTGAAACTGTCACGTTCTTTGTGATATACTGTCATGATGATTGCCTTAGAAAAATAAAAATAAAAAATAAAAAATCAGCAGGAAGTAGGAAGAACTAACAGAAGAAAAGAGTAGAGAAAGATGATCGATTCTTACACTGGAGACAAGAACAAGAACAAGGCAATAATATTTCCTGCGGTAAGAAAACACAAAACCCATGTCAGTTTCAGAAGAGACTAAATCCTTTAATTTTGCGATGAAAAAACACAGACCCAGAATGCCAACTCCAAAACGCACAGCATCAGGTGAAACCATGGCTTCTTTGCTGCGAGAGAAGAAGAAACGAGGAAGAAAGAGAGGAAAAGGTTACTCTTTGTTTTTTTTTTGGGTTTTGTGATTGAGTTTGTGAGTGATTTTGTGTGTTGGTAGGCTGAAATTGTGGGGTTTAAATAGGAAACATGAAGAATAAACTCAAAAAGGAGTTTAATTGGGTTGGTTGTGGCCCAAGAACACACGCATGAGGATGGAGAGGGTAAGAAGGTAGTAAATGGATACCCACATCTTACATAGAGAGAAAAGAGAGAGAATGAGAGGTGGCACTACCTTCAAGATTCTCACTTGAAGATTGATTGAAAATGAAATAGGTATTACTTCAATATAAATATGATGTATTTTTAAGATTTTTAGATTTAAGATATGGTGAAACTTTGTTGATTTATGTATTTAAATTGAAAGATAATGTTCTATTTAAAAAAAATTATTATGATTATACTTTATAGAAAGTATATTTTGGTAAGAATTTTTTTATTTCATTGAATTAAATGTCAATGTTTTAAGTCATTTAATATTCAAATCCTAATATATAGATAGATTATAACATTTATGATTACTTATTCATTAATTATTCTCAGTTGTCTCTTTTAATATCTATCGTTTTGAGAACGGTTTGATCAATTTACAATGACTGATGTTAAGTACACGGCGATGGAATTAACTAACGCACGATGAATCCAGAATTCATGACCGTCATAGTTACGGATTTCAAAACCGTGATAGGATAGCGGAAATTTTCTTTTCCCTTTACACGATCACGGATCCGTGACTGTCATACTTTTATCTTTTTCCCTCTATATTGGTGAAATTTACAAAGATAAATTGTCACGGTTTCAGGATTTGTGACCGTCACGGTTTCGGATACCGTGAGTATTCTATCACAGTTATGGTTTCTAAAACTACGACGGTCACATTTTTCAGGATCCGCCGTACATTTGTTAATTCTATCGCCGTGCATTTAGTAATCCCATTTACAATATAAAATAACCCTTATAAATGCAATCTCTTTTAATGTGTGTAAATAATTTGAATGAACCACATAAATACAATCTCTTTTAATGTGTGTAATCAATTTGAATGCACCACATAAATACAATCTCTTTTAATGTTTTATTATTATATGGTTATTTTGTAAAAAAATTTTTTACTGACCCGTTAAGTAAAATATTTAATTAAAAAAATGACTGGAGAGGTAGAAGAGATTTAAGAAATATATCCATTTAGAGTTCAGCATCTTCGGAAATTTGTTATAGAAATAGTTGTACAAAATTTATTTATGAAAACTCCTTAGAGTTCAGCATCTTGGGAAATTTGTTATAGAAATAGTTGTACAAAATTTATTTATGAAAACTCCTTACTCTCTCTAATCTCAATACTTGTCATTTATATTTTAAAATTTTGGTTCAATATATTTGACCTTAAAAGTATTATTAATAATCAAACTTTATATAAATATAATTCTAACGGCTTTTTAATTTGTTGTTTGTATAAGTATTATTTTATCTTTTTCCATACAACTCTCTATATTTTATCATCATTTTTATATATTTTTTTAAAATTATTATACATTCTTAAATATTATAATTTGTACTTGTAGATTTTTTTAATATGTGTGTTTTTTACCCTAACGACATCTATCGAAAATCGAAGGGAGTAACAGCTAAGAAAAATTGAGCTCGATTCACTTAAAATGAGCATAAGTTTATAATCTAGATATAGATATTTTAGAAGATGGATTTATGAGTATTGACTAACTCATATCGTTCATAGGATCAGTAAATGTTTATATCTAACTTTCCTTATATGTTGGGCTTTTGAGGCGTGCTCGGATACGATCACATAAGTCTACAGATTTTAATGTGTTGCTCAGTAGATGCTCGAATTCAAAGCATCTGCCTAATGTATTTTGTCAAACGTAGGTGACAGAGTTTTGTTTGGCTAAGTTGATCTATTAATTTGTTCAGTTGGTCTGCCCATAGTCAAAAGATAATAGGCATAGGTTAACTTCTAATCTTATATGAACATACAAGAAAGTATGAGACTTAAATACTTCTATTTTAGGGTTTACTTATTACAACTTCCAATCGGATTTGTATTCTATTAGTGAACATCTTGAGTTACCCATTTCCATATCCATCACCAAAAGTTGCTCCCTTGCCCCTCCAATTCTTGCTACCATAAGCCGCAAAATTAAGTTCATATAGTCCTCTATTGTTATCAAACTTATATATATATATATATGATTCAAGTGAGAACATTTCTTACGGTAAAAAGAAAAAACTTATAAAAGATGTTTGTTCTAAACAAATTCATGGTGCTAATTTTATTATGTGTTGAATGAGTAAGTCATAAACGCATGTATGATCGTGCACTTTATACGTACACTTAATTGATCGTTTTACATTGTTTTGTTTCTATACATTAAAATGTATTTAACATGACCGTCCACTCTGTATTTACCCTTAACTGTCCATTTCACATTAATTTATTTTTCGTCCATGAACAAGAAAACGAAATGGAAAAATAAGTCTTAACTACAAAGCACAAGATTGTGTACCAAAGAGTGTACGATTGTGTGCATGTAAATGACGTAGATGTCACAAAGAAAAATGAACACAATTAACTTGATTAGATCAATCTCTATCTCAAAATTCTTGCTTATTATCGTAAAAATATTTCTTATTTAATTATATTCTCCAACTTTATATAATTATCATGTAAGAATATAATGGACTTTCTAAAGATGGTTAATTTACTTTACAGAAACCAATTTACATTATTGTGAGTTATTTTTTGTATATATATGAATTATATTAATTTTAAAAATAATATTGCTTTTGAAAGATGAATTAAGTAATTTAAATTACGTCAAATACAATGTTCATATATACACGATTGTTAGATTTTAAAAAAAATGTATAGACCATATTCGTTGCATTGTTGTCGTGACCAGATATTAAGGAGAACATGGTACGTTACATTGAGAAAGAAAATATCCTTAAGTAAGAATATACGTCAAATTCCGTTTGTAAAGTGACTTTATCAAAAATCCAAATAAAAAATACATTTTGTTAGACCAACTTTTCATGTGTCAATTGCCAATGCAGAAACCATGTGTCTATATACAATTACATTCCAAAATGAATATCAACACTAATCAGTCAAGTTTTCATCTTCCTGCATATTGACCATTACATCATTTTCGCCAACTTCATCCCTCATTCAACTCGCCAAGCTTCGCGACTTATTCAACCCATAGCAAAAAAATTAACAGAGATTTTAAACGAACGCATGTACTTTATTTTATAGTCTTTCTGATTTAAGATTATACGAGTGAATTCCATAATATTTATTTTTTAATTATATTTACTTTTAATAATTTATATGACCTACACGTCCCAAAATTAAATAAAAGTATAATTTAGAAAATCACTCAATTCGAAATATGACGTCTCATATTTTTTTAAAGTTAATTTAGCAAATCTAGTAACAATTAGTTCCGAGCCCGACCCGTAAAAAAAGTATATCAATGGAAACCCGAAGGACGTTACGTTAATTAGATTAGGTTATATGTACTTAAAAGGGTATTAGGGTTAGGGGTGTGTAATATTAGGTAAGACATGTAGAGCTCGTGAGGTGGGGCATGCGATAGTTGCTCCTCAACAGACTCTTCTCAGTATTGCAGGGATTTATGTACCACTGTAAAAACGCATGCCACTTGTGCGGTAAATATGAAGATTAAAAATGAAAATTTACCGTAAAATAAATCAAAATGTTAAAAATTATTATCCGGCAACAATAATTGACGAAGCATAACAAGATTTTTTGTACGAACATTCACATGCATATCACTTATTCCGTACAAATCTTTTATTTCATACTTTTGTGCTACAGATCACACATTACTCTTCGGTTAATTTTACGTTAAATTTGATAATTAATCTTTTTTTATTAAAGTTTTTTTTAAAAAAAATGAAGGTGAAGAAATCAAGAGAGAGTGACACATTTAGATGAAAAGAAGATTTGCAACTTACCAAAAAAATGAAAGAAGATTTGCATATCTACTTACATCTTGCTCGAATGAGTTTCCTGTTTCACGTTATATATATATATATATATATATATATATATATATATATATATATATATATATATATATATATATATATATATATATATTCTTTTTTTTTACTAAACTGTGTAATTTTTTTTTGACAAAATGTGATTTGCAAAAGATTTATAAAAATGTATATTTTTTTTAGGTATAAAATGTACAATATCATAATTATTTATAGAGAGGTGATATTAACACGATGTTATACCAAAGAGAATCATAAAGCGACGGGACAATATCGGTGCATATGCGATTACGGAGGCCGCCGACATAAGATTTTGTGTTTTAAGGCCGTTGCCACGAATCTATTCATATCCGGATAACAATGTCTAACAACCATACTTATTACCGTTGATTTTGGACGTTAATCGAAAAAATTCAATATAAATATATAATGAATTCTCATCATTCTTATTGTCACTATTCTTGTCGATCTAATTCCCACAACTCTCCTCTCTTTGTACTAATTAAAGCAAAACTCCGGTTTTGTAGAAATGACGGAGACAATCTTTCAATCGAAGATCATAAGTATAGCAATCCAGAAATTTTTTTAAATATATATTTCATAGTAAGTTTTCAATATAATATTTATGTATATTTATCAATATTATATATGCATATTGTATAGTGTAGTTATTGAATCAATAGTTATTTTATGTTTTCTGTATTTCTTTTGTAATGTTATTATGCCTATATATTAGTAAATGTTAACGAAAGAGGTCGATTATGAATACATTTTTTGAAAATATTAAGGCCAATCGAATCATCCGCACGACTCCGATACATATCATTCGTTTATGTTTCAGTTTCGCGTGTTCCTCCACGACCAAGAAACTATAGAGGTTGAGTTTGGTTAATAGGAAGATTAAAAAATATGGTGTTGATCACAAATAGTTCAAGGTCAAATAATGTCAGATCCTGTACAATTTGACTGACATTTGAACGGTACACAGAATTTATGAAGAAAAAAAACATCGACTTTAAAATTTTAACATCAAGGTTTTTTTAGAAGAGGTCAAAGAAAGACGGATGTAAGTTTGAGCTTGAAATGGCGCGCCTAAGAGGAGGTTCGTAAATGGACAATGAGGGCCATTAGTAAAGTTAACAACCACACACTTTTCAAGGACTTGGAGAGATATGCCATCAGTTTTATGTTTTGTTTTAATCTATTGGTGCCTTGTTGTAAGATTCAGTGAATTTGTTGTCAGGCTAGGGTCAAGATTCATTGTGAGATCCTAGCCTAGTAGCACTCCGAGTCTTACGGATTTGGGGTGTTACAAAGTTGGTATCAAAGCCCAGGTTGACAACAATGGCACTAATAATCTGCAATAAAGTTCGAATAGATAAATAAACAGAACCCGAAAGGGGTTTGACTTTTCAAAAGGTTTTGGTTTTGAAATGAGTACAAATGTTTTGGGTTATTGTGTACGTGAACCATCGCCCCTCTGAAGATCTCGACAGTATAGATATATATAGATATTCTGTTGTGATTGATCTGTTATATATCTATACATATGGCATATATATATAGCCTTCTAAGTTAGGTTTACGTTGTCTGCAGATGGTTCAGACTATAGCCTTACCTGCAGCTAGGCGAGGTAGAGGTAGACCCCCTCTAGGTAGAGGACGGGGTAGGACTCCCACTGAAGGTTCACATGCGGGAGAGATACATGAGGAGGTTGCTGAGAGCGTCGTTCCTGAGACTGGGAACGGGGCAGCTGAGAGACAGGGGGCACAGAGAGCTCAGTCTGGCGAGTCTGATCGTTTCTCCATGGAGGGATTAGAGTTCCGAGCATATATCAGACGTGTAGAGGAGGCTGCCAGAGCCGGTAGACGTGCCCCAGATTTATAGGCACAGGAGGGACCATCTTAGAGGTCCCACACCATTACTCAGGTGTCAGCTGTACAGGTACCTGCTGCTGAGATTGCCAGAGCACCAGAGGAGCATAGAGGGCATAGACCAGATACTTGGTTGAAGGCATTCCATCATATGGGTGTACCCCCTTTCACTGGGAAGGTGGGGTTGGAGGTTGAGCTCTGGATCGGGCATGTAGACTCAGCTTTGGAGTCTATTCGATGTCCAGCTGACAGACAGATCGAGTTGGTTCAGACTTTATTTCGGGACTTGGCACAACACTAGTGGAGATCAGTACGGGGTCAGGTTACCAGTTATGATCATATGAGGACGATGATTAGAGAGCGTTTCTGCCCTACCTCTCTGAGGAGGGAGAAACTGCGAGATTTTATTGAGGCTGGGTTTGAGGATGTACCAGTCTCTGAGGCCATCAGGAGGTTTCAGGAGGAGCTGGCATTACTGGGACCAGCTGCACCTTCTGCAGACCAGCACGTTTATCTCTTTTCCCGACGACTGAGGGATACTACCCGGGCCTATATGGCGGGATTTCATTGTGAGTCCTTGATGGACTACCAAGATAGAGCCGCCGACTATGAGCGAGAGCGGGCGAGTCAGAGGAGAGCTTCTCAGACCGGAGCGTCTAAGAAGAGGCAGCGTACAGGGAAGACCAGTGGTACTGGTGGTTCTGCTAATGGTTGGCGTGGTCAGAGACGCCAGAGTCAGCCCTCATCTGCACCGGTTGCAGAGAAGGGACGTTAGTGTTTTAACTGTGGTGATCCGGGACATATGAGGCCAGAGTGCACGAGGCCATTAGTGACTTGATACACCTGTGGTAGGCAAGGTCACAGAGCTGTTTACTGCCGCCAGGGCGGAGCTTCATCTCAGTAGGGTTCTTCTCCTGCCAGTGCAGCGGGAGGTGGGCAAAGGTCACCTCAGCAGCAGCAGATTCAGGGACAGCAGAGGGTCCCAGATCGCCCCACAACTCAAGGATCTGCTCTTGGGCCAAGTAAAGGCAGAGGTCGTGGTGGGGGCACCACTGATACCAGAGGCCCACAGGGTCGTGTTTTTGAGTTGAGGAGTGCAGAGGAGCCAACTGCACCTACTGCTACAGGTACCATTTTGATTCATGGTTTACTTGTTAGAGTTTTATTTGATACTGGTGCTACGCACTCTTTTATTTCTGATGCCTGTGTAGAGCGTCTTGGTTTAGATACAGTTGAGAGGATGCCCTTTATTATAGGGTTACCCGATGGTGGTAGGGTCAGAGGTATCCGTGAGATTCACGGTTGTCCCATTTCTGTAGGGACCCGTGTGTTACTAGTTGACTTCTTTGTCATGCCATTAGAGCATGAAGAAGTCATTTAGGTATGGACTGGATGGATAGACACTCTGCAGTTTTAGATGTAGGTAAGAGGACTGTTACCCTCTCTACCGAGTTAGGCCAGATAGAGGTTTTCCGAGGTTGGGACCTTGGAAAGACAGGCACAGTTATCAGCGCTATACAGGCAGCTAGATTGATTGCACAGGGTTGCGAGGCCTTCTGGTGTTATGCCATGAAGGAGGGGGAGAGTCCAACCTTAGAGGATATCCCAGTTGTCTGTTATTTTACTGATGTTTTTGTTGAGCCATCCAGTTTTCCGCCTCAGAGGAGTGTGGATTTCAATATCGAGTTAGAGCCTGGTACGAGACCCGTCTCGAAGGCCCCATACCGGATGGCGCATGTCGAGATGCTGGAGCTGAAGAAGCAACTCGATGAGTTGGCTGAGAAGGGATTCATTCGCCCTAGCGTGTCCCATGGGAAGCATCTGTCCTCTTCGTACGGAAGAAAGACGGATCACTGAGGTTATGTATAGATTACAGAGAGCTGAACAAGGTGACCATCAAGAACAAGTATTCACTGCCTCGTATTGATGATTTGTTAGATCAGCTACAGGGAGCGACTATGTTCTCCAGGATTGATCTGCGTTCAGGTTATCACCAGTTGAGGGTGAGAGAGCAGGATGTGCACAGGACAGCATTCCGGACCAGATATGGCCACTACGAGTTTGTAGTGATGTCATTTGGGCTTACGAATGCCCCAACCGTCTTTATGGAGTTGATGAACAGTATCTTCATCAACTTCCTGGATCAGTTTGTGGTGGTTTTTATTGATGATATTCTGGTATACTCTCGCAGTGGGGAGGAGCATGCAGGACATCTGAGGACTGTATTGCAGGTTTTGCGGGATAGAGAACTTTATGCTAAGTTCTCTAAGTGTGAGTTATGGATGCCAAAGGTAGCATTCCTGGGTCATGTGGTTTCAGCTGATGGGATCAAGGTGGATCCAGCGAAGATTGAGGCAGTAGTAGCATGGACTACACCGACGAACGTCAAGGAAGTACGTAGTTTCCTTGGCCTAGCCGGTTATTACAGACGCTTTGTGGAGGAATTTTCTGTGATTGTCCGTCCACTGACGAGTTTGCTTAGGAAGACTACCAGATTTGTGTGGTCTGATCAGTGCATGCAGAGTTTTGAGGAGTTGAAGAGGCGTTTGACTTCTGCTCCTATTTTGGCACAACCAGAGGGTACTGAGGATTTTGTGGTTTACAGTGATGCATCCAAGCTAGGCTTGGGATGTGTTTTGATGCAGCAAGGCAGAGTTATTGCTTATGCATCTCGACAGTTGAAGACGTATGAGGAGAACTACCCGACTCATGATCTGGAGTTGGCAGCGGTAGTTCATGCACTGAAGATCTGGAGACATTACCTGTATGGTGCTACATGTCAGATCTTCACAGACCATAAGAGTCTGAAGTATATTTTCACGCAACGGGAATTGAATAACCGCCAACGTAGGTGGCTCGAGGTGATCAAGGATTTTGATCTAGAGATTCTATACCATCCAGGGAAGGCGAACGTTGTCGCCGACGCCCTGAGCAGGAAGACGCCTCGAGAGCAGGCGATTGCTAGATTGACAGTTCAACATCAGTTGCAGAGAGATCTGATTTGGTTAGAGTTGGACATCCAGTTTCCTGATGAGGATGCCCAGCTGCGTACTTTAGAGGTCCTTCCTGATCTGTTGGGCGAGATCCAACAGAAGCAGGAGACATGCCCGACATTGATGAGGATACGAGATAGGATGTCTCGGGATGAGGCACCACAGTTCCTGCTTGGAGAAGATGGAGTTTTGAGGCGCCGCGGTCGCTTCTGTGTACCTGCTGATACAGAGCTGAGGCAAAGGATTTTACAGGAGGCTCACTGTACACCTTACTCGGTATATCCAGGTACGAGTAAGATGTATCAGGATTTGAGACGTTTATATTGGTGGGGAGGGCTGAAGCCCGATGTGGCCAGATTTGTTGCACAGTGTGCGACCTGTCAGCAGGTCAAGATCGAGCATTTTAGACCTGGAGGTGAGCTCCATCCACTTCCTGTTCCACAGAGGAAGTGGGAGGATGTCACCATGGATTTTGTGACTGGACTGAGGCTGAGCCGGAGTTTTGATGCTATCTGGGTTATTGTGGACAGATTGACGAAGACGGCACGTTTCATTCCTATTAGGGAGACGTGGTCGGTGAGCAGATTAGCTGAGGAGTACACTAGGCAGATAGTGAGACTCCATGGTGTACCGAGGACGATCGTCTCAGACAGAGATGGACGATTTACCTCGAGGTTTTGGCAGTAGATTTAGACTGCCCTGGGGACGAGTTTGTACTTCACGACTGCGTTCCATCCTCAGACAGATGGTCAGTCAGAGAGGACCATTCAGACGTTGGAGGATATGTTGCGAGCTTGTGTGTTGGATTGGGGACAAGTGTGGACAGATCATCTCCCACTTGTTGAGTTCTCATACAACAACAGCTGACATGCATCTATTGGGATGGACCCCTTATGTGGCACTGTATGGACAGAGATGTCGTACCCCGTTATGCTGGGATGAGCAGAGCAGTGTCAATGGTTTAGCACCTGATCAGATTCAGGATGATATGGCTCGAGTAGCATTGATCAGAGAGCGTATGCTGACTGCACAGAGCCGTTAGAAATCTTATGTTGATAGGAGGCGTAGACCTCTAGAGTTCAGATTTGGAGCCCATGTGTGGCTGAGAGTGTCCCCGACACGAGGTGTTAGGCGTTTTGGCATTAAGGGGAAGTTGAGTCCCCGATATGTCGGACCGTTCGAGATTCTGGATCAGGTTGGGAGCGCAGCTTACAGATTAGCCTTGCCTCCGAGATTAGAGGGTGTTCACCTTGTATTTCATGTGTCTCAGCTGAGGGAGTACATACCAGATCCGATGCACATTGTGAGTTATGAGGATTTGGTGGTTGAGTCGGACCACACGTTTGTAGAGCATCCTATTGCAGTCCTAGAGCGAGGTATGAGACGCCTGCGTTCGAAGGACATTCCTATGTTGAGGATACAGTGGTCGAGACGAGGACCCGAGGAGGCTACATGGGAGACTGAGGATAGTATCCAGAGGAACTATCCAGAGTTATATGCCGAGATAGGTGCACCAATAGGATCACCGAGTAGATCTTAGTACTAGCTTGGTGAGTCTTATCTGCTTATATGCTTATATGCTATGATGTGTTTATTTCATACTAGCTTTGATATGATTATGATCTTATTAGATCTTGTTGTGCTAGTATGATTCTTGTTTATAGCTGGAGATGGCTCTTTCCTCCACGCTATTGTGATACGTTTAGGTTTAGCTGGAGATGGTTCTTCCCTCCATGCTATTTTGATGGACATAGTAGTGCTGGAGATGTTCTCCCTCCATGCCTCTGTTATGGTTATGATACGGCTAGAGATATGATTCCTCTATGCCTTGTGATGTGTTTATAGCTGGCTAGAGATGGTTTCTCTAGGCCCTGGATAGTATAGTTTGCTGCTGGAGTTGATGATTTCCTCCATGGTTGTGTTTGAGGCTATAGAGAGAGTGTACCTCGGCTTGTGAGTCCGAGTGGTTCGAGGTTTTTGCAAGTTTCGGGACGAAACTTGTTTTTAGGGGGGTGAGATGTGAGACCCCTATTCTTTCGGACCGAGATTGGCTTTGGGCCAAGATTGGCCTAGCCGCACCCGCGGGCAATAGGTGCCGCCCCTGCGGGTATCCGCCCCTGCGGCTCAAAAGACCGCGCCTGCGGATTCTGGTGGTTGCAGCCGGCTTTGTTGACTTCGTTGACCCGTGCTTTACCTTTGCTTATGTCTTTCTTTGCTCTTGGCTGATCAAGGGTTTCCATCCTCACTCCTTTCTTCAGCTTCCCACGTTCTTCTTGCTTCTCCCTTGCTTCACCTTGATCTTGTCTTGGTTTCCTTTGGTTTGGAAGAGAGTTTTTGTACTTTGTGGTTGATGATGATGCTAGTGTGTGTGTTGTTGAACTTGGAAGCCATCTTGGTGTGTGTTGATCCTCCCTGCAGCCTAGGATCTTCAGTAGTGGTGAGTTCTTGCTTCTTCTCCTTCTCTTCTTCTTTGATTCAATCTTTCTAGCTTAGGATTAGATGTATGCTAAGGGTATTGATGTTAGTATGTGTATGGACATGTTTGTGTGTGGATTTGAAATAGAAAAGACGGGATTTGATCACGGGAAGAGCCGAGGAGAAACTGCGGAATCGCCCTTTGTAGTGTTGCTGCCCCCGCGCCTGAAAACCACCGCCCCTGCGGAAGCCGTGCTGCAGCGCCCGCGCCAGCGTCAGCGCCTTGCCTGCGTTGCCTGCGTACCTTGTTACCGCCCCTGCGGCTGCTCCCTTCCGCGCTTGCGGGTTATCCATTCCGCCCCTACGTCCCTTGATCACGCAGATGCGTCTTGTCCCGGGACTACCCAAAGTTGGGTAGCTCCTTTCCTTTCCTAGTATGAGGGAACTAGTACCATGCTAGGTATCGGTTTATGATGAGTATGATATAGATATGCCGATTACGGCCTTGAGGTTACGAGTTGGATATGATCCTTATGGATCCCTTGGGTCTAGGTGTGACCTTTTTGTGTGATAGGAGTTTAATATATATATATATATATATATATATATATATATATATATATATATATATATATATGTATGCCTTGTATAGGCCGTGTTGTCCTCCAGTTTGGAGTGGACCAGTCGGAGAGTTGATCGTACTTGAGTTACTCTTGAGATTGAGGTAAGTCCATAGGACTTACTTAGCTACTATCCTTATAATGGATGTATGCTTGAGTGGTGTATGTGTTATATGCTTTATAGCATGTGTTATTATGGTCACCGACCTATGTTATATTGACCGCCCATTGTAGTGGCCGTGATAACCTTTCCCTTTCATCCTGTAGTGCAGTCTGGGAGGTTCTTTGTAGTCAGGCCAGATCTGGTATACGGGAAGGACCCTCACCACTCCCATAGGGAACACGGGAGGTGTGCTGATACTACTCCAGCTGGCTAGAGCACTCAGAGGCGGGGATTATATTCCTCGTGTCACATATTTTTATATACATCTATTTATACGATTGAGTGATTTAACTTATTAAAGATAATAAACCGGGTAAATGTGTGATATCATGATGATGTGTTAATATTATTTATGTGTGTTTGTGCTCTAGCATCTTCTTATATATGTGTATAGTTAGCTAACGGTTTTATACCGTGTTGTAGATCCTTTGCAGGTTAGGAGAGCTGCAGAGTGATCTAGAGGGGTGATCTGCTGAGGGTTCTGTACACTGGGCATATTCGTGGGATATGGGTTATTTACGGTGTACGGATTCATGTTTTGACTTTGTACTCAGCAGTACCTTGTATCACCTTTTTGATATGTATATATATATATATATATATATATATATATATATATATATATATATATATATCAGTTTTATGTTTTGTTTTAATCTATTGGTGCCTTGTTGTAAGATTCAGTGAATTTGTTGTCAGACTAGGGTCAGGATCCATTGTGAGATCCTAGCCCAGTAGCACTCCGAGTCCTACGGATTTGGGGTGTTACAGGTAAAGTCTTTATACGGGCTTAAACAAGCTCCAAAACAATGACATCAAAAGTTTGATGATGTTGTGTTGACTAATGGATTTAAGATAAATCAAGCCAACAAGTGCGTCCATAGCAAATTTGATCGCTCCGGGCAAGGTGTGATCATATGCTTATATGTCGATGACATGTTGATCTTTGACACAAATCAAAGACAAGTAGACCTCACTAAGGATTTCTTGTCTAGTAAATTTTCAATGAAAGACTTAGGTGAGGTAGATGTGATTCTTGGCATAAGAATCAAACGTGACGCTCAAGGATTAACTCTCACGCAAGCATACTACATTGAAAAGGTCGTCAAATGCTATCAATGTGATAAGAGTACGGTGGTCAGTACTCCTATGGACTGAAGTGAGAAGTTGACCAAGGTGCGGCAGTTTCTCAACTTGAATATGCACAAGCAATAGGATGTTGCATGTATCCCATGACTATTACAAGACCGGACATAGAATTTGCCAAATGAAAGCTTAGTCGGTATACTAGTTATACGAGTTCCAACCATTGGAAGGCTCTAAGGTGTGTCTTAAGGTATTTAAAAGGAACCATGGAATATGACATCAGTTACACCAGGTACCCTTTGGTTATAGAAGGTTACTCGGATGCATCATGGATCACTAAACTAGAGGATCATTCATCCACAACTAGATGGATTTTCTTACTAAGAGGTGGTGCCATTGTGTGGCTTCAAATAAGAAAACGTGCATCACAACCTCGACTATGGAGTATGAGTTTGTGGCACTTGCCGCAGCTGGGAAGGAGGTGGAATGGCTTCGGAACTTGGTCATAAAGATTCCATTATGGCCTAAGACGGTTTCCCCTATATATATACATTGTGATAGTGCTGCTACATTAGCTAAGGCATATATCCAAACATACAATGGAAAATCTAGACATCTGGGCATGAGACATAGCTCGGTTAGAGAGTTGATCACTCATGGCATAGTGTCGGTCGATTTTGTGAGAACTCACAACAATCTAGCTTATCACTTGACCAAGATCTTAGCTAGGGACTTGGTACAAAAGTCGGCCAAGGGGATGGGGTTAACGACCAAAAACAAACCTCTTGTCACGGGACACCCAATTCGCCTAAGGCTCATTGTCTTAACCGAATTCAATGTGGAAAGCCATTCCGAGAAGGTTGCGAGCATAAAATGTTCCATACAAGGTGATGCTTGGTTCTTACATTATTTGTATAGCATGAAATGAATATTTCTTAACGACTCCTTCGAAAATTGCATATGTAGGTGCAAGACTAAAAGAGAGGTGACTACATGAGTGTGAAGTGTCAAGGATTCTTCAAGGGATTATGTGGTTGACTTGCCTACGCGTTCATTAGAGGATTAGGACACAATATCCTTTAATTGTGTCAATTGTTTGTAGGCATGTAAACTCACATGTATTTTGCCTTCATGTAGTTAGACAAGTTGAGTGGTTCAATCCGTTAGGACACCATGATTCTATAGTACATAATGTGTATTTGTACTAAATCAATAAATTCAATCAAAAAACATTTGTGATTATGTGTAGAGCTTTGTTTGTTAATTTGCCTGATTAATTAAGTTTCGCGACTTTGCTCAAATGGGGGAAGAATGTTGGAGATTTGTCTTAAGTCTCAACGAAACCATTGAACTTTTTGTCAAAGCAAGGTGCACTGAGTTACTCGCATGTTTGTCATGATGGTATGGGTTGCGGGAGGCAAGCCTAGTGACCGACACTTAGAGTAACTAGTGATTACAGGGTAAAAGTAAGGAAGCTAATAAAACTGAACTAAATCAAGAAACTTCGCTATCACGGATTTGTTAGAAATTGGTTTAGTTGAGCCTCATGAGTGTCATGGTATATTGTTTCGAATCTGTCATGACGAAGCCATGACTTGGCAAGAGCGTCGTTGGCCTTGCCAATGCGTAGGCCCTTTTGCAGCAAAATTTGAGAGCCAGATGCTTTGTGTTTTTAGTACACATTTTAGGAGCATTCTTTCGGGTATTTCTCATTATTTATCTTAATAATGTTGTTACAAAGTTTGAGAGGATTCCGAGTCGAAATGTCCATTGAGCTGCAAGAAGTTAGCTAGTGAGTTTCTTAGTGAGTTAAGCTAGTTTGAGTTGAGCTCATGGGTACTGGTGGACCTTAGAGATTCATCTAGCTATAATGAGTTAATTAAAGCTCATTGATGGAAAAAAAATAATCGGGCCAAAAAAGTTAGCTTATTTTGGGCTTCTTGATGGCCCAATTTAGTTGGTCTTGGGGCAAAAAGTGGTTATGGAAGCCATAAATTCTCTCAACCTATTACAACCGTTCTCAGCCGATTGTAACCGTTCTCAACCGATTTGGTGGTTGTGAACTCCCCAAAAAATTGGCCCCTTTGCCTATAAAAGGGAGAGCCATTTGCACTTGACGTAAAATCTAATTTGCACGGCAAATATTAAGCCATTAGTTTCCAAGTTTTGACAAGGGATGGAAATTCTCTCTATGGATTATTTGTGCAATTTGGAAGATCAAAATACTTCTTTGAAGAAAGATAGGCATCCATTATAGAAGGATCAAGTTTCGACAAGATCTGGAAGAACTCTTTTACAAACGTAAGACAAGGTATGTTTCTATACTTTAGTCTTTGTGACTTGTTGGTCTTATCCCACAAAGGTATTATGATCCAGGTGTAGGGGCAAATACACTTAGAAGGAAAACTCAATATTTGAGTGATTTCAACATTATCCAAGTCAAGTACGTACAACATCCTAAAACCGGTTTTGCATGCAATTGAATCTAACTATATAAGGATGTTCGTCTACTCTTTTTGGACACTACAACTCCTTGGCTTTAATTTTGAATATTGAATTCAAGAACGTATATAATTGTGGTTTGTTAATATAAGATTGCTTGTCTACTCACTCGGGAGATTACAACACTAAGTCGTTAGTCGACTCCTGATATCGGAGATTACAACAACTTGTAAGTCACTTGTCTACTCACTTGTGAGATTATGGTGCCTTTGCCTAATTAAGTTGTTTGTCTACTCCTATTGGAGATTACAACAACTTGTAAGTGGTTAGTCTACTCCTTCTTGGAGATTACAACAACTTTGACATAAAACCGGACACCGAAAACCAACATAATTAACGCACTCAAGCAAGTTTACACCGAAAACCGGACACCGTCTATCACTTTGGCATAAGGACTACTAGCAGGTAAATTCAATTACATATATATTTAAAAAAATTCCTTACCTCTGGGCGGTATCAATTTATTACAATACATATTAGTATATTTATGTAAAATTACAGTGTGGAGTTTGCACACAGTGTTTTGAAAAGAATGTTGAATTCTTCTATTTAAGGATTTGACACGGTGATCACGTGTATATGTCGTTTCATTACAAACCAGATTAATACGCTCAGGGGTTCTCTGGAGATTGCTCGAACAACTAGGCCAATCGAATTGACTCATCACTCTATATTTGCACGGTTAGTTGGCAAGATCTCGAAACAAGGTTTTTATAGGTTGTTTGACAAATACAACAAGGTGAAGTTGGGAAAGATATAGGATGAGTGCTCTGACAAGTGGTTGCCAACTTGTCTCGGACTCCCCTGCGCACATGATATTGACTTGTGTATTCAAAACAATGTTTCAATCATGCCCGGACAAATTCACAAGTTTTGAAAACAATTAGGTTTGGAAGAAATTCATAAGGATGCAGAAGATGATCATGTCCCTATTTCAGCAAGACATGTCCATTGTCAGGAATTTGTCGAGAGATTTCTTGACAATGAAGTGAGTCAAGAAGTTGTTCACAAGGTTAGAAACACGTTCAATGATGGAACGTATCCAAACGGTTTGACTATACAAGAACCGATTGTAAATATGCCTAGGGGACGTCTGAAGAAGAACCCATGTCAAATAGAGAAGAGTGCATGGGAGATAAATGAGGTGAAATTGAATAAGTGAAAACGCAAAAAGTCAACACGCGGTAGTAGAGGACGCGGCCGTGAAAGGGGTAGATCTGGACAAGGGAAGGATGTGATTTCCCCTACCACTCTTAACGTGTGTAGCACTGATTACATGGAGGAACCCTTAGGCAAAAATCTTCATCAGAGACAAGAGGTGGAAGACCTCATTTATAAGGGTTTCAATTGGGGTCACAAAAATGTGGATTTGTTTATAATACCATATGTTGACAAGGTTATGGACGTCCGACTAGACGAACACTGTGGGTATCACGCATTTGTAGAGTTGTTGGGTAGAGGACAAGATGCATACATAGAAATTCGGTGGGAGTTGGTGGAGGAATTGACCAAAAATCGTATATATGAGTTGACCAGTATCCTCATCCCAATATCATATTTGATCTTTAAACGTCAACTACACGGCCCTAAATGCTCCTCCTCCATATTAGATGGATATGCCTATTGTTGGTTTGGCATTTGCGACTAGATACCGGGTAGCTCTTGTATACCTTAATTGGATTCAACCATGCACATGTCTCCCGGTGATTTCAAACTACCCTCTCAAGGACCGCTCAAGGTGTATGTCATAGCGCATGTCGGCAACTATACTCACTCGTACCGGTGAGTTAGAATACTTAAAACACATCCCATATTATTTTTCTATCAATCTACTAAAAACATTACTAAATTCTTTACAGGTTTGGCTACATCCAACATCTCCATTACCTCCAGTTCCAACATAGTGGAAATTGTTCCATCACCTTAGTGTCAATGGTTGCGATCAACCTTTAATGACAGAATGAAACAATATCGGACATATCGAGAACGAGATGGTCGTCCATTATTGTAATATTTTCATATTGAACTATTGAATTGCTTATGTTGCGTTTTGATTATTATAGTATGTAATTTTCTTTCGTTTTATCACTAGTACAATAATGGTGTTTTATCACACTCAACTTTTATAAATCATAATTTATTTTTTATTTTTAATTTTAAAATTATTTTCTTTAAACAATTAACCTTAATAATCTTATCTTATATATATGTAAAGAAGGAACAATTTTTGTCATGTCCTCTCCAAAATTTAACATCTATCCAAATTTTTTTATTTAAATAATTTATGAGTTTTAATTTATTTAAGAACTAATAATAGTAAAGTTTAATCGAAATATAAGTTAAATTTTTTTTTAAAAATTTAATTATAACTTATTTGGTGAAAAAAAAACTATGTATGTTAACAAAGTGTTTATTTACTTGCAAATTGATTTATTTTCAGGTTTATAAACTAAATGAGTTTATAATTTATTTTCGGGTTTATTTCCCAATGGATTTATACAAACAAATCATACAAGGTTGTTTACGTGGATTTTATTTTTTGGGTTTATTTTTTCTTCAAAAGACACTTATTCCCTTAAAAAAATCGAACTAGATTAACGTAGAATACTTAAGGATGAACCAATAATACCAAGATAGAAAAACACAATTAAAAAAAAAAAACAATGAATATCACCTTACATTTTTGTATGTATATTTAGTGCATATATTGTCGTATTTTTTAATTTAAATTTAATCTCTATAATTAATATAACTGAAGACTAAAAATCATATCATCGTATAGTACTAAGCGCCTTGCAAAGCGCACATATAAGGTACGGTTCAAGAAACTACAAGAAATATTCGATTTATAATGCACATGATGTTGATATGTGTTTCAAATCAGTGATAGTAGCTTGTGCGCCTTACAAGACACACAAATAAGGTGCAATTCAAGAAGCTACAAGAATTATGCGCTTTATAATGCGCACGATTTTGATGTGTGTTTCAAATCAGTTTCAACATCTTGTGCGCTTTAGGAGGCACAAGATACCAACAAGCAGTTCAAGAAGGGCATAAGCTTCGCCTGTCAGCTTCACTCTATTTCATCCACTGCTCCGTTGGTAGATACTTCTTTTCAAACCATCAAACCACGATGATAAATCGTGTACTCATGGTGGAACTAATTTGTGTATAAATGGACGACACTCCAACCTCATCATTCGTATTTCCAACTTCCCAATCTAATCATACGAACATCAAAAGTCTAAAGAGAAGATTAGCAATGGTTTGTAAGGATAGGAAACAACACGTGCATGATTTGGTGCAAATTGGAATCTTTATGAGAAAATTAATAGATTGGATTGAATCTTGTAGGGCAACATCTTGAGAGGTGTGGCTGATTTGATACATTGGAAATGATCTTTTTGGAGGAGGAAAATTATCAAGAGATGCAAAACAATCATAACATCCGGGTTGTTGTTGCCAACGGAACTTGCACAACGCCTTTTTCATTCGGATGTGTCTATAGTGAGGGTGGAAGACGAAAAAGAAGCTAGTAGACGTGAATGCCTTCAGCCAAAGAAAGCAGAAATAAAGCATAAATCGGGGAAGAAGTAGTCTACAAATGGTAGTTTAAGGTTTGTTTCAATTTTAGGTTGTTTCTCAGATTTAGGATTGTTTTTAGTAAAAGTTGTCTAGGTTTTAGGAAGTTTAAAATTATTTTCTAGCATTTTGATTCTTGCATTTTGATTCATATTGTTATCTTCCACTTGCATTAGTTTAATGAAACGGATTTTAGCTTAATTTTCCGAGCTTGATAAGATCTTGTCAATTTGCAGTATCATCATATCTGCATCAACGGTTTGTTGAGCGGTTCAACCTGAAATTGTTTGACTGTGGATTTGTTTTGAGAATGTGAAGTATCTATTAGTTATCTCCAAACTTATAATTGAGGTATTTTTGTATGGATACATTGGAGAATAGCCCTTATATAGCTCATAATATCATTATAATTATTGTGAATCTGCAACCTAGCGTAGATTTATAGTTAAACTCTAAATTTTACTACTTGTTCTTCTTAGAAAGCAACAAGATATGTGATTGAATTGGATTGAAATCTGATGAATATAAATTTAACAGATCAAATCATAGCTTAAAATGTTGCGACTTGTGTTTATAGTTTAAATATCTAGACAACAATCAGATTGAATTTTGCACTAGTTTATAGTATATGGTCTCTAATCACTATACAATCCCTATACTCTTCACATTTTCTCAGTTCAAATGGTGTCTACTTTTTCATCTCAATCTAACCTTATAATCTGTAGATACAAAAAAGGGCATAATTAAATTTTGACTAATCTCCCGTTAAATGTAACGTGTTGGGGTTGAAATTTGATGGATAATGTGCGGATATGTAAGTCTTATATTGTAAGTTGTACATTGCAAATTGGATGTTTGTTTTTTTTGCCAATACTTGCATTGTATGGTATGACACAATACCTCTAACAATAAGGAGAACTATCTAGACACACTCATTATAATGAGTAGTTTCTTGTGCAGGTTAGTAACTCAGTGGAGTTATGTGGTCTATAAATATACATCCACCAATATATAAGTGGAACTAGTATATCAAATATCTTCAGGCCCTTCTGTTTTTATGCTTGCTAGATCACACTTAAACATTAGGCTAATCAGTAATTACCTAGAAGAAAAAAAAGAAGCAATGCTAACATGGTTGGGTGTTTAATATTTTGAAACATATGATTAATGCAGTATAGTTCTTATACCACTGCATCCAATAATTCCTGGTTGTAAAAGGAGCACGTGGAGGTTGTGATGTAGATGATTGCATTAAAAATTATACTTCATAATTCATTATTTGAACAGTTAATGAAAACATACTTCATTATTTGAACAGTTAATGAAAATATAATTTAGGTGTGCAAAACTAGCATAGATAAATACTTTTATACCAGTATCTAGATAATAGATGCCATTTCATTACATCTTGGGGAAATTTGTGTGCTTACAAATAAAGCTCATTACTTTTGGTTATTAGCTTTGTCCCTCTTGAAAACATTTATGTTAAATTTAGGTTAGAAATGACTCGAAAAGTGTATTTAGGTAAAAAAAAATGTCAAAAACTCATTCTTGTAAAGAAATCTGAGACATTTTTTTATCAAATTTATAAGAATAAGGTCCTATTAAGACATAATTAGGCTCTAGTTTGGATTGACAAAACATTTATGACAGATTTTGGTTAGAAATGACTCGAAAAGTGTATTTTATGTCAAAAACATGTCAAAAAGTCATTCTTGTAAAGAAATCTGAGACATTTTGTCAAATTTACAGCAATAAGGTCCTATCAGGACATAACTTGACTCTAGTTTGGATTGACAAAACATTTATGACAAATTTTGGTTAGAAATGACTCGAAAAGTATTTTCGGTTAAAAACATGTCAAAAATTCATTATTGTAAGGAAATCTGAGAAATTTTGTCAAATTTACTACAATAAGGTCCTATTATTAGGACATAATTTGGCTCTAGTTTGGATTGAAAAAACATTTATGACAGATTTTGGTTAGAAATAACTTGAAAAGTTTATTTTTGGCGAAAAACATGCAAAAATTCATTCTTGTAAAGAAATTTGAGAAAATTTATCAAATTTATAGCAATAAGGTCCTATTAGGACATAATTTGGCTCTAGTGAAATTAATTTTAATAAGGCCTCTTGTGAAATTAATTTTAACGAGTTGAACAAAAAAAAAAGAAAATCTATAACTTTGGAAATATATATATCTTTCTGCTAACTAATAAATATAGATCTTTCTATATGTATCAAACTCCATGTAAAGGTCCTTTTCAAAAAAAAAAAAAAAAAAAAAAAAAAAAACACTCCATGTAAAGATCTTCTCATTCTAATTTCTTATGACTAGCTTTCTCTCTATCATTTACTCTTTCTCTGGGTAGGAGAAACAAAGATATTTGCAGCTGAAACAAGTAACCACAACCACCATAACAAATGGCATGCATCAGAGATTATCTTCTTCTTCTTCTTCTTTTTATGAGCTTCATCATTGAATTATGAGATCTGATGATGATTTCAACAAATCATACAAGTGATAGTAATAATCCTACCATCTTTCTTATTCAGTTTTATTTTTCAACACACAAAATCCTATATATACTTACTATGCAATATATTTAGGGTAAATTTTCGTATAGATTATTAATAGATGTGCGTTTGTGTGTGTAAGTCTATTACATTTGTGCATTTTCTAGTTATCATTTGGTTATTTATCATTTTTTAGAAAGAAGAGATGTTGTGTTACCTCTATCTATTTTCCAAAAACATGTATCTTCGGTTCTTGAAAGAATCAAGGCAAAAAAAGCGAATGATTATGCAAGGGTCAAGTTAATCCAACTGCAATGAATAATTTTCACCTTAATTCATATCCTCTAGTTGGATCTTGTGAAGAATCATTATGCCCTGTAAGTTTCTAAGTTTAAGCTTATCTTGCCCTGCTTAAAAGACACTTTTAGCCGCTAAAGTGCACTCTCACTTACTCAAATTCGATGAATCGACCTTATAGGTGTAATAATTATTGGCTGAACTGTACTATGTATATTAGAAGGTATAAATTTGATATTTTGATTCATCGAGGTATCTCAGTTACAACTGCGTAGTTTGCAAGTAAGATCTATCGAGTATATATGCATGTACACAAGAAATGAGAAATAGAAGTAATTGCAATCACTCATGACAAGATTTTCCTCCTTCTTTATCCGGGCTTGGGACAGGTTGTGCACCCAAGTACACAAACAATAGTTAAAAAAATTGTTAAGAGGACAAATATTAGTAAAAAACATATGTGCATGGTTACTGTAGGCTAATGAGAAATTTCATGTTTATAGTAAAGGGACGATTAAAAAGAAACGCAAAACTACATGAGGTTCTTAGTTACAATATAAGATACGACTAAAAAATAAACATTGAACCAGAATCACAAATTCATTAAACCAAAAAATATATATTCTAAAATTTAGAAACAAACTTTTATTAAACCACAGTATGTATCTAATTTTCACCCTATAACTAATCCACTCTTTCTTTGATAATATTCATAAACATCTCATTGGTTATATAAAATTAACAACGGTTTGTATATGCACTATTTAGATATATTATAAGATTCTTGATTGGACATATATGATAGCAAAAAGTGAGACCACATGAGCCATTACAGCAGAAAGCAGTGACTTTTGAGACGGGATTTCGTATTCCCATTTAAAATATAAAAAAAACAACCAAAAAAACCCCACTTGAAAAGCCTGAAATAAAGGAATCCGATCAAAGAACATTTGAATATCACATGAAATAAAGCACTTATGTTGTTTTGAAAACAGAAGCATCTTCTACTTATACTCCCTCCCATCTTCTTCATACTCACAACCTCACCCTCACCCTCACCTCAAACAAGCTATGGCTAACACCATGGATAGAGCTATCAACTGGTTCATCTCCACCTTCTTCTTCCGACAATCCAAGACTTACTACCACACTCATAAGAGCGTCGCCAGCAACCACAACGGCTACTATTACACTCATACTGCTCCCAAGAGTACTCGCCATCTTTCTTTACAGGTCTTTCTTAGCTTCTCTTCGATCCTATATATATACATATATATATATATATATATATATATATATATATCGTTAAAATTAGTGACACTATAGATTCAGAAGTGACGATACATAAATTTAGTATAATTTGTTGGGATTAAATTAATAAATTATTAGTTCATAAGATATTTTTTTTAGAAAAATGGTTCCATTAATTTGACGATGGACAACACAGGCCACTGTCCCAACAATTTAAATGAAAAGAAAAAGCTTATTTTGAATTGCTATAACAAAAGGTAGGTTTTGTTTTCTAAAAAATAGCCACAACGAAATCATTATCTATAACTTAAACTTAGGTTTAGCGGGGTGTTTGGTTTTCTACTCCACTACTTGTATATTATTAATTGAATAAGTCTTTTCAATATATGCTGTTTCGGAGATATTTAAATATTTATATTCTGTTTTGAAAATAAATAACTATAAAATCTGAAATAAAGGAAATGGAAGGGGATTTGCATAACTTATTCTTCGCTATTAAGGTAATAGATCGGCGGCGACAACAACGAAATATAATATATTACTATTAACTTTATCTGAATAATTAATATTCTAGAACTAAATTATTTATCACTGATATTCTTATAAGGTTCGGAAAGAAGTCAATCTCTCCTGTCAAGATAATAACTTTTCTCGTTATCTTATCATAAATTATTGCTAAAACACACTAAAATAAACTTTCCATAAATAAAATTTCTAACTATTTTTTGTATTTTTAAAATAATATTTTCTCTATATACTACTTTTATACAAACATTGTGGAACACTCTAAGACTTACAAATTATTGTGTATCAATAGATATTATCTTTTTAAGTATGATTTTTTTTTGAACATATAAACCGGATAAAGTATTTAAATATAAGAATTTGGTGTAAAAAGGAATTGTATGATTTAAAGAACTTTCCGTTGGTGATTTAGACAAGTGTGCAGAAAGAATGTTGACTTAATTAAGCGCACGCTTTATATTAATTAGCATTATCTTTGATGAAATAAGTATTGTTTTTTGAACGGCGGGAAGAATGAAATTAAAGTAATTAAGTTTTTGTTGATTGGTAAGACAGACGGTGGAGCTGAAAGTTAGAATGTGCTGCGTTGGTTGTGAAAGAGTCGTCAAGGAGGCCATTTATAGGCTTAGAGGTATGAATCTTTATCAACTTTATACTTGATCAATCACCTTCCACAGTTTACATAACCCCACACTCCTTAATCTACTGTTACGAATGATGATAATGATTCACGAGTAATGACCCTACGTAGCCAACACAATTCAAGTGGCTATACTCAAATCAAGTGCGCGGCCATGCCACTAATTATGTCACTTTTTCCTATTAAACTAAGCTTCTCTAGCTGTTGGGTGACTATCATGCATATTAACAAACATACTAAAATGATTGCGCTTCCACTTTCATCCACCAAACGGTTCAAAATCCTTTTGGACTTCAATTATTCACATGTCCTATCAAGTCCTTTATTCGTATCCAAAAAAAATTAATCCGGACACGCATAAAAAAAGCCTCTCACACCCTATGTGTAAGATGGTAAAAAAAAAAATTAAATTTTTTTTTTTAAGAAAATAGACTTTGTTTCAGGACAAACTATTTCTTGTTCCGAGACAGTCTCGGGCAGGCCAAAAGCTCTCACACTTTATGTGTGAGACGCTAAATGTCTCCGTTAAAAAAAACATCGTCTGTCGATAATACTTCTTGCAGGCATTTAAGAGCATCTATATCCCAGAAAAACCGTAGCTATTTGATTTACAAAAATGAAAATAAATTCAGATTTGGTGAAATAATAGAAGTTATTAGTGTAAAGAAACTTTCAATACTCCCTCCGTTTCTCAATAGATGTCATTAAGGGCAAAATCACACATATTAAGAAAAATTAAAAGTAGAAAATATAGTATTTATTAATTATTATAATTTTAAATTTTGTAGGAAAACAATGATAGAATGTAGAGAATTGTATGGGAATAGAGAAAATAGTGTTTTGAAAATACAAATAATAAATGAAAAAGTAGATAGAATTATATTTATAGAAAGTTGAAGTATTAATAACACTTATAATTTCAAATATTGTGAAACAAAATTTTAAAGCTCTAATGACAAGTATTGGGATACAGAGGGAGTAGAAGAAATAAATTCTACCAAGTTCTTATCCACTACACACAATTCAAGAAAAGTTTAGAATTATCTTATTTATTTTGCTTGGATTTGAGTGGTAGTTGAATGAAATTGCACAGGAAAAATCAATTGTACAAATTTTATAGAATTCTGAAATGGAAGAGAGGGGTTATTTAATTAATTTTATGAATAAAAAAGAAAAGAAAAAACAAATACAAAATTCTTTTAAAAGTTCTGGGATGATAGTCTAAGGGCTTGTTTACTTGTAGTTTATTTTTGTTTCATTTAGTTTATAAACCGTGAATTTAATTTGTGTGCGTGTTTACTTGGAGATTGGTTTAATTCTCTACGGGTTTATTCGGGTTTATAAACCACTAAAAAATAAACTGATCTGAGCAAGGTTATTTTTGCTGGGATGAGTTTATTTTTGTTTAAAACCCAATTTAAGCCTTGTGCTTTTTCAACCCGATATTCTTTGTTCTTCTCTATGTATTCACGTCATTCTTTGATTTTCTTAGGGACATAAGTGTATTTTGAACAAAAATAAACCCAAAAAATAAACTACAAGTAAACAACCTTATATGATTTATATATATAAGCCCATTGAGAAATAAACCCGAAAATAAACTATAAACCCGTATAAACTCATTTAGTTTATAAACCCGAAAATAAATCAATCTTCAAGTAAATATGCCCTAAGGCCAAATATTTCAGACAATTAATATCCTTTTTATGTCTCTATTAATTATAAATTAAAGGATGAAAATATCAACCCTTCTAATTATTTGTGTTAGAATCATATTTAAGCATTCAAGTGTAATTCACACTCTGGTAAAGGGAGATATTCCAAGAGATTTTTTGAATTGCAGAGGTTGTGATGCAAAAAAAGCTCTTTTTTTCTGACTCTTTAGGGACCAACTGAGCTTTTTCTTTGTTTGCCCCTATCACCTTTTTAATTTTACTTTACTTTCCTTTTTTGAAGTTCAAATCTTTGTATGATCAATCAACCTCTCTTTATATTGTCATAGGAGTGGACTCGGTTGGAGTCGAGTTAGACATGGAAAAGGTGACCGTGACAGGATATGTCGACCGGCACAAGTTATTGAAAGCAGTTAGGAGAGCAGGCAAGAGAGCGGAGTTCTGGCCGTACCCGAACCCGCCACTCTACTTCACATCGGCAAAGGAGTATTACAGGGACTTGACGAGTGAATATAAGGAGAGCTATAACTACTATCGACATGGGTACAACCTCGCGGATAGGCACGGTACCATTCCCGTTACTGCTCGTGGTGATGACAAAGTCAGTAACATGTTTAACGACGATAATGTTAATGCGTGTTCTGTTATGTAAATTATAATTATCGCCAAGAGTTTTGTGTATCGACTTATCTTTACTTTGCTTGGTGCTGTTGTTTAAAGTCCGAGTTGAGTACTATATTTGTTGATCGATTTGGACGAGACTTTCGCAATACATTAATGTGATAAGAGTTCGAATTTGATGTTGATTAATTGAGTCTAATACTACTAGACTCGTGAAATATTGGTAAACTGCTGTGATGTTAATTTGATGTCCATCACACGCGGGGCTTACATAGGTTGTAAGGAACTTTTAATATTATGTTTGTTGGCTATGATGTTGAAGATTGCATTAGTTTGTATTTGATGATCCATGAGTATATGTGTATTGTCCAATTGCATGGCAATCGGATTTGGTAGCAGACTGCTGGCACTCTAGGCCAGTTGGGCCTAATTTGGCCCAACGTCTTAGAAGCCCACTTTGAATTCGATTTGATTCGTCTTGGTTGGGCTAATATGGAATCACAGTTATGTCAAACCAAATTTATTAATTCATACATTGCATTTGGGGACTTATATGCACGGCGTCAATATTGACAAACACACGGTTTCAACGCAGTGAGATTGCATTGATATGCTCAACTTCAACGCACTCCAACTGCGTTGGTTTTCCGACTACAACGCAATCGTCTTGCGTTAAAACTGGCGCATAAACACACATGCCTATTTGAAACAAGCGCTTGTATTTACATTTTATATTTAAAAAAAAGTTTCAAAGCATTCAATCTGTGTTGAGTTGAAACAACTTCAACTGCGTTGAAGCTGTTTCAACTTTAACGCAGGTCAACTGCGTTGAACATTGCATTTTCTAAATTTAACGTCGTGCCTTTAACAACCCGGTTGCATTTTGAGATGAAAATGAGATATACGAGAGCTAACGCTAGTGGCTTTCTCATTTTATCAATGTCGCTTGCATTCAAACCTTAAGAGAAAGAGAGTTCCTCGATTGTCTCCATTGTTGCTCTTTGAGATTCAAATCCACTTCAGAGTGGAACACAAAGATAATTTCTCAAACTCGTGGGTGGAAGATCCCACATAAAATATTTTTGTTCCTTTATCTCTTTTCTCTTTTGTCTTTGCTAGTTTGTGGTTTTGGTTTTCAAATTCTATTATATATAATCTTTGATTTCTTAAACTTGATATAGTGAATTGGATCTCTTGAGATCGTAAAAAATGATTCTTAACCACGTAAATAAATCGACTATCTCTCTTGCTTTTACTAGTATCTTTTGATCGATTAGTAAGAGTTGATCCTTTATACATGTTATTACTTATATCAATCTGGTATCAAAGCATTTTGTTTATGATTCTTCAAAGAACAGTTTTTAGGTTTTGCTTTACTTCCTTGAAACACATTCAAATCTGCTTCCGTTGTTCCTCTTTTTATTAGATCTATACTTGTCTAAAATTTTCTCTTCAAATCTTTTGTACAAATTACATATTATAATTCAGTTGACTTGAATTGTCAATAAAAACCAAGAATCCGGATTAAAATCTCTAAGATTTAGTGTTTTATCTTCGCTAGTTTACTTGTGTGGCTTCTTAGATCCCTTGCTTCTTCTTCTCAAGATAACAAACTCGACTCAGGAATAAATATAGTAAGAGATGATGCAACCCAGACTACAGAGCTTGACACCGGACATGCAATGATTGTAGAGGAAACTAAGAAGCTAAGGATTGTCTTCATGTTAAATTTATCTTTCTTTTATATCCGTCGGGTCTAAGACGTGGAGGGGATGCACACCACAAGTGAACCTACGCACATTAACCCTCGGGGTTCCATCCTAAAACTAATTGGCAATAGGAGGAGTAACCCTTGGGTTTATATACTAGGTTCACATTATTCATTTAGTCGATGTGGGACACAATAATCCACACATCTCAACACTCCCCCCTCAAGTGCAACTATCCTGGACTAGTTGCACTTGACACAACGGGCGGATAGCATATTTCGCTAATCACAACCCACAAAGCCTTAAGGCCGGCTTAGCCAAACACGGGCGGATAGCATATTTCGCTAATCACAACCCACAAAGCCTTAAGGCCGGCTTAGCCAAACACGGGCGGATAGCATATTCGCTAATCACAACCCAAACACAGGATAACGAGACCCGGATCGGACCTGCTCTGATACCATGTTAAATTTATCTTTCTTTTATATCCGTCGGGTCTAAGACGTGGAGGGGATGCACGCCACAAGTGAACCTACGCACATTAGCCCTCGGGGTTCCATCCTAAAACCAATTGGCAATAGGAGGAGTAACCCTTGAGTTTATATACTAGGTTCACATTATTCATTTAGTCGATGTGGGACACAATAATCCACACATCTCAACAATAATGTCCTTAAAGAAGCAACAACATGCTTTCCCTCTTTTGAAAATAGTAATAAATCTCTTTTATTATTTAATTCTAATTTGAATGATCCATTCCCCCTTTTAATTCAAAAGACTTTAGAAAGTACGAACCAAGACTTCCAAATCCAATCTTATCCTCTACCAAAGAACAATATCAAAACCTAGTTGAAGAAGAAGTCGTCATCCAAGGGTCCATCACTTGCCTCCTCCCTTGCCTCATTTGATCCATCCTATTGTTGGTTCATATAGATATCTTTTTTATTAAAGCTATCCTTTGTTATTTTAGTTAAACTTGTTAATTTTATATTTTGAGAGTTAAATTATAATATATCCTTATATATTTTTAGCATAGAATAAGCTAGCCTCTTTGTTGAAATAACCTCATCTAAGCCCTAATTAGTAGTATACATAGTTCAATTATCTCTTTATAATTTTAGCTTGGAAAATGAATAATTTTGTGCATGAGTTGCTAATATTATTCGATTAGCCAACACATAATATAAGTAAACATTTTTCTCCTTCTTGTGTCGACATTCTCCCTTGCTTTTGATGTTTTTTGTGCTTCCATTCGATCCTTGATCACTCACTCTATATTGAATGTAAGACCCGAGGTCTTAGGGACGTAGTCCCCATGCCAACCATACACGCGTATAAACTTCCCAGGAGGTCACCCATCCTGAAGGTGGTCCCGCACGAGCACACTTAACTCCATAGTTATTTGTCCTTACCCTACCACTAGAAAAGAAGAATTCTTGTTGACATGGATAGCAACTCATTCTTATAATCCAATCACAAATCCCCATTCAAATGATGTGGGATGACAATTTTCCGGGATGTTACAATCTCCCCACTTAAACTCCTGACGTCCACGTCTGGTACAAGGATCGTCCACCGAGCCGAGTGACCGCCTACTACAAGCACACTCGTAGGTCAGGGTTAGCTCTGATACCATCTACAAGACCCGAGGTCTTAAGGACATTGTCCCCATGCCAAACATGTACAAGCATAAACTTCCCAAGAGGTCACCCATCCTGAAATTGCTCCCGCACGAGCATGCTTAACTCCATAGTTATTTGTTCTCACTCTACCATTGGAAAAGAAGAATTCTTGTTGACATGGGTAGCAACCCATCTCTATCTTTATCTATTTGTGTAGTCATATGTTGATATTGTATTATATTGGGTATAATTAAAGTTATTTCTCCCACCAGAAAAATAAAAATAAATTTATGGAATGAAAAGAAACGTATTTTCTCTAATCAATTTTGTGTCTGGGAGAGACAAAACTAGGGCGGATAAAGATAGAGAGGTTGCTCACTTCTTGAAGACCTACAGTGTTAATAGGGATACCAAGACTACATGTACTAAGTGGTATAATGGTGTTAATAGGTATACCAATACTACATGTTAATAGGATACCAAGACTACATGTACCAAGTGGGATAACGGTGTTAATTGAGATACCAAGACTACATGTACTAAGTGGGTAACGGTGTTAATAGGGATACCAAGACTACATGTACTAAGTGGAATAATAGTGTTAATGGATATCAAGACTACATGTACTAAGCGGGATAACATGCTCGGAGAATTTAGAGAAATGACGATGATCAATCAATCCGATCTCCATAACCATAGTACAATGATGATCAATCCATCCGATCTTCATAACGATATTCACGACGACCAATGCACCTACACATGTACACGGCGCACAATCCCGATTTCATATGTGACGCGCGGAGTGCGCATGCTCCAACTAGTAAGGTAAGAAGTGTACATATTGAATAGAGATTTTACCAACAACAAGAAAGCATAAAAATCACAAAAGTAGATTAATCCTAGCACGAATAACAGAAACTATAACTCAACAATAAAAGAATTCTAGAGTCCGAATCACCACAACAAATGCATATTCATTTTCAATTAATAATAACCATATAAAAAATCATATATAATGCTATGAAGTAAACAACCCCACACAACTCTTGCATTTTCACGGTATGAAATGCAAGAAGAATTCTTATAAGTCAATCACAAATCCCCATTCAAATGATGCGGGATGACAATTTTTCGGGATGTTACAATCTCCCCCACTTAAACTCTTGACGTTCACGTCAGGCACAAGGATCATCCACCGAGCCGAGTGACCGCCTACTAGGACAAGCACACTCGTAGGTCAGAGTTAGCTCTGATACCATCTGTAAGACCCAAGGTCTTAGGGACATTGTCCCCATGCCAAACATGTACACGCATAAACTTCTCAGGAGGTCACCCATCCTGAAATTGCTCCCGCACGAGCATGCTTAACTCCAGAGTTATTTGTTCCCACTCTACCACTTGAAAAGAAGAATTCTTGTTGACATGGGTAGGAACTCATCTTTATAAGCCAATCACAAGTTCTCATTCAAATGACGCGGTATAACAATTTTTCGGGATATTACATTGAATCTAGTATTGAATCTTCTCCCTTTTCTTTTCTTATATTATTAATATTTGTGATTGTAGTCGCACATTACCGGAAGATTCTAAGAAATCCTATTGTTGCCGACTTGAAGGATAAATAGGGTTGATATTTTGAGTTTGATTCAATCAACTTGACTTAATCCAGTTTGTTTCCTTTTCCCTATTAATTTGTCAATTCGGTTGCAATATAATTATTTGTTCTTTCATCTTGTAGGTACACAAGTTTCTCACTTCTAAACCCTTATTCTAAACGAAATCTCCACACCTTTTTCTTGTTTTGGACTTTTAGTTATCGAGTATTAACGGTAGATAACTAGTTACTTGAGTTGAGGAACCTAGAAATTAACCTTTCTTTGTGTCGTGTTAGGATAATTCAACTTAGAAATATTTGTATTGATGAGGCTTAGGAATTCCTTTGAGGTGAAACCGAATATCCCATTTGAAATCGGACAACATAAGTAGAGTCAAAGGTTTATACCCAATTCACACTAGATTGGTTTCCAAGGTTACTAGTAAATATGGTGGTGAGATGTCCCTAGGCAGAATATTCAATAATATCTAGTAGAATTTTAAAAACTCCTTTGAATCAAGATAATTAATCCAATACAACATGCAGTCCTCCTATGTAAACTCCTTTAACTTTACCGTCACCTTACGGTGAGAGTCTAGGAGGACAAAGAAGATCCAATCCCGAAGTGAGATTCCGAGGAAAAAGATCTCGAGCCAAGGAGATCCAAGGTGTGAGGTTGGACGATCCTTGCTTGGCATATCCCATCCAAAAAAATCAAAAAAATAAGTGGACGGAAGGAACAACACCGGTGGATCCTCGCGTTCAACCGATGAAGAGCGCATCAGGCCCCGACATGACCCATCTCGGCTTGAGATGCCACCCGGGATTCTTGAGTGTCGATTTCTTTTTATTTCGGACTTTTTAGCCCAACCCACGTCTTTCGACATGCTTTAGGTTATTAAAGCAGAGTTCCGAATAGATCGAAAAGGATCCAACCAAAGAGAAAAGTTGAGTTTTGTGTTAGTTTAGAAAGGAGAATTCTTTTCCTACCTGTCTTCTCCGTTCGTTTTCACCATTGTTAGATCATTAGTTTAGGAAGGAAGATTCAATTTTTTTCCGTTTGTTTAGAGTTTTGTTTGAGATTTGCAAGTGAAAGACAGTTTGTTTTGAGATTCAATAAAGTTGTGTACTTTCTTCATCCCTTTTTCCTATTTCATTTGTGTGCTTTGTTTTATTGAATTGAATTCAGGTTTTGATATGAATATCATTGGCTAGATACCTTTTGTGGTTCCAAGGTAGTTAGAGATTTGTTTATGCCTTGAACTATGATGGATTAATTGTTCCTTATGATAGGTTGTGTCAATCGCTTTAAATCCTATGGAAAGGTTTGGTTTTTGTCAGGTTTAGAATTAATCTAAACCACTTCAACCTAAGTAGAAATTGAGTCATAACTGAGATATTATTGCTTAGATACATGATAAAACATGTTCCTAGGTAATAAATGTTTAACCTTTATTGGATAGAACATGTCATTATTCATTCTTTAAGACACTTAATTCCTGAGACGTAACTGTAAAGGATTATTTGATCCTTAATTAAAGAATAAGGTTTATTTATGTTTTTTCCCTCTTTACCTTAAAAGCAATAGGGTATTAGATTGCAAACTTTTATGTTCTTGAGACGTCAATGTAAAAGAACATTGGTTGAGAAACATTCATCCATTGAGCTTTTCAACCATGCATATGCCACGTGAAAATACATATATCCTGAGTCCATGTGTATAAATAATGATCTTGAATCCTTGGAACTACATTTCTCTCCAATTATATTTGTTTGTTCTTTTTGTTTAATTTGATTTTCAATCAATTAGTGACAATTGATTGCGAATCCACCACACTCCTCAAAACCTTTTTGATTCTTATTTCCCTTTTTTTTTCCAACCTTTTTCTTATATTAGATTTATACTATTCTAGATAAGTTTTCACTATCATCTAACTTAGTCCCTTAATCGTCCTTGGAATACTTGCTCTTATTGCGATTGATCCACACACTGTGGGTTCGCTGCACTATAGAGTAGATAATACAAGATTAAAAAATTTAAAGCAGACCGTTGTTTCACTACCTTGTAAATTTCTATTGATTTTCATAGGAGTTTATAAGGTTGTAAAACCAGCAAACATTGAGCCTAGGTTGTATGTATTAGACACAAAGGTAGGAAGAAGGGACAAGGAGTAGGGATAATCAGAAGCATCAGACTGATCCTCATGTACAAGAGCTAGCCCAACGTCGCCGGAAACCGCCCAAGGAGATTGTTCGCTTATTTTGCACACCCTATAAACAACTACCAAAAGAGATAGAAATCCATAGGATATCAAAACGACGAGCCTGCTTTAAATTTATATTCCGAATAATAACTCAATGCAGCGAACCCACAGTGTATAGATCGATTGCAGCAAATATTTAAGTATTCCGGAGTCGAACACAAAGGGACTAAGTTAATGACAATGCAAATGATAAAGAATAGTAAAAGTCCAAGAGCAAGAAAGGGGTTGGAAAAGATAAGGAAGAAGCGCAAAAAAGGTTTGTGAGGTTTAAAGAACTTGCAATCAATTGTCACTATTGATTGAAAGTTAAAACAAACAAACAAAAATCAAATAAGGAAATTCTGCAATTCCAGAGATTCAAGATCATTATTTATACATATGGACTCAAGATATAATGAAATCACACGTGACATATATAGAATGTAACGCTTTGGAATGAATGTTTCTTTACATCTATGCTCTATCATAATCACATATCAAGAACACAAAGGTCAACAACCTATTATCTGTAGCTTTCAAGATAATAAAGGGAGACATGAATCAACAAACCTTATTCCCTAAATCAAGGATTTGTAGCATCTACATGCCCTACTTTAAAAATTCTTCACGTCCAAACTAGAAATAAGAACAATTCAATCCATCACAGTCCAAGGTATAAACAATTCTCTATCTACCTTGGAACCACACAAGGTTTTTAGCCACTCAAACTCATGACTAATCTTGAATTTGATATGAAAAGGAAAATCAACAATATTAAAAAGGAAAAGAGATTAAAGAAAGTACCCAACTTTTATTGAATCAAAACTTCCAAACTTGAAATCTCTAACAAACTTTCAACAAACTCCAACAACTCCAACCGGATCTTCCTCAAAACTAACTAAAATAACAAAGATGAAAAATAAATAAAAAGACAAACTTTCCTTCAATAATCGAACTTCCACTTTCACAACTTCAACAATCTTCAATCTTCTCTTTGGTGGGCGTCCTTTTTCTGAACTTCGGATCTCTTCTTTTATAACTTTGGAACCCTACGAAACTCGCGGGCTGGGCTGAAAGTCTGAAATAAAATAACATTTGACGCTCAGGGAAATATCTCGGTTGAAATCTCGGCCGAGATTGGTCAATGTCGGGGCTGAGATTTCGACTTCGTACTTCAGCGTCACGGGATCTCGGTCTGGGTCACCCGAGATGTGGACCGAGATTGTGACCGAGATTTTACTGCAGTTGCTTTTGAGCATCCTATCTTGGACCGAGATTTGTGAATTGCGGCCGAGATTTCTCTTGACCTCGGGCACTTTGCCTCGGTTTCTCCTTAAGTGTAGTTCTCTCCCTTCCATTGATCGTATGACAACTCCTATGCGTCCTTGTAACACCCCAAATCCGCGGAACTCGGGTGCTACGGGCGAGACCTCACAATGGGTCCCGTCCCTTAGCCTGACAACAATTTCACCGGACCTTCCAACAAGGCACAAATAAAGGCGAAAACTCAATACGTTTTTAATGTATGCGGAAACCGAAAAGTAAGAAACTACAACTTGGATACTCAGCCGAGTCCTCAAAACAACATAATCTGATACGAAGTCTAAACGTACGACAACATCCATAAACAAGAACATGAAACATGACTCAAAACATCTCCGTCCTATAATGTACGGAGACCCCGGCTGTCCACTCCTCCACCTCACTCGGCGGCATCCCTAACCTGCAAGTCAACTACATAACGGTTTTAAACCGTTAGCTCATATTCTAGATATTAGGGAAGCGGTGAAGGCACAACCACATCCATAACACAAAACATAAATCACACAAGTCCGATTTCTTATCTTTTATTATTAAGTCATATTCCATTCTAGTTCAACTTCTTTTGTGACACGAGACCCCAATGGTCTCGCCTCGGTCCCCACTTACCGGCAAGGAATGTTACGAATGCATCCGCCCATCTAACCCGCCGGGCTAGTCGCCGAGAATCCCCTAGACCTCACTATGGGCTAGGCAGTATTGTCACTGCCCGTTATCATACACTTGGGCCAACATATATATATATGGTCGGTAGTCCTATTTACCGATTTAATAGTTATAACAAAATATAAACACGCACCACCAAACACACATCAATGCTAATACCGAAAATACGAGCTAAGTAAGTCCGGAGAGTTACCTCGTCCCAAACGCTATCTCACAAAACGCTCTAGCTTCCCTTGGGAAGGAGTATACAACCTGTTCACAACAAGGTATCATAAAAACCCGCTCAACCTGAGAAGTCCAGGACTTCTACACAAATGACCTACGCAGGATCATTTGACTACCATTCTAGGACCGTATCCTAGAGTCCAAAATAATCACCGTCGATAGTGACGTAAAAGCCAACTAGGTCTAATCCCGCTCCTCACATTCTCTTAAGGTCTCAAAAACTTCTACTTGACATTTCCACTAAGTTATGCAATTTCCAACCTATCATGACACTATGGAACATAACAAGATCGATACGAGTTCGTGGCTTTTTATCGGAATCCGGACCTAGCACCACAACTAAATAAATTTAGCTCATATGCTAAATTTGGTCATACTAATAATATTTATCTAGTCCTAAGGTAAAACTCGTTTCTCGAAAGCCCACGTTAAAATTCCGTAACTAACATCTACGGTTAAAAACCGCTAACACATTTTCCGGAAATTCCTACATTTTCCAAGACATATATTTTGTAAATACTTTTCTAGAGGGCACATATTATTAAAACTGAAACCTTGGGCCGGAATTGTAAATAGAAGCTTTGGGTGCCAAAGTGTAATTTACCCAAAAAGGAGAGGGCCGACTGTAAATAAGCCAAAGGGCTGTTGACCAGCCCGCGGCGGCGGCAGGGGATGACGCAGGCGCGGGGCTCCGGCCGGAGAGGGAGGCGGCTCTGTTGGCTTCCCCGGGCGGCTGCAGACAGGCGGCGGCGGCCTCACTCCGGCGACAGAAGGTGGTGTTGAGAGACAGGGATGAAGGTATCTCGGCTGAGGTGTAGGTTGCAGGGGTGGATCCCGGTCACGAACACGGGGCAGGGCGTTGCTAGCTTCGTCCGACGGCGGCGAGGGAGGCAAGCGTGGGGGTGGCTCTTCCCCGATGGTGCTGGACCAGTGGCGGCTTGCTCTAGAGAAGATGGTGAGTTGAGGGAGATGGTTGCTCCAGCTTCCGGCGAGAGGAGGCTGTGGAGGGAGAGAAGCGTAGATCGGGGCCGGGTGAAAGGATGCAGAGATTGAAGATGGTGGTGAGTGAGTGAGGGAGGTGGCTGTAGAGAGTGAAGGCTGAGAAAGAGAGATGAGTGAGTGAGAGAGATGGCTGCGTGAGGGAGACAAGGGAGAGAAGAGGGAGAACGAGGGGTTCGTCCTAGGCTGCAGCAGCTGCGTGGCGTAGAGGAGGACCGAGGGGTCGGCCTAGGCTGCACTAGCTTGGGCGGGAGTTGTTCTTGGTGTGGAGCAGTGAAGAAAGAAGACAAAGTATGTGAGGCCCGAGGCATGCTCACGTGGAAAGAGAGGGAAGAAAGAGAAGAAGGAAATAAAGGTCGGGATCGAACCCGTAAAATAATTTCGTAACGGACGTTACGATCGGAAAAATTCCCGGACATTTCCGGAAAAAAAAAATTTACGGGTTACGGGTCGGAAATATTTTCCGTAAATAGTTTACGGAAAGAGGAATAAAAAGATATATTTATTTCTAAAATTTCCGGACGTTACAACTAACACCCCAAAAAACAAGTTTCGTCCCGAAACTTGCTAAACCCCATCACTCTCCAACAGACCCGTCTCGTAACCACTCGAAACTCGTAAAAGGTACTCTATCGGTTCTAAACTAAGTCTACGCATAGAATCATATCACGACCTCGCAAGGTACTCATAAATCAAACCAAATCACAAAACGTATAAAGCAAACAAGAAAGATCTCGGGACTAACCCGAGGGTCCTATCGATGTAGTTAGGCCTGCATAAAACTCAGGATAGTTCCTCGGGATACTATCCTCCGTCTCCCATGTAGCCTCGTCAGGTCCACGTCTCGACCACTACACTCTCAGCATCGGTATCTCCTTCGATCGAAGGCGTCTCGTACTCCGCTCTAAGACCTCTATCGGGTGCTCTGCAAAAGTGTGGTCCGGCTTGACTACTAGGTCCTCATGACTGACGATGTGGCTCGGGTCATGTATATACTCTCACAGCTGAGAGACATGGAAGTCCGGGTGTATACCCTCCAAACGTGGAGGCAATGCTAATCGGTATGCCACCTCACCGACTCTCTCCAAGATCTCGAATGGACCGACATATCGGGGGCTTAACTTCCCCTTAATGCCGAATCGCCTGACTCCCCATGTTGGTGATACCCTCAACCAGACCTGAGCTCCTACCCTGAACTCGAGAGGTCTACGCCTCCTATCCGCATACGACCTCTGCCGGCTCTGCGCAGCCAACATCCTCTCCCGAATCGAAGCGACTCTCGCCATGTCATCATGTACCTGATCCGGTGCTACAATGCTAGAGCTCCCGGGCTCGTCCTAACATAAGGGAGTACGGCATCTCCGTCCATACAATGCCTCATACGGTGTCATCCCAATCGAAGCGTGCCAGCTGTTATTATACGAAAACTCGACCAACGGGAGGTAATCTGGCCATACCTGACCCCAGTCCAGTACACACGTTCGAAGCATATCCTCTAAAGTCTGAATAGTCCGCTCAGACTGGCCGTCGGTCTGGGGATGGTATGCGGTGGTGAAATGGAGACTCGAACCTAGGCGGCGTGTACCTGCTGCCAGAACCTCGAGGTAAAACGCCCGTCCCTGTCCGAGATGATGGTCCTCGGGACTCCATGCAGTCTCACAATCTGACGGGTAAACTCCTCGGCTAAACGACTCACCGGCCACGTTTCCCGTATAGGAATGAAATGTGCGGTCTTCGTCAGCCGGTCTACTACCACCCATATCGGGTCAAAGTTCCTACTAGGTCTCAGGCCGGTCATGAAGTCCATAGATATGTCCTCCCACTTTCACTGCGGCACGGGCAGTGGGTGAAGCTCTCCTCCGGGTCTATGGTGGTCGATCTTGACCTACTGGCAGGTCGCGCATCGGGCCACATATCTAGCTACATCGGGCTTGAGCCCGCCCCACCAATAGGATCTCCTAAGGTCCTGGTACATCTTACTCGCGCCTGGATGCACGGAGTAAGGTGTGGAATGGGCCTCATGCAAAATCCGCTTTCTAAGCTCATGATCCGACGGTACACAAATACGTCCCTGACGTCTCAATAGCCCATCTGCCCCCGTGACAAACTGTGGTGCCTCTCCTCGGGACATCCTGTCCCGGATCCTCATCAAAAGGGGACATCCCTCCTGCTTCTGCAGGATCTCGCCGGATAGGTCAGGTAACACCTCTAACTCGGACAAACGACTGTCCGCACCCGGAAACCGGATATCCAACTTTAAGCCCATCAAATCCCTCTGCAGATGAGGCTGAACTGTAAGCCGAGCTATCACCTCCTCCCGAGGTGTCCTCCTACTCAAAGCATCGGCGACTACGTTCGCCTTCCCGGGATGGTATAAAATCTCCAAGTCGAAGTCCTTGATGAGCTCCAGCCATCTCCTTTGGAGGTTATTCAACTCCCGCTGAGTGAATATATACTTCAGACTCTTATGGTCTGTGAAGATCTGGCACATAGCCCCGTACAAGTAGTGTCGCCAGATCTTCAGGGCGTGAATCACTGCCGCTAGCTCGAGATCATGGGTAAGGTAGTTCTCCTCGTACGGCTTCAACTGCCGTGAAGCGTACGCAATAACCCTACCCCTCTGCATCAAGACGCACCCCAAGCCTAGCTCGGAAGCGTCACTATATACCACAAAGTCCTCTATGCCCTCAGGCTGGGCTAACACAGGAGCGGAGGTCAACCTCCTCTTCAGCTCCTCAAAGCTGCGCTGGCATGGCTCGGACCAGACGAACCTGGTAGACTTCCTCAGCAAGGAAGTGAGCGGTCGTGCAATCACGGAGAAACCCTCAACAAAACGGCGGTAGTATCCCGCTAAGCCCAAGAAACTGCGCTCCTCCTTGACCGTCCTAGGAGGCGGCCATGAGGAAACAGACTCTATCTTCGCCGGGTCGACCATGACACCCTCGGCGGAAACTATATGTCCCAAAAATGCCACCTCGGACATCCCAAACTCACACTTAGAGAGCTTAGTGTAAAGCTCTCTATCCTGGAAGACTCGAAGTACCGTCCTCAGGTGTCCCTCATGCTCCTCTCTACTCCGGGAGTAGACTAAGATGTCGTCAATAAATACCACCACAAACTGGTCCAGGAAGTCGATGAAGATGCCGTTCATCAACTCTATGAAGACGGCAGGTGCATTCGTGAGCCCGAATGGCATCACGACAAACTCATAGTGGCCGTATCTCGTCCTGAATGCCGTCTTCAGTATGTCCTCATCTCTCACCCTAAGCTGGTGGTATCCCGACCTCAAATCGATACGTGAAAATACGGAGGCTCCCTGCAACTGGTCCAGTAGATCATCAATGCGCGGTAACGGGTACTTGTTCTTGACGGTGACTTTGTTCAACTCCCGGTATTCGATACATAGCCTCAAAGATCCGTCCTTCTTCTTAACGAAGAGGACCGGTGCACCCCAAGGGGAAACGCTCGGGCGTATGAAACCCTATTGGCTAACTCCTCGAGATGCTTCTTCAGTTCCAGCAACTCGATCGGTGCCATTCGGTATGGAGCCTTGGAGATCGGCCTAGTGCCGGGCTCCAACTCAATAGTGAAGTCAACACTCCTCTGCGGTGGTAGCCCAGGTGGCTCCCCGAAAACGCCCTCGAACTCGCATGTCACAGGGATCTCCTCCAGTGATGGTCCCGTCTCCTCCTCCTTCATGGCATAACACCAGAAGGCCTCACATCCCTGCCCGATAAGTCTAGCAGCTCGAACGGCGCTAATGACTGTACCGGCTTTCCTGAGGTCCCAACCTCGGAAAATCACCTCCTGCCCCGTCTCTGTGGAAATCGTCACGGTCCTCCGGCTGATGTCCAAAACGGCACGATGGCGGTCCATCCAATCCATACCAAAGATGACTTCTTCATGCACTAAGTGCATGACAAAGAAGTCGGCTAACCAATCTCGGTTCCCCAAACGAATGGGGCAACCGCGTACCTCTCGGGTGCCACTAACCCTACCTCCATCGGGTAACCCTATAGTAAAGGGTCTCCCCTCTATCGTAGCTAAGGACAACCTAGCCACACAATCATCGGATATAAACGAGTGCGTAGCACCCGTATCAAATAAAACTCGGACCGAAAAACCGTGAATCTGAATAGTACCTGGGGCTGCCGGCGCTGGAGGATCAACAACACTCCTCAGCTCGAATACCCTGGCATGTGTGCCTCTGGTCTCCTGAGTACCTCCACCACGGCCTCTACCTCGGCCTTGTCCCTAAGCGGATCCCTGAGTGCGGGTCTGACCTTGACTTTGGCTCCTCTGCTGAGAACCCTGTGCCTGATACTGGGGCGGCCTCTGATTGCCCCCTGCTATACCAGTAGGCGAAGAACCCTGCTGTGACTAGGACTTGCCCTGACGGCAAAAAGCAGCTCGGTGACCCATCTGACCACAAGTGAAACAAGCCACGGGCGGCTTCCTACATGTCTTCTTCGTATGTCCATACCCTCCACAACCGTAGCACTGAAGTCCTCCGTCGGATGCCGGTCTCGACGGCTGAGGACCAGAACGTCCTGACCTGTCGCTCCGGCCCCTGACCCAGCTGGTGCCGTCCTCTGTCTCTTGTCCGGTCTCCCCGGACTGTGCTGCTCTCCTAGACCCAAGGCGGTCTCTCTCATAGGCCGAAGCCCGGTCCTGGTACTCCGCCAGTGAGGTACAACGGAATCCCGCCAGGTAAGCGCGGTGGACTCCCTCAGTCTCCTAAAAAGAGATAGACATGCTGGTCCGCTGGGGGTGCGGAAGGTCCCCAACAAGGCTAACTCTGCCCGAAATTGCCTGATCGCCTCAATGACTG